>CM061921.1:264225508-264409386 GCA_031002005.1 Vandiemenella viatica
ATTGCCACTTTCAACTCCATTATGTTCGTACCGAATTTCCTGAAACATATACGCAAGTACTACACAAGCAGTCTCAATGTGAAATAATGTGTCGTATAAATAGTTCTTCAACGTACGTATGCTTTCGAGGTGGTAGACAGAGCATTGAATTACTACTGCGTAAATTATGATAAAAGCCAATGGTGCAACCTATTACCTATTTCGTACCAGTTCCCGCTAAATGCTAATTAAAGCGACTGAAGACGCATTTAGTTATTTAATCAGTTTGAACTATTAAGCAATTTGCAGTGTGGGTGGGTAAAAGTGATGAGGCCATTGTGTGATTCGTTAGCAGTAAATTTGCTTGCACTTCTCTTATGGATTTGTTTCTCACTTGTCTTTAGCCTGTTTGTAAGGCTGGCAGACCGCACAGAGCTCACTCCGGCTGTGATGAAATTGGGAGAGTGCCAAGTGCCTTTGAGTCTGGTCGCCAGTCGAAGCCCCAGCCGTGGGCTTCCACATCTCCCGCATGGCTCACTACGCTTTATTACTTTCCTTTATAAGCAATCCTGTATTTAATTTTTTACAATTAATCCAGACGCAAACTCTATAAATATTATTTTCCTGACGTTTCTGAACTTCGTGCCAAATGATATTCCTTAGTTTCTATGTTAACACGTCGATAAACTTGGTACGTGGATTCCAACGTGTCTACGATTCTGAATAACCAACAGTAGTTTTAGCCGGCCTCGGTAGAGTACTAGCCCCACGCGCCGAAGGGCGAAGGTTCGAGTCAGGGTGAAGGTATTGGTGTTAAGTTTTGTCTGTGTACACGTGTTGCCCGTATACATGTGTTGTCTTTAATTACTAGAAAAATAATACATACAATGGAGAAACTACAAACGCTGGATTAACTGAAATCACAATTGAGCTTGCTGTATTGCTTAAGAGAAGCCAAATGCCATTTTTTTTTTTTTTTTTTTTAAAAAGAGAGAAACAGTAGTTTTAATAAGTTTAGTTATTAGATCTTTTTTTTTTTTTTTTTTGCTTATGGCTTTACTCCTCGTTGACGTTGACGTTGACGTTGACGTTGACGTCATTAAAGGCGGAAAAGGACTGGGGACAAGGAACGGGAAGGAAATCGGCTATGGCCTTTTTGAAGGAAGCATCCCGGTATGCACCTGGAGTAATTTCGGGAAACACTGGAAACCCAAATTTGGATTCCCCGATGGGGATTCGAACCGGTGTCCTCCCGAATGCGAGGCCAGAGCGTTAATCGCTCATCCACCATGCTCGTTAAAGTCTTAAGCTGTACCCTTGGTCCGCGTGAAACTGATAGCTTTTGCGTTTAATCACTGATCAAGCATGGTTAATCGAATTTATAGAATTGCTTTAATTGCACTGCTATTTTGACTCCTTCCAAACAGATGTGTTGAAAAATCAAGAAATTTGGAATAATGGAAGTGACACCAGAAACAATAAAAAAATATAAGTCCATTGAAAATTATTAATTAAGTTACCGAATTAACGTCTAGCGTAAATTAGATCGAAATAGTGCAGTACAGTGGGTATAACTGTTATATTGAAAGAATAATAATAGTTTTAGCTCTATTATACGTAATACTTAAGGAAGCTTTAGCTCTAGCATGTGGTCCGAATTGACATATTAAGTATTTTTCTTTTTTCATTCATGTTTTTCTACAACATATTAGATCTTATTTCAGTTATTTCTGTCACAATTATGTATCTCTTTCTTTAAATGCGTGTGTATTATCTCACTATAATCCATAGTAGGGTCTATTAAAAATATAACGCTTATTTAAAGCTAACCATGCATAATGCCGGGCTCAAACCAGTGATACGAAAAAGGCAAATCAACCTCCTCAGGTCCTTCGCCGCTAAGGCCGTTATCTTTTGGTAGTTGCCAAGTAGTCTATGGAATTGATCTGCACTCTGGTAATGACTGGTGGTTATAAGAACAGATATTAGTTTGAAGGGACGCACAGACTTATGACGAGTACATTCACAATATTGATGAGAATGTTGCAACCGTGCTACTGATGTTTCACGATATACCAGCGTTGAGTTAATGACCCATTTCATATCTGTGACTCAAAAGCAAATACAACGTGTCATCGATTTCATTGATTCCAGGAGTTGAGATTAGATTTAAAATACCCGCTACCATATCCACACGATTAAACATAATTACGTCACTGGTGCATAAATGGGCATTGCTATTATGCAAACATAGAAAAAAACCACTACGTCTATCCCGTCCACCCCCACTTTCAGGCGTGTCCAAAATGTGGTGTCATATGCGTATACACGGGGTTGATGATTTATAAGCATCATATCCCCACTGTTCATCAGACTCACCATATTTACGATTACTAATCCCATTGCCAATATGATTTACGATCCTCAATGACGACGTCATGCCCACAAGCATCATATATACGCTGGCTACGCGTCAAGAACGCACAGCTTAAATAATTTTCCACAAGACATACCCCAGAGGTCTGGGCCTTCCTTTGCGGTGGCCTGGATACGGGAATTGGCGGCCACGGGTAACTATAATCATCTCGTACTGGGCAAGCAAGCAAGGTGCAAAAACGATTATTAAATGGTGCTGGAAGTAATAATTACAGCCTTCCCCGTCGCCGAAGTTGCTAACACAATGTGTTTAAACAGTCAAAAATGGAGTACAAGATGCGGTATACAGAAGGGAAGGCGTGGCGTTAGGACTGTCTGATAATGCTTGGTTTCTGACTGTGACGAAATAGGACGGTTTACGGTTCGCACTTTACATAGAGGATGTGGCAAAACTACCTCTGTCAGTCAGTTGCAGGAATCCTTCGGGAAGCTACAACTAACTTTCCGGTTGTAGATGAATTTTTTAAAAAGGAAAATCAAATATTCATTAATATTTATAAATCATTACACTCACGGTGAATTTCTGGCAAGTATGTCCTTTATATCGAACGCCGGAAGAAAAATTTGACGAGTATTTGATATAGTTATTCAGCAATATCTTCTGCTATCATGTGGTTATAACTTGTTTCACTTCTCTTGTCATGTGAAAGGAATAAGGTGCAAGGATTGTAGTTATTAAATCTATTTATATGGATTATAAGTACTTTTTCTGACTGGAGCTATTTTCATTTCATTCCTAGACTTTGGAATCGCGATTTTTCGTACAGTGTTAGTTTCTAAGTAAGGAGGGAATTTTCAAATAATTCAGTATTGTTAGTTATTAGAGTTTGAAATGATCTACAAAAAACGGTAATAAAAATCCATTTAAGTTGGGTGAAGCCACTATTATTATTTTTGATAATTGAATTGTTTATAAATTCATAATGAATACCTTGAAGGGATTTCTTTGCATTTACAAAAAACAAGTTTGAGATTTCATAATTTATCATTTATTTAAACAAAATGACAGTTTTAAGAAATAGTTTAAAAAAACGCTACCTGATTGGAAATTTTAACATTTAAGAAAAGGAAATTTTTAGGGCGCCATTTAATTGTTCAGCTTGCATCATAATGTTAGAACATTAAGAACCTCTTTTATCACGCAGGTATCCCTGCCAGAGCCGCTTCAAGTAAAGCCGTAACTGAAGTGCAATGTTTTTTTTGAGTTAATCAACGATAATTACCGTCGTTGCAGCCATTTTGCACGAGCTGCATAGGTCCACAGACGGCACACAATTCCACCCCCCGCGTCATATGAAGATTACCATCCAAGAGCATTCATCACTGACCTAGGCAGATTGCACTATCTGCCGCACTAAACAGCTGGCTCCCCCTCGCAAACCCAGCCACGGCCACGTATCCAGCCGTAATGACCCTCTTTCCCAAAGTTTGGCCTCGGCTACATTGGTTTCAGAGAAAGAAATGAATCAATCTTAGAGGGTACTTTTCATTTTAGCACATCCTAATAAATCTGAAGGCTCATTCACTTGTCAGTCTTTTCCACAAAGCTATCGTAGGAACTCCTTCGCCAGATCTTAACCTCCTGCCGTGTTCAATCACTTGGCTCGCGGGAGAACAACTACACGACCCCGGCCTCCTGTTCTCACGTGCATGCCTGCTGCCTTCACAGAACATTCCTTTAGCTGTATCGCTGCTACCAAAATATAGTTATGTTCTTTCTTTAAACTTAACGTAGTCCACAACCCGAAGGTTGGTTGGATCCTCCCTGAGGAGGCACTAAGCCATTGTGTCAGAGGTAGGACGGCCAGTTCCTTTCCTCTGGGACCTACAGTTTAACGTGGAATCCGAACCACGGAATGTTCTTTCTTATGAAATGATTTAACATTTTTATCATTTCAAGTTTGACAGCAAAAAGACATACCTTCTAGACATTCCGATTGAAATATAGCAGTAGAATTCTCAGTTATGCAACAGAGAACTCTAATCACTTTTAAGCATAGCTAGAATGAAGACTACTTGAAACAAGCATGGTTCTGCATAAAGCGGATAGACTTCCGAACGTTTTTACGAAGTGCATCTTCGTCTACTAGGAAGTTACCTCCTAATGGCTACCATAACTCTCCACTGCCAGGAATCGAAACCCACTTCTCAGGATCCAGATGATTGGGTTGCAGTCCTCCTCGTGGTATTCACGCGCGTGTAAGTAATTTCAATTGTATCACTATCTGCAGTATACTTTTTTTTTACTATATCTTAATAATCCCGGGAGCAGTCTTGTAATGTACACTGTTGAAATAATGCAATACGACTTGAAACTGTGACCATTGTCACAACACTAGTAAATGCATTTAGACGGCAGTCAGTAGCTCACCGCGCTCGCTAAAAAAGGTGGGTATTGGCACAGTGTAATACGTATCCGTCGCTAGTCTAATTCCCATATAATAAACGTAACAAGCATTTTATGATCAATGAATCCCCAACAACGCAGCCATAATCAAGTCGTGATTGTTTCACAATGAATTGACGCTGCAAAAACGCATTACACATTAATTTTAGAGGAATATAGAGTTGTAAATAGTTCTGAAGAAGCCATCCACACACACACACACACACACACACATATATATATATATATATATACTGGCTGCCAGTATGAACGCAACATTCAGTAAGAGAGACGGCTACTAACACACAGTGAGATAAGCAGAAATATGAGAGTTATTAGTCAGAAAAAATTTATTTCTGCGGTAAGGTTTGGCGGTTTTTGGTGTACGGTTTTACTCAACTAAATACTGGATTGTCGGTGTGTTGTTAATGGTGATCTCCAATCTGTATGTCTTAGCAAGACAATATATTGAAAAACTGTCGGTTATCTGACTTTAACGTCTAGTATTTCTGAATTTATAACATATATTTGGAATACATCTATTTAATTGTTACAGTACTTAATCTCATACCCTAATTGTTACAAAATCCCGAACTTTGGAATTTCAACATTAAATTTATGACTTGGAAGGAGAGATTAACCAACCAATAAATGTATTCTTAAATGAAGATTTCATTATTTTGTAGACTTTCTATAAGTCCTCCTCAAAGTGTATGTATTCTTGTGTCTTGTAGAAGGGTGTTCACCAATCTGTCAAGCCGCTGTTGTACCCACAAACATGTAGCTTCACTAAACTTTAAATATATGACTGTTTCCAAAGAATACTTTGTGCCTCTGGAGATGCCGAAACGGCCCGTTCATACATGACACGCAACAGTACCAAAGTTTCTGTACCACATCACTCACTATATATGAGTTGCACCAACATCTTCCTATACAATATGATGTCGGACTCACGTAACGCTACCTCCAACCCGGTTTCGTTCTCACTAAGTTCAGCGGCGACAGATCCTACACAACCCCCACAAACCCTCCTTCCCTGTGTTGGCCAGAGAGGTAGCATCGCATCATCCAAACCATTAATGGTTTATGTGAAGAGTCATACTGTATAGAAATAACCACAACGAGTGTGCCAACGAACGGTGAAACCGCTATTACTATGACTTCAGTCTATAGATAAATTTACGCAGGTGAAAGAAGATTACTTCTCCCATTAATTCTTAGGACGATCTGGTACCAGGTATAAAATACTTGGCATCAGCAAGGGCATGCTTTCTTAAAACCGTAGCTCCAAATTTGAACATGCCAACGGCGACGAGTAAAACTGATGGAAGGCAGCCGACACCAAAAATTTTGGGAAAATGTGATGAAGAAATAGACTCTTGTTGGACAGTGAATATTGGTGCGCAAATACATTTCGGACATTTTGGATGATGGACTTCTAGACTAACATACCAACATCCCACAGCACTGGATCGTGAATGCGAGAATCGTCCTATAGAGCGTACAAGAAAAATGTTTTTTTTCATTTTTTTTCTACCTTGATAAGGCATGTTGAATTCACTTAACTAGTCATTAAGGGCTGACAATATTATACAAGAAAATTTCATTTGATTTTCTGGTAATACAAGTTGTTTTTATTGAAGCCAACTGTAAAAGCAAGAACGGAGACTTTCCCGGAATATGATTGCAACGAACTGTTTACAGGTGTACGGCGAGATTATGTCGTGAAAACAATGCTTCGAAGATTATTTGCCGATCAGCACACTATTAAAAATGTTTTTGCACCTGAAGGAGACGGCGGAGGTAGTCTTCAAAATATCCTTTTACCACAACCCATTTGGCGGTCACCCATAAAGACTTCATTATTTTTAAAATCTTTCAAACAATTTTTTTAGTCTTTAAAATCATTACTATTGTCTTATAGCTCTTTAATCTGAAATAAAACAAATAAGTACCGAGATTATCTGGTTTCCTGTTCACTACACTTTTTTACATATCCCTTTATCAGACACTGGTGAAGGTAAAAACTATTATTTTTCATTTATCTTCAGTAATCATTTCATAAAACTTTATGAATTGATCTGCACATTTCAGGTATCACCTTCCCAAACATCTAAATATATTTTTTTCAAATGAAATTCTGATCCTCATATGTTCTTCCTGTAGCCAGAAATCGCAATGATACTATGAGGCATTGTTTTGTAGGTATAGATACACTCAAGAGTGTACCACGTTTTGAGATTAATGCACCGACTTTGTCAAAGATAAACTTGAAAATGGCATTGCCCGTTCTCAAATAGTTTTTGTAATCCTCATTATCTATTTGGCTCAATATCCACACTTTCATTTTAATTTTCTCTAAAAATATGTAAGACAAAATACTACAAATTTATTTTCGTTCTCCTTGTAATAATGCGGGATGAGGACGCTGTGATAATTTACGAGTTAAGATGACTGTTTGGAGCATCTAGCTGGATCCTGTGTTAGAGGGGGGGTGGTCGAGTGAATCCTGTAGTAGTCTGACAGGTTGGATTGGGAATGTGCCGCTTATGCTAGTAACCGCGTGCCTAATGCACTTCGGCGTGTAAAAAGTCCCGTCGCGAGTCGGCTAGTTCAATGCACCAGCCTCGTGCTACCGAACACTATTACTTAAAGTCACAGGCATGTGCAGAACTGGCAGTATATAACGTGTCTAAACTACGAAGAAAATTATGTTATAAATAAATATCCACATGCTTTTGTGTGTTCTGTACCATATTTTAAACCCAAACCTTAACGGTTCCATTGGAAACTCGGTGCATAGCGACATCAGAATTCAACACATCAACATATGTTTGTAGCAGTTAAAGGGAAAAATTATTGGTTTTAGACTTTTTTGATAATCTTGGGATAAAATTTTAAATGTGTACCGAATTTCAGCTATCTACGACTACGGAAAGAATCTCTGGTTGTCGACGTTCAGCAGTCAGTGAGTGAGTGAGTGACAAAATCGGTGAAATTTGCATATGAATGACATCCAATCTAAGAACAAAGCGAAAACAAGTGTATTTGTTAAGAATGCTGACATCTATGTATGATAGAAATTTCAGGCATGTTCCGAAGAAATTGAGGTACAAACATTTCCCAAATCTCTTCAAGAAAATGGTAGGCAGTGCCGTCGTTGACTTGCTTTTTGCGCTGTCGTGGACCCAAATTTTGATTTTTTGCTTGGAACGGGCCTTAATTAAGAATTCAAGTTTTCACTTAACGCCTTCATCTTACATAGTAACTGCTATTTATTTGCATTCTGGAATTGTCCTATCTGGTGAAAGGTTGCTGTTGTGGATATAGTAGGTCATCTGTTGCAATATTTTTCTCTAATTATTTATTGAAATCTTGCATCAGGGGCTAATGTTGCTAAAATAAATCAATACTTCTCAAATAATGCCCTAAAATAAGCACTAGTAACCAAACAATATAAAAAATCGTCAATCAAGATTTTTTTGGTAATTTTTTGAAACTAGTTACCTAAAATTATTTTCAAAATTTTTCAATAACACAATCAAATTATATATCGAAATCTATAGAAAATCACAAACTTCTATATGTCAATTTATTTTGTTGCGGCGCAATTAATAGAGAATACTATTAATATTAGTGTATGATATTTAAAATTTTATTCTCTGATTCTTGTTGTTGATGTTTCCCTGTCGCCCCTGTTTCTTTTTGTCTCTTGTAACGGCTGAGGATTTTATTTCGACCATCTGAGATTTCTGGTTTAATTCACACAGTTGACTGATTCTTAAACCTAAGTAGATACCGTTAGCATGTTATGGTATAGTCTACATACTAGCACTACGTACTGAAATCACTTTTAACCAGGATAACCTAAGAAGTGAATTTTTATTTGTGATAAAACTTTAAATGAAGGCGACTCTGCCGTATACTAAAAAGGCGTAGAGACACTGCTCATACCAAGCGAGAAACTGGGTAATTGTGAACACGGGTGGAATTTTTAAACGTTATACTCAGCCGCTGCACACACCGCATGTCCAAAGAGTTACAGTAAAGAGAAGTTTTTGAGAAGCACGTTTAGTATGTACGTCATGCGTATTGTTTTTATGCATTTTTTATCTTCAATAAATATTCGTTTGATAGTGGCAAAATTAAAAGTCATAACTGCCTATTAAAGTATCCCAATAGCCATCTGTAAACAATGAAATTAAAGTCCTTCTGATTTCAATACAGTCAAACATGTTCGAAAAGCCTGTTAAACAGTCTGAAGAAAATGCTGATGTTTTGACTTTCAATACAGGGATTTACTTGTGTTCAGCATTTAATTTCAGTTCATCGCTGGCAAAAATGTTTATTGTTTAGGTACGCTGACAGCGCTAGCAATATCTACTTTCACAAACCTGGGCGAGTCAAATTATTCAAGACAATAAGGAAACTTTAGAAAAGTCAATTACCAAACTTGTTCAAAGTAAAAATAAAAAATTAAGAAGAATGTGGTAGGCAGTTTTACACCAGCAGCCTCGCTCTATTATCAGTGAAAGAGAAAATGCTTTGAATGATTTGTAATTGCAAACTCGGATGTTGGTTTCTCATTGTTGCTTAAAGTTTCACCGAACCTTTGGCGAGAGCCGTTACTTTTCTTTGTATCGAACCCGTATCCTTAATACTCCACACCGGTACAATTGCTGATTTGTTTCTAACTTGGATAACACATAAATAACTGCTGCATGTAAACCGTATACCACATTAGTGATTTCGAAAATTTGTCTTTACTTTTCATTCCTAGCCATACAGTACATATATTTACAGATATTTACATTTTCCAAATTCTTAAAACACTATTCCTTAACAGAGTAATATTGTGATGAAACAGTACTCTTTCAGATTTGATTATAAACTTTCAAATGTTTATAGATAATGTTTTATCTATTTTTGCAGGACTTTGTAGACAATTATATCACTTTTAATAAATCCAAAATTGTTTATCAATTTGATGGATTTTGTATTTGTTTCTCATATTGTATGTAACAATAGATTTTATGATTTTGGGTCAAAAAAGAGAGAAAAAAACAGTAGGTAGGAAACGTGTCGGGATGGTACTTCAGGTATAACTAGATTTTTAAATATACCACTGAAAAAGTATATGTGATTACTCCGCAGATAATTTTTATAAAATGATTTTTTGACTTAAATACTGAAGTGTCACAGACGGTGACACTCATTATCTGTGATCTCGATGGGAAACTTGCAAATACATTGTTATAATAATTATTGCGGTAATTGATAGTCATTTCGTACCAAAAAATTCAAGTTTATATACTGTAAGCCGCGGTTGTGACCTCGAAAGACCACTCGGTTATGAATAATTGCAAGGATTTTTATAATATAATGTCATAATGGAGCATAGTCGCTCTTCCTGACACACATTGAAGGTTTAATAGCCACAATAAATCTCGATTAGCGGTGAAGGAGAAACTTTAGCGGGGCTCTGTGTGGTGAATAATCCGTGAAAATTATCTCCAGACACGTACCCCTGGATGGTGAAGGTGGCAATGACAGGCAAGAATTGTGCTAATTGTTTGAATATTTCGTACTCAGCAATGAGGGCGAATGAGCAACTAGAAATTGTTTCATTTGTCGGAACGAAGTGCTTCGACGAGAGGTAATAGTGTTGGTGGCGATCTTTGGTCAATCAAAGCGATTGCCGCGAGACTGATTTTACAAAATTGTTAATGTAAGTTCTATGTGCCAATGAATTTTGGAACACTGCGTCAGGGGGGATGAGTCGAGCTGGATACATGTAATGCAGTTGAAAGGCTGGACCCCGAGGAAGGTTGGTTTATCAGGGATCAGCTGACGGTTGTCTGCCTGTGGTGAAGACACACAACGCAATCCTCGGTGCTACCTTTGACCAGACTCTATATTTCCTATAACACTGACCTGAGGGACGCGAGGCCAAGCCAGCTATAACCGAGAACAACGCTACATAACACATCGCCTGTCAAAGTTAGCACGGTAAGTGCTGACCATATATTGCAGCACCAGACAAACAAGCTCCTAGTTTCCAAACTCGGAGCATTAAATTCAATTGTCTTCAATGAATCAACTAATGGTCCAATAAATGAATTGGAGTGGTTGAGGCGTCTGACTGGATTTGAATCCCTGTCTCGTTGGGATTTTCAAAGGCCCTTAACACGACCTTCGCCTCAGGCATTGGTTTCTTTGTAATGTGAGGCGAATGCACGGCAAATCTGAACTCCACCAATCGGCGGCAGAACTGTTCGGGGATGGCCCGGCCAATAAAGCCATACAAAATTATCATTGTAATTAAATGAATAGCTTTCAATTAGCAAAGTTATGATTTCAAATTTGGAAGTAAATAAATTCATTACATGATTTGTCATTCATGGTTCCCTTTATCATTTATCACATTATTTTTAAGTGTGATCATTCCGTCCTAAAAACTACGCCCACAGTTATTTTATTAATTAATTAGTGATCCTTATTTAATGAAGTTTTATGATTTGCCATCTCGGACACTTATTATTTATGGTTTATCGCTTTACGCCTCGTCGACATTAAGGTCATTAGAAGCGGTTTAGGACAGGGGCTTGAAATGGAAAGGATTTCGGCCATGGCCTTTTGAAGGAACCAACTCGGCATTTATCTGAAGTGGTTGGGGGAAACAATGGGAAACCCAAACCTGTACGACCTGACGGGAATTCGAACCCGCGTCCTCCCTAAAGCAAGACAGGAGCGTAATCGGTCAACTACCACGCTCAGTATGGACAATTCAACAGCTACCGATTGCACTATCGAAGAATTTTGATCAACCGTCTCCAATCAGCCATTAGAAAATTACTCTCTCACTCCACAGTCAACACAAAACATGAAACTGGAATTAGAAGAAGAAGTAAATTAACTGTGGTAAATACAACATATAGACATCGGATGTTTCCAGTTACTTCCATCCTCCAGCAATAGAAATCTTATCATGGAATGTTAGTTGTTATAAAATAATGAAATATTTTGAGGTTTGCAGAAATATTTTAAAGGCATCTAATAGGATTTTAAAAATATCTGAAAATATCGCCAAAAGAACAAAGTGAAACCCACTGGAATACGCTTATGACCAAAGCAGTGGCACGGCAATAACATCCACACATTCGATGGTAATTTTTGTTTCACACCTTAAAAAATAGAAGAGGGATAAAACAGAGTTAAGTGAAGAAAGGTTGTGAACTGCAACATGACAGTTGCACTCAGAGATTCAAAACCATTGTGTAACAGTAACTGATATCCGGAAATCTTCTATCCCATCGTATTTTAAATACATCCAATAAGCATAAGAACCATGATGATACCGTATGTGGACTGGAAATTAATCTGCACACCAAGTTCTGTATACATACGAATTGTAGACAAAAGTCCTATGTCACTTCCTAAGAGGCGCTTTACAGATATTTGTAACCAGGATATATCCTCAATAGGAAAATGTTCTTGTCATATGATTTACATGAAACAAAATGCAATACACAATGTCTATAGAAACGCATGCCAGCGTAATTGTATCCAAATGCAATGTCATGACCATTGTTATTTATTATTACTGTAAGACCCAAATTTAATTATCTTCGATTATAGAAACATCTATACAAATTAAAATAAACTGCATCCCAGTATTTCAATGTGATCGCAAGGCTGAACGAGACGTGATATACGTCTTTGGGAAATTACTGGTTAGTAAATCATGACAATGCAGCTGTTTTTTATTGCATTGCTGTTGTGCACGTTTCACCACTCATCAAGGAATCATCGGCAATGATTGCTTTTAATTACCGGTAGTGTTATTATGGTTGGTAGGTGCACATATCTACTTTTACCACAAAGCATGTTCCAATTGGAGTGATGTGTTCAACTACCGCCATCTAGATGTATTGCAGTATGGTTTACACAGTTTCAACAACTTTAAATCTAGGTGGCAATAGTTCAGCAGGCGACTCTAATTGTAACTCACTTTGTGGCGCAAAGCAGAGATGTGCTGCTGCCGATCCTAACATTCGTCTATGAAAATGCCTCAGTGAGAGGTGAAACGCATACGGTAATAAAGAAATAATAATAATAAAAGCATTTGCACTGCCGTTCTCTGTTTGTAAGAAATTAACTAAGCAACTGCAGGAAAAAATGGCACACTATACCAAAGAAAATCCTCTAGGTAGGTAGTAAATAGTAGTACAGCAATAGCAAATTATGATTGGAAATTAACGCCATACATTATGTCTACAAATTAAAAGTTTGGGATATAAAGCAAAAAAATAAATAAAAAAATGATTCTTTTTTTTAATAATCATTAGAAGAAAATCAAATAAAATTCTGAATAGGATAAGCAGTTTTTATTCCATTCCTGGTCTAGAGATGTGTAAAAAATCAGTATAGAGCAGAAAGAACCCTCCGCCACACACTTTTAGTGAATCGCGGAGTAATTATAATAATAAAAGAACATCGCTGAGGTACAAGATGCAAGCTGTTATTTAAGTCCGTACTTTCCTTCTTGACTACAATGCAATACCTATACGCATTATGGATCCAACCACAAACATCCAGCGTTACAGAGTTAACAACTCATGTGTACAGGAACAAATACTATGGCTTGCATGACGCACCAGATAGGCCTTGTTCAAAGGACATTAAACAGTAGGTACTCAAATAAAAGGTGGCGTATTACAAGATCTGAGGTTAGGAATCCCTGACGTCGTTCGGAAACTGATCATTTGATACGGCAATGACAGCACAGACACCTGAAACTAAAAGCTTTGCTCTCTATACAATTTAGATATATCACAAAAATACTCCCTTCAGTCTAACTAAGTCAGCGTAGTGCAACAAATAAAAGGTTTCTCTTGAAGAGCAAATAAACTCATCAACGCATACAACTCTTACAAAAAATCTTCACAATCTGCAGATGTTAATTCCAAATTGGAAAAGAGTTTTTATGTTCCCCCAACAACAAAGGACGACATAGAACTACACACGATTTACTACCACTATGATTCTAACCACTATACTGAATTTCATATTTCTTAAATGAATTCACATAATTAAACAAGATTGTAATAACGTACATGACAAAGTGATTTTTCTACGTAACATTTTACTTAATACAAGCAAGATTTAGTAATCTATGGAACCTACAAGTGACGCTGTTTACCACAATTGAGCGTTTTTCCTTGATGATAAAAAGAAACTATTAGTGACTGAGAATTAGTCAACCAATAACTGCTAGATGCCATAATCGCCCATCACTATCACACAAGTACATTTTTTTTTATATAAAAAAGAGTGTTGCTGCCGTTATTTGTAGAAAGTCAGGTGATTGCCAAGTTAAGACATTCTTCACTCCAATAGTTACCGATTCAAGTATTCTTTTATCTTTGCACGTTAGGCAAATGAAAAACTTGGACATTTCTGATGCAGAATCTGCATAGAAAAATCGTTGCACAATCGGGATGGCTTAGTTCCAGTATTCTCCTCCATACATCATGAACAAAATTTTCCATAAGATTTCCTGATTGTTAGAGGCAATTGCTGGAATGGTTCCGTAACATTATGTCCAGCATCGGATACTGTGATCCACTTTTGACATCTAAATTTATAGCACCATCTACCTTCCAAGTTATGAGAAATAAAATGAAACATTAACTTTGTAGGTTTTTCTTTTATACCTAGACTGCTGAAATCAACAGTAAACAGGAAGAGGTGTGGAAGATAACAATAAAAAACAATATTTATATTCCATATTAATAGAGAAAGAAGTAAAAAGAAGTGAAAACGAGACTAAAAATCAGTTGCGGGTTTAGCACCTTTGCAATGCACTGTGGTTGAGGAGAACGCTCACGTATCAGTGTGCAAGTGGCGCTGGGCCTAACTCTGTTTGTCACCCTCTGCTTTCTATTCATCAGCCGTACTGCTAACGACGCGGTTCCCAGGTCTGCAACTGTTGAGATTCACTGGCAGTAATTACCTGCAACTCCAGCCGCGTGTGGAGCACCGCGTTTTCTGTAACTTCACTGACAGAAAACGCGCGTCAAATACCAAGAGCAACTGAGGGCAGACTTAACATCGTGTGTACTTCGCCGAGCCAATGTCAACTGTCGAAGAGCTATTCACTGCGAATAGTAATACAGTCATGGTGTCTTCAGACCCAATTAATTTATTCACATCGCATTTAAATTCATACTAGTTACTAAAAAAAAAAAACTTAACTTAGGCCACAACCCGAAGGTTGGTTGGATCCTCCCGAAGGAGGCATACTAAGCCATTGTGTCAGAGGTAGGACGGCCAGTTCCTTTCCTGTGGGACCTACAGTTTAACGTGGAATCCGAACCACGGAGCGTCCTGGCATAGCTCATATGATTAAACACAACTCTCAAAATTCCTGCCCCTGCCGGGATTCGTGCCCGGGGCAGGAGCAGCGAAGGTTTTGAAAGCAAGCGCTTAGGCACTGAGCCACCAGAAACTAGTTACTAGCAAAAAGAAATTTTTTTTTTTTTTTTTAATCTGATAATTTACTGAAGTGTGTAATTATATGATACCCAACAGATTTCTTAGATTTGCCACTCAGTATTATATGATATTAAAATTTTATTGAAAACTTCAATTTCAATTAATTCAAAAGATTAAAATTACTATGGTGTATACATTGCTTTAAAAATAAAAAGGCACTTGGTACCCAGCAGGAATTTGAGTTATGCATCTCTCTTGAACCGAACGCAAAAACTTTTGTATGTGCTGAAAATCGGCATACAAATTAGTTTTCTAAGTCTGTTCAACTCAAACTTGTGCAAAAACGAATCCTTCCTAGGAATTAGAGACTGAAATAGCTACATACGTGTTTCCTAAATTGAACTCTGAATAGCCGATATCAATTAGAATATTATACAACGTCAGTCTTCAAGACTTCCGTATCAATGTTACAAATGCAACCTGAATTGGAAATTTTATCCTAGTACTTTACTGTGACCCAACCAAGAATGTAGCTTCTATCTGTGGAAATGTAACTAAACCGTTGATTGCTGTGACGGAGTAATTTATAAACTCGTTAATAATTGGTTTTAAATTTTCTGGTGATTTGTCTCATCAATACACTATTCTAAGGGTTCCATTCAGCAAGTCCTTCTTTTTCAAGAAATTATTTCTGAGCATTAAAAGAAGATCAAGCCCGTTGGCAACAGACACTTCTATGGTATTTCTAGAAGCCACTGTCGTGGGTGCCGGAATGATAACTATTGGGACTGCCATTTCTCTAAATTTTATTCTTGTATCTGTTGGTTTTGGGAAAAATACTGCAAAGAATTTGCATCGAAATTTCCAACTGCAGAGTGACAGCGACCACGGCCTAGTTGTGGAATCACTTGGTTTTCTTCAGTTTGCTGTTGGCAGCTATCTGCGGGGTGACCTCGACTTCTACATCGCTGAAGAATACTGTTTGTTGTCTTCAGCAAATTTATGCATCCTTTACTGGACTCTCGATCTTGAAACAAAAATAACAAATTTAAAAGATTACAAGTGGTTACTTTTTTATGTTGAACGTTAGCGTTGTTTCAAACATAGTTTAATCCTTAAACCTTAAATACTCAGTGATGTTCGACAGAGACTGTGCATATTGAGCAGAAGGGAATATGAAGAAAGTCATCGTCAACTATTCAAAATAATTCGTATCGAGTACAACTTACATTTTTCAGTTTTGCAATATAAAAGTTTTTTTAACTGCTTTACGTCTCTCAACAGCGAGGTCTTTAGAGATGGGAAAGGATGGGGGCAAGGAATGGGAAGGAATTCGGCCATGGCCTTTTTAAGGAAGCATCCCGGCATTTGCCTGGAGTAATTTGGGAAACTATGGAAAACAAAAATCTGGACGCCCGGACGGGGATGCGAACCGCCGTCCTCCCGAATGCGAGGGCAGAACGCTATCCGTTACACCACCACGCTCGGTAATATAAAAGTATTTTTATTGGTAACATGGGATCTGCTCAAAGCTTTTTGAATCTTATATGGAAAAAAATCTCCTCACCAATTTCAAAATATTCAGCACAAATCGTTTCAAAATATTATATTTTTGCCTCTCTTCCCCTGTCAGAGGTTATTGAGGGTCAAAGCAGAATGCACAAAAGTTGGGGAATAACGTGCTCAAAAGCAATTCAAATTTTGAACCCAATCTATTAGACGGTCCTTTGCATATCCTCATAATCGATTTTGACATTTAAACTTATATCTGCCAGAAAACCCAAATTTTGTAACATGCAAGTTTTTTCAGAAACTTGGTATGCATTCAAAGGCTTTTCACCATACTGCATGGTGTTCCTCCTACCATTTTAAAAAAAATAAAAAAATATAAATAACGTTCCGTGCAAATTAATTCAAAATTTATAGCTTTCTCTTCTGCCAATGTTAGAGGCCATTCAGGGTAAAAACAGAATATATGAATGTTGAGAAACAACGTGTTTTATCACTACTAGAAATTTTAACTCCATCTATTTGACAATTTTTTTCCATATCCTCAAAAAACCGGTTTTGAACTTTCCGACCCCAAGGGATAAAATAAGCCAAAATTTCTAATTTTTGCCACTAGTTTGTATCAACCCCATCTATGTGTAAAATACTAAAGAAATATTCTGCACTTATTGTTAAATGTCTCAAAAAAAATGAATGGTCGATTACTTTTTCATATATTTGTCGAGCACCTTTCAAAAAGGTCGTCGTACAATTCCTTCCCGTTTTCTGCATCGCAATCTTTTCCCACCTATACTGACCTCGGCGCCGATTAGACGTATAGCTACAAAAAAAAAGGCCAAAAAGGCCAAAAAGGCAGCTTGCACTGCGATGCTTCGAATTAGTGGCAACGTAGGAGAGCGAATGCCGCTCCTAACCCCTCAGAGCCAGGAGATGACCGTATATTCCACCATTCATGTCTGCCGCATGTATCCAAACTTCGAACAGGTCACACCATATCCTACAAAACCTCCAACGACTTGTCTCATCATATACCGAAAAACCTTTAACGACTCGCATTTGTGAATACCTTAAGGCATTACAGGGACTTAGGAGAGAAGTTAAATGGAATAATGTGCCCACCACCGTCAACGAACAAAGAATCATCCAAAACTACTACATTACTTACTTCCTGACCGGAGACAAAAATGATTAATGGAAATGTTTGAAATACACTGTAGCCAGTTGTGAGGTAGAGCGGTCTACTGGCTCAGTGGTTCAGGAATCTGAATGTAGAACAATAGGTCCTCGGGTCCGATCCCTGTCGCGACAGGGATCTTCAGAGTCTCTCAATCCGACCTTCACCTCTGGCACAGCTTGCCATGTAATGTGAAGTACACCAGAACGCTTCTGTGGTTCGGATTCTACGTTAAACGGTAGGTCCCCTATATTTGCAAGGATTACCAGGTAAGGTTAAGGCGTCTACGATAGGGGCAGAATGCGCAGCCAATAAAAACCCTGTTTCCACGTTGTTACTACCTCGAGCATCGGCTTCAATACGTGACTGAATATTCTGCCATAGCCCTAAATGCAAAATATTCGAAAGTAATTTAGATTATATAACTGGTTTCACATATTCGTCAGAACAAGCACCAAAATAAATTTAGCTTAATTTCAACATGCGATTACCAAATTTGTTGCTGCCAGCATTAAAGGTCGAAACTGATTCACGTTTTGCCAAGAAATGAGAGGAATATTTTTTTTTTTAATACGAAATTAATTGTGTCTAAATTACTAGTACGACTCATTGTTCGGAGGAAACACCAAAATACATTAAGCTGAATTTCACCAAAAAATAAAGATATAAAATAAAAAAGTAAATAGGAATATTAATACCTACGAACTAGTCTCAGAACCATTCACTGTGGAGAACAGAGCAGCTACCTGGAGAAATTGGACTAGAGTATTTCCAGTTGCTCTACTCTGAATGTTTTAGTGTTATTGTTAACTGCTATTGTACGTATCAACGACTGTCAGGAATGTACAATGACATGTTGTTTGTGCTCTTAACGAAAAATGGGTAGATTTTCGACCCCATAAAACGTTCGAATCGCTATCAAAATGAAAAATCACTATTGTCCTAGTAGCGACTGATAATAATTTTCTCGACCATTCGGGTCTCCAAATGCTACCCTGATGCGGGGGCATGTGAATGCATATTAGAATCTGCGAAAAATAATATTAATTGGAGGAAGCGATCGATAATTCACATCCTTTTTGTTTTGTAGGAGACATTAAACAGTAAGTGTTCCACTGATTCCTTCGATATTATACGCATAGATTGTTTGACGAGGACATTCATGTTCCTCTCTGACTAAATGATACCCGACAAGTCAGACGCAATTTCTCAGTTGATTATTACCCATCAAATAAGGTGTAATTAGAAGCAATTTTTGAAATAATAATAATTAAAGTTTTTAACTTTCAAACTGAAAATATTTTTTATATATTTAATTTTGCCGGTTTGTTTCCAAGATCGTGAATCGTGTAAAGGATGGATCAGTTTATTGAGTAAAATAATATTCTTGTGCGATGTGGAAGTCGAGGTTGCCTCGCAGGTCGCTGTCAGCAGGGAATTAATTAAAACCGTGTGAATCTACAGCAAGGCTATGGTCGCGGTCCCTCCGCAGATGGCGATGTCCAAGAAAATTACGTAGTCCAGTTTTGTTTCGTCCATGATTACAATCAGCAGAAATTTAGAGAAATTGCAGCACCGACACCTAGAATTCTTGAACACAGCAACGTGGCTTCTACACATACTAAACAAGTGTCTGTGTCCAACAGCCTTAATTCTATTCTTAACGCCTGCAGTGTATGTTTTTTAAAGCTAAGAAATAATTCATGGAACAAGAAGGGCTTGCTGAACGGAACATTTGAAATAGTGTGTTGACCAGGGAAATCATGAGAAGATTTAGACTCAATTCATAATAATGGTTCATTTTAACAATTATCGCGCACCGACTGGCAACGGTTTAGTACCAGTTTCACAGGTCAAAGCTACATTTTTCGTTGGATCATAGTCATGTTCTAGAATGCAATTTCCGATTCAAGTCGCAGTTTTACAAAAGTCTCAAGGACTGTATTTGCATAAAGTTCTAACTGATATCGGCTAGCAATAATTCAATTTAGAAATCATTGATGCAGCTCTTTCAGTTTCTTAAATGCAGGAAGGATTCCTTTCTTTACAAAAATTTGAGTGGCGCAGACGTGAGGTAACTAATCTGAATGTCTATTTTATTCATTACAAGAGAGTTGCCCACCTCAAATTCCTGCTGAGTACCAAACACCTTTTTCAATTTTGTAATTATTTATACGTCATAATAATATCAATATTTTTAATTAACAAAATTTTAAATCGAATTTTTCAATAACATTTTTACATCATATAATAAGGGGTGAAAACTCTAAGAAATCTGTGGATTATCGTTAGATTCTACACTGAAGTAAACTGACAGATTTAAAACAACTCAAAACTTTCTTTTCGGTTGTTTATAGAGGAAACACATTTTATGGCATTGGTCGCCATGTGAGACATGCCAAATCTTTCCGTAATTGCGTTGGATTCGACCAACTATATCGAAAAAATAGCTTTCAGGTGCGTTAAACTCAGCAGGGGAAACAAATGTTCCTTGGAATTAATTTACGAAGAATCGAATCCAGATCCCAAATTCATAAATACATATATCGGTTTTTCATTGTTTTCCCAAATCTTTGCTGTTTTATGTCTGGTTACTTGAAATAAATGCTGATAGACGTTCAAATGAAGTAACTGACTACGAAATGTTTACTTGTTTTTAAGTAAACTCTATTCTTGTCTTAATTCTAATTCTGATGTTTCCGTTGCAATTAGTCAGCTGTAAAATATATGTCAAGCAGTCATCAGATTGTTTCAAACATATGAAGTAAAATGTATGGATCGTTATTATCAAATTCTCCATTCTCTCCGCATTAACTCAGCTGGAACGACAAGTGCTATTTTTTTTATCGTAATGATCTATATTAAAATGAGGAACATATTCGTCATCACGAATACACAAAAAGCAAATTCGAAATGTGATGATCCAGACACTACTATTTTCGAATTCACCAAAAATGGGTCGGGCTCTTACTAACATTGTTCAAGATAAAAACCTTACAATGGAAAAATTGATATAAGTGTTTCTAATTTTCCCTAGCAGTTAAAATAAAAAAATATTTATATTATATAGTAAAATCAGCAACAATGTAGTTGCAATAAATCTAGTAAGGCGATATTAATATGGAAATGAAAGATAAATGATACTCACCACTCACCAAAGTAGAAGGAAGAAGAACAGCAACAACAAAAAATACAATCCACATACACAAAAAACCACAATTTTTGGGGCCATGCCCATTTTCAAGAAACATTCAGCAGTGGCTACGGTCAACACGGCCTCATGTAGAATGGATTTGACCGTTGAAGATGATGGAGGGAGCTACGATAATATCATCGGAAATATTAAATGTCAGCAAGAAATTAATAAAAATAAAAAATACATGTAAAAGAGGAGAAACAATTTACATTTTGTAAAAAAAATGATAATGACAAAAAATTATCAAATAAAAAAAATTGAAATAAGTTCTGTTTTTTTCCCTATTCAGGTGGCCAGTGTAGATTTTGATATGTGGTGGGGAGTAACTGAGTTCCTGCGCGAATACTAACGGGGTCTGTTACGCCGGCGTACCTAATCTACTATGTTTGTTCTGTATGATAAGTGTATTTTTGTTTGTGAAATGCTTGGTATATAAGGCGGAAATGGGGGGTCGTTCCAATATTCGCCTGGATGACTGCGGGAAAATCTGGACAGCTGGACCGCAAGAGCTGGGCTCGTTCCTGGTTCTGTTGTACCTTCACGGTTCAATGTGTGGCGCCTCAGCGCACTAAAAGCCATACTGTCAGGTAAAATAAGGTCTCTCTCTCTCACTCTCTCTCTCTCTCTCTATATATATATATATATATACGCTGGCAAGTGATTGTTATACCGAGGTGAAGAAGGGGGGTATTATTTGAAATTGAAGCCCTGGGAAGGGGGGATGTCTGGTCTTCAGAATATGTCGGTAGGCGAATTTCCACCTGCAGAGTTTGGATTGGGCAGTGTTATCAGGATCTAATAGCTCTGCCTGGGAAAGAGTTATTGAACTCACGAGTTTTGTGAAAGCTCGCGTGGAGAACAACAGGAAAATTTAGTATTGGGAGTAAATTGTTCGTCTTCTGGATAACACGTTCCAGTTAAGAACTTTGGCAATGGAGACAGGTGACCTGGTATATGAATTGGTATGTGGTGCAGGTGGAATGGCCTATGGTCGGGCTGGATTCGTGAGTGGTAGGGTGTCGATAAGTTGTAGTGAGTGGATGCTTATTGCACGTTTTCAAACGAGGGAAGGAGCCTAGAGTGGTTTAGGAGTATTAGAGTGTTGGTATTTGTGCGCAAGCCATTTTTTAGGTTAGCAAGCCTGCTGTAGGTAACGCGTGGTGTGATGGGATATATAGATATGGGAATTCGACGCTGTTCAATAAAAGATCTGGGAAAGTCGTACCCAACACAAAGAATCTCCAGTCTTACACAAAGAATCTAGTTTAGCCATTCCAGTACAGGAGATAATCGGATAAGAAATACAGGGCTACGTTTGGTTTTTGGTTGTGTGTGTGTATCGGCTTTTGAGTAGGGATATCTGTTTGTGGCCAATTCTGGAGGATAATTATTACATAATTTCTCGGGTCAGGCTGTTGAAGTGAAGGGTAAGGGATTTTTCTTCCGAGCTGTTGAAGGAGCGTTTTGTGTGATATAGATTGCTGTTATCAAACTGGAGATATTGTTGTAGGTTTGTGGGTTTGGGTTGAATGAAGGTGTGTAAGTGGCCACTATGCGCAAAGATCTCTACTTCCAGGAAGGAGATATTGGTACGACAGTAGGACCAGGGGAAATTTAGGGAGTGTATTTTGTTCAGAGAGTTCATGATGACATGTAGGAGGCTTTCAGCGTAGGTGCAGCTCGTGATCTATATATCTGAACTGCGCAGTGGCTTGTTAGGTATACTTTATTTCATTATTTTTTTAGTTTTTGTCATCAACATTTTAAAAATTTCTCCTTTTTTACATGTCCCCTTTTTCTTATTTTGATTAATTTCTTATCGGAAATTTATATTTTCGATGATATTATCATTGCTCCCTTCACCATATCCTACGGCGAAATCCATATTACATGCAGCAGTGCTGACCGTAGTCGCTTGCGGGAGATCATTCAAATGTTACTGTTTTATTGAAAATGGTATGGCCGCCATAACAACATTTAGCATTGAATATGCAATTAATGACACTGTCCTTAGGACGGTACATTCCTTTAAATACCTCGGGTAACAATTTGTTTTAGAATGAATATTCTCAGAACATTATTGGCAAAGAAAAACCATTTGCTCCGCTTTCTAGGTCGGAAGTTAAATCGATTACATACCAAGCACTGGTGCAACCTCATTTAGAACATTAATAATATAATATTTAATTAAACTGCGATGGAGCGCACGCCTCGGTGGCAATTTCCCTACACACCCATCTTCCCCTTCCTACACGCACCTACATTTTCCTTCTGCAAAATTTAGCTTTAAATTCTTTCAACGTTTTTGGTAAATTATTCATCATTTCTATTGGTAACTTATTCCAATCCCTGACACTCTTACCTAAAAAAGAGAATCTTCCTTGTGCCTGAAATGGAATGCCATCTTGTGGTCATGGTCTTCTTTTCGCTTCCATGCATTACTTTTAATTCTTACACCAATATCTTTCCAAGCCTCATCATCAATATACAAGGGGTGATCAAATGAAAAGGTACGAAACGACGTAAAAACGTAACAGTTAAATATTTGCATATTCAGCCATGGAAGAACGTAGCGAGACATCTCGGGATGCGATTGGAGTCTCTGACTGGGATCGGACCATAAGCGGGCGCCCGCACGCGCAGTAGAGAGCAGAGGCTCTTATCAAAAGCGGCGTCCAAATGATGCGGCAGTCCGTATGAGGACAGGATGGCGTACAGTTGGGGGATGTGTACTGTGAGACACGCCGACGCCTACGCAGGTCCAAGAACAAAAGACCGGGGCTGCTCACGGAGGGTGTGGTTCTGCTCCATGATAACGCGCGTCCACACGTCTCCAGAGTCACACACATGGAACTGGACAAGTTCAAGTGGGATACGTTGTACCATCCGCCCTACAGTCCGGACATGTCGCCCTGCGATTTCCATGTGTTTGGTCCACTGAAGGAACACCTGAATGGGAAGCGCTTCAACTCGGACGACGCACTCAAGGACGCTGTGAAGGACTGGGTCTCGTCATGGCCACAGGAATTCTGGGAACAAGGAATCCTGCGGCTTGTTCATCAGTGGGATCATTGTGCTCAGGTCTATGGTGTATATTTTGAATAAAGTCTACATTTGTACCCACCGTGTCTTTTCGTACCTTTTAATTTGATCACCCCTTGTATGACTTGTACACTCCCATGACCCTCTTCATCCTCCTCCTGTCTTTCAATGAATCCCATTCCAGCTCTTTTATCATTTCTGTTACTGATTGCGTTCTGCGTTAATTTCCAGAAACAAATCTAGCAGCCCTTTTTTGCACCCTCTCCAACTCCTGTATTTGATACGCAAAATGTGGGTCCCACACTGCAAAACCATATCAAAGCAATGGTCTGACAAAAGTTTTGTAACCCACTTCCTTTACTTCTCTCGTACTTTCCCTCATCACTCTCTCCAACAAGTGCAGAATTTTGAAACCTTTTCCTACTACCTGACCAATGTGTCCTGCCCAGTGAAGCTTGTTATCATATGTAATGGCAAGATATTTACCTTTCAAGTCTTCAACAAGCAATTCTTTCCCCACCTTGTAATCGTAATCAAACATTAGTTTTTCATTTGTGTATCTAATAAGCTGTCTCTTCTTTGCATTTATCTGCATTCCATGTTTACCAACCGAACTAGATATCCTGTCCAGATCACCCTGCAGCTGTTCACAGTCCTCTACCGTTTTGATCCTTTTATATAGCATTAAATCAACAGCAAACAATCTAATTTCTGATAGTAAACAATCAACACAATTATTCATTAGAACAATGAATAGCACCTCTGCCTTTTTCAAATCCTCAGTAACTTCTTTTCGATCATTATCTACAATTTTCTCGACACCCTCCCTTCTCATCAGTTTTCTAACAAAGCCACATAAATTTCTAGATGCATCAGTTAATGGTCCCCCTGCACTGACAATACTCTTCATATACCCAGTTTAGCCACTTCTTAGCTATTTCTAAGTCCTTGTGTAGTTGTTTTAAATATTGTTTGAATGTTTAAAATATTCCCTACTACCCTGCTGTCTCTTAACTCTGTTATATTCTCTTCTTACCAACCCCATTAATCTCCTCACCTCCCTATTATAGTACACAGGTTCTATGCTTCTCTTTATTTTCTGATTTGCAATAAATTTTTCTTCCCCCTTCCTTTTTATCTCCTTAAACTCTTCCCACCTTGACTCAACTGCATTGTGCCTTCCTTCCATTTGCTGGAACGTTCTCTGAAATATTTCTTCAAATTCGAAATTTGTGCCTTTTTATAATTGTACCCATTTCCCCCTTCAATTTTGGCTGCTGGTCTACTGAATCCTCTAATATCCATCAGAACTGCCTCATGATCACTTATTCCTTCGGTTACATGACACCCCACAAGATTATCATAGGGCTTTATTAGGAATATCTAAAAAATATTTTGTTCCCTAGTGCTCTGGTCTACCACTCGTGTAAATCCTCCTTCCGTTATTAGGGTATTTGCAAATATCTGTTTCCTTGTGTTATTAATCTTATTTACTATCCAGTTTACACCTGGTAAATTTAAATCCCCAACAATAATGACCATTCTATTATCACCTCTGAAATCTGAGTATGAATTTAATTTCTCCCTAACAGCCTCATCTTCAACTGTCATTCTTCCACTGCGGTAAGCAGCCAACACCCTGAAGTCTTCTTTTTTATTACCCCAGAAATCTAGCCCAAGTAACTCATGGTCCTGATCTATGAACACCAGTGAACTGTGGTAGTTTTTGTTAACTAATATGAAAACTCCTCCACCAATTGCTCCTCTCTGCGGTACACTCTGTAAGCATCGGAAAAAACCTCACTGTCTAGTACTTCTTCTTTTAACGAACTCTGTACCTTAATTATTACTTGTTGTTCATATATCTCTATTAAATTTGCAAATTCGATTACTTTGTTGATTATACTTCTACAGTTGAAAAGTAACACCCTTATTACTGGTCTTATATTTTCAGCACTAACCTCCTCCTTCCCAGTTTTACCACAGTCAGTTATTGTATCAGCAACTTCTTCGATTTCTTTAACATTTTTCCCATCGTGGATCTACAATCAGTAGCACTTTGATCATCTATTTCAATCCCTTCACCAGCAGCCCCTATTTAAAAAAAAGGCACAGTCCTGACCCCATCATCACTGGAAATGGACTCCCTTACTGCTTTAGCTAACAACTCTGAAAGTACCCCCTTGCTCCCTCTATTTAGGTGTAGGCCACGCCTAGTGTAACCCCACCTACCAATGGTGTTTACAGGCACATCTCCCAAGACGGAACTAATGCCATTCCCAAGTAGCACTTATTTTTACCAGCAACATTCGTATCTATGAATGATCGAGAAAATAATTCAGGGCCAGAACCGATTCTTTTCTATACTCATTTTTACCCACAAGCTATTAGGGAATGGAATAGGAAGGATTTACCGAGCGAGAAAACAGAATGCAATAGGACTAGGTCCAGAGAAAGCGCCCCGGCCATCCTGATCTGAGTTTTCCATGGTTTTCCCAGATCACCCCAGGCTATTTTAATGTTTTGGCATCTCTGTCACAGTTGTGATAGCCCATGGGCGCCTCCAGCCATATCCCGTTTATCCCTTCCGATGCATAAACAATTACACATTATGATAGGCGCAACCCACCCTCCACCACCTATTTTTGAGAATCCCGGGGTAGTAATAATTATAATAATAAATATTGTGTTTTGTGTTTATGAATTCTATTATTATTAATTTTTTTTGCTGCTGCCCTTTTCCCTTAAACTTTGCTGTGTGGCAGGTGTAATTTATCCTGCCTTTCAATGTATTAAATTGTAGGATACTTTTGTCTGCACATTGAACTTGTTAGAAAAGTGTAATTGTAGTGCAGACAACTGTGATAGAGATGCCAAAACAGTAAAATTTATAATTTTTGTTCGTCTGTTTACATGGTTGTGCATCACCCAGAAGTTAAAGGACGAATTTTAAATAAATTTCACCTAGTGAGCATATGTGGTTGGTAAGGGTAAGGAACACCTATTATCCCGTTACCGGGTACAAAGCAATTAATTTATAAATTTCTTTCTGACTTTCTTCGCATCACGCAGAAACAAGTGAATGGATTTCAACCAAACTTCAAATACCAATATCCTTTGTCATCGATTAGAATATAAAACAATTTTTATTCTGATTAAAACGCTCTTCCGTATGGCGCAGTGTCCTAAACCGTATATTTTCAGTTTTTCCCATGACGTAATTTCAACGAAATTTAGCATAGTGATAGCTTGTCACCATTCAAGATGTAGCATATTTTTATTGTGATTACTATAATATTTTGTCCATGTTACAAAAATAAAAGCCATATATCTCGAAATTGTGTACTAATTTACTTCTATATCAATTTAATACTGTTTAGCCAGCGTTGTGGTAAGACTATAGATCGAAGTACGTGAATGTGGCACGGAAAGTCCCGGTTTCAACCCCAACCTTAGCTGGCCTATTTATTTATTTACTTATTTTACCTCTAGCCATTTACCCAGCTTTTCTCTGAAACATCCAACAGTTTATTTCTTCTGGTAATTTGTTAAACATTGTTCAACCTTTGCGTAGCACTGTTAACTGTGCTTTATTACTTTTATTGTAAGTCGGATGGAAATGATTTGCCTGCCTTGTCTTATAATTATGTACATCATTATTCTTTTTTACTAGTCTAGACACATATCTTGGTAACAATTCACTTTCCTACCTACACACAAAAGTCAATAGATCTCTAATTATTTACTTCTCAATATACAGATATCGTAAGCCCTTTAACATTTTACTTACGTTTTTAGTTTGCCTTTTATTTAGTACAGCCCTCATTCCCTTATTAAAACTACTTTGCAACTTCATAATTTCTCTTTTACTCACCATGATTAATAATTTGGAGCATCTTATGCGAGGCAGTATAATTGCTTCAGACAGTAGCTCTTTACCTGGTTTAGATAATATTTTTCTTAATTTCTATATTAAATTTATCTTTTTTGCTACATTTTTATTTATGTAATCTACATGATCTACAACCTTAAACTTACTATCTATAAATACGCCATGCTATTTATAATCTTGTATCTAATTAATTTTAGTTCCATTCATTCTGCCTGTTTCCCCGAAAAATGTTCTTCAACACCATACAAATTGGTTTTGCGGGCCTTAAAATTGACTTTCACCTATGGCAATGCTTTACTTTGCTAATGTGAAGCTGTTAGGTCGCTGCGTGGTTCAGATTCCACATTAAACTCTTAAGTCCCCTATTCCTGGGACCAACACTAGGTTACGTTAGATGGCTACGATAGAGGTGCATTGCACAGCCAGTAGGAAATTCGGTCACCAGGTCACTGAGACCAAATAAAATTATAGTGCAAAAAAAATCTAAAGACCACCCTTTTCTTAGCAATGAGAACTAAAATGTTAAAATAATCTTTGAATATAAAAACTATGTTCAATAGCGATAGGATATTTAATAATTTAAACTTTTCCGAAATACCCGCCATTATAGTAGAAAACGATCCACTGTTTCAGCTGGTATGGTGAGACATAGTGCGATTGGCCACCCTGAAGGGGTTCTAACTCCAAGCCGTGTGAAGGCGACACCACCACGAACGGTGGTGAAGATCTAAAAGTCCCCTGCTGTAAGAGAGGGGTTGGGGGGGAACCACCAAGCGCGCAAAACGTTTGCGAACTCAGAATTTGACCGGTGGAGACGAGAATAGCACGCACAAACAAAGATTTTCGGGTGTTTTCAGGTGTTACGGCCGATGTCAGTACATCAAACGACTTCGTTGTTCGTGCGCCGACAGTGCGAATTCAGTGGAGATAGGTTCAACTACAGCGGTGAGAGTTCAGAACAGTTTTAAGGGAATTTTAAAATCTAGAAATTATATAACTATGGTCAGGGATAGTGAAAATTGGTTACTGTTAATGGAATCATATAAATCAGCGTCGCAGATATGGTAGAGCAGTCACAAATATTGCCATAACAAAATCAAAAAGCACGATGCCTGGAGCAAACAGATATAGGATCGACTATTGATGTTGTTAAGGGGAAAGAAAATTCTTTGCTTTCCTCATTCAGTAGAGAAAAAGTTAAATAACAGAACTCGATGGTGACAGGAAAAGGTGTGTAATTTTATAAATTATTTTGCTTTATATATTCTAATATTACATTATTTCAAAGTAAGTAGGGAAATAGTGGTATTTATCTTATTAAACCACTTCTATCATATGTTCTCAAGTAATACAGCAGTAGTGTGGTATTTCTTGTTTAAAAAAATGCGATATCCAGAATTTACGATTACTCTTTCTATTATTTTAAAATAATGTCCTCGTCTTCACTTAAAACAGACATAATTAGACAAGATGCAGCGCTAGCAATAAGTTTTCCTCTTGAAGCTATTTGGACACTGCATGTAACAGTTGGGACGATGAAAAATGCTCGCACACGAACTGTTGTTTACGAATATTTGGTTGGCGCAGACAACAAGCCAAACCTTGCGACTTCAAGCACACAAACGTTTTCAAATTATGTTCGCTTGGTGGATCCCATGGTTTATATGAAACTAATCTGCTAACCCCGCGCTACCTCATCGGCGCCTGTGTGTACTGCTCACTACGGAAGCATGGGCGAACTCTACAAGCACACTCTAGGCACGCTCATGAGCGCATGTTGCCTCCAGACCTCGGCATGCTCTGGATCCTGGGTGTCCGCACACTCATCCTAGCATTACATAGCACCAGCTTGGCGCATGATCACGTATAGGTGCAAAATGCAGTGCTGACCGGCCTGGTGCAGAAGGGCACAGCGAATTCCCAGAACAACGTCCAACACGGCAGGATCTGACACCCCCGAGCACGAACATCGGCCACATGATTATTCCCCTCTACGATGTGGGGACACGCTGCCGCTAAGCCCTCATCAAGTGTACTGAACCACTTCCGTGCGCAGCGCAAGCAGCTGTCGTAATGACCCATTTATTCCATCCAGGGATTTTGTTTAGTGCTTGCTAACGTCAGGGCTGCTCTGATCCTCTGCGAGGCTGGTCTTCGATAACCGGTTCGTCTCGAGCAGTGAAGAAATAAAGCAAAGGTTGCACAGCGTCTTGAACCACCGGCGAAAAAGGAAATTCGCCTAGCTGGCGGCTTGATTACTTCAAATACTTCGTCCTGCATGGTCCAAAAACACCTTTGAACCTCCATCTAATAAAGACCGGGAGCAAAGTGAGTGAGAACGCAAACCAGAAGGCTCAGGAGTGACAGGTGCCAACCCCCCTCATCCCCGTCCACCCTCTACAACCGACCCCACTCTCATCCCCCTCCATTGGCAGATACAGAAGGACAAATGACCTAAAAACAAGCAGGTTAAAATCGTATGCACTATTCATCACGCAACATTAGAGTGTGTATTCATTTCACAACATCCTCGTCAGGCCAGAGGATTGATGTCCCCCTACGTGTGACCCTGCATTATTACCTTTCATCGTGCCAATCGAAAATTGGACCAGCTGTTGTATTGGTGGTTCTGGTGAGAAGAGGGGCGGGGGGGGGGGGTACACTACTTTTGGTTTATCGAGATGGATATTAATTTAGTTTATCTTGTTAGCCAGAATCTCGAAATGCTGTAAATTACAGGTTAATAAAATATTTAATTTATTGGGTTTTATGGCTTTTACATGTCTGGGTATATTTAAATTTAGTATTAAACATAATGCAATCCAAAGCAAGCAAGAAATACCCAGACCTTACAATTTGCCTGATAAATGCAAACATCAAATGAAATTAAATATCTCAAAATTACAAGTATGAATGTGAAACATCGTGACATCGCAGGCCAGAAAATAGACGTTAAACACAATATAAAAATTCCCAGAGCGCCAATTAAAATGACAATAACATTATTTGAACCAAGTTGCGATGAAAAAAAAGATTTTAGTTCAAATTTAGATGAAAATGAAATGACAGCTATCTCATGGACATTTCCAAGTTAAAGCAGAGATCTTACTCCCAGGAGTCGCTTACGGGTCGGTAAAGCCTAGTTTAAAAACCATGGAACTTCGACCTGGCGTCGGAGTACATTACCATATCGTCGTAGCTGCGTGATGATTGCAGCATGATATGCCACCGTCGGGTAGCGATCTCACATATTGCTCATCCGTACGGGTGCATGTGTCTACCTCAGCGAGACAGTACATTCTGCGTCGGCCCACGTCCAAACAGCAAGTCGACCAGACAGCAAGTTGGATCGGATCACGTCCGATCGGCAAAGCGTCCCGGCAGCAAGTGTCGGTTATGGCGTCCTTCTTGTCGCCAAGCAAAGCAAGCTGTTCCTTTCCTCAGTACAGCGCTCGCGTGACATGGAAAAGAGTCTTTGCTTTAACATTTGTGCACCCCGTAGCGATACACGATTGGTGAATCAGCGTACACCAAAATCACGTGAATGGCCAAGCGCCGGTTGTTCGTCGCTTGTTTTCCGCGCAGCTCGACTGCCCTTGCATCCCCTAGCGTCCTAGCCGAGGGTACATTGCCCTTACTCCGGCTAACGGGATGTATCCGCTCTCCACCGGATTCTGCTATTGTGTCCCACTTGACTGAATGTCGCCAGGCACGGCTTTGTCTGCTATTTGAATGTTCCGAACTTTCCACTGAACGCTAGCGTTTTTCACCGTTTGCTCCTTTATATTAACAATTTTTCATTAATAAAAATACCATAACAACTTGGCCGCCCGAGCTTATCATAAATAAACAATCTACGATTTGAATATACCTAATACATTTACATTTAATAAATAATTATATTTAATCTGAATAATTCGAAGATTAATCCGAATAATAAATATGAATATATCAGGTCGCAGCCTATATAATCATTGGAGGATGACACTGTCATACTACACTGTGTTTCACACGATCTTTTCTTCCAAAATCCATGTTTGTTCGGTATAATAAATTCATTTTCATCTTCGAACTTCGTAATGTTCGAATATATAAAACATGCTCCAGAACCTTACAGGAGATAGACATTAGAGATGTGGGTCAGGTCATAGGATCTCTTTGATCTCTTAGGTTGGTAAATTACCTCCGCAATTTCCCGATCAGATGGAATTGTTACCCTTTTAAAGATTTTATGTATATATCAAACAGAAATGGCTCGATATACGTCTTGTAATTGAAAAATATACATATAATACTCTTACTGGCATATCATCGAGATCCGGCGCTTCAGCAAACTTCAGGAGCCCTAATTTTTTTACAATGCTGGCAGTATCGGCCCGTAACGAATCCATCTCTAACGCAACATGACCTGGAAAAATTCAGTAATAAGTAAGTTAGCTATGTCGCTACCTTCGTTAACGTCAAATCCCTCTTGTATTATTGCTGGCATGCTGTTGTCATTACAACTTACACCCCAAACATAAGACTCAAATTTCTTCGGGTTTTCCATGAGGCTTCTAGAAACATCTCTCGATTCAAACTTTTCGCGTACTATTTTCTAGGTGACTATGGTCGCACGTGTATCACTTTTTTCTTTTTTTTAAGTAATCTCTTTACTTCTTGCTTATACCACGATCGCCCCTTGTGTGATTGTTCTTTTCAGTATATGTATGTCGACAGCTTCCCTGGTTATACGCGTAAATCGATACCTCAATCTTTAAAGGTGCCTATGTTTGGTTATTGTCCATCAGGTTCGTTCTAAAATATTTACTTGAAACCTTTTGTGATAAGTAAACAATTTTTTTTTCCTTTTTATGCTCAGTTATTAATTTTATAGTTGCAATTACCGTTTAGTGGTCACATTTTTCTAAGGTCATTGATATATCTGAGAACAAATGTAGCACGTTTTAAACCATAAAAACCAAAATGTTTTCGTTACTATTTTGACACCGCGTTGGTTCAATAAACAACTGTTTAAGACAGTGATTTGAAATCGGATCCAGAACGATTCCACAAGTTGTTCCATCCATGCCACCAATATTGTGAACGCAGTTACTTGTGTTGATGTAAGACAAGTTGAAGTAATCTCCTAGTATTGTTGCATAATATTGAAACCGACAAACTGTATTGTTTAAAAAAATCTGAACGTCTCAGCAAGAGTTAGGTCGGCATCTGGTGGACAGCATAAGGCACCTAACCAAAAATTAATCCTGGCTACGTTTATTTCAATCCATATGATTTTGTAAACCATAAGTACTTCTATCCTATTACACGAAGATATTTAATGACTGTTGTAAATACACCACCTCCATGAGAAAGCAACGTGTCCTTACGAAAATCGTTCTTGCTACTAAAAATTTCTTCAAGTCATTTATCCTGTTTCTTAAGGAATACGATATCCGCTTCTCTGCCACTAAAAACGAAGCATTAGTATCACACAGTTTTAATATTAAAGAACTTTAATATTACACCACACATCATTTTTTGTGACGGGAAATGAATGCAAATTAAGTTGTCTCCGAATTCCATGTAGAAGTATTCCAAGTTCTGGTCTGAATGATATCTCAGAATTACAAGTGACATAAACTGTGTACAGTTTGAAAATGTAGTACTCAAATAATACTGAACGGAGGACAACGGGGTGAAAAGAGTTCAACAGAGAAAGCCGGGTAGGTTTAATTATACTAGCCAGCTCCTCTCCCGCAGCCACGCAACGTGTTGTATGGACTCAATTGGTCAGGTACCAAAATGGTAATTCATTAAATGTTGATTTCTCCTTAGGGACCGAACGCCTCTCGTTTGTTGCGTGCATTGAGACAAAATAATTGCATTTCGAATGCAACACACTACGACGGTCGGTTCAATACCATTTCAAAATCAATAAAACTAAAATTAGACAAACTGTTACACCTTGAAAGTGAAAATGTAGAAGTTTATCTTGAATATGTACAAGTAGAAGGAGCGTAAGGAGAAGCGAATCCGATTGGAAATGCTGAGGAGTGTGCGTGTAAACCTAAATAAAATGTTAAGCTATAAACATTTCTTTTGTTACTTCTTTACCGCTCAGCGACTTCCAGCACAATACCAGCTTATTAGAACCGGTTGAGGATTGCCAGTAAGGAACGGCCAGCCATGCCTTTTCAAGGAATCATCACAAAATTTTCCTGAAGTGATTTAAGGTAAACGGAATCGAAGATGCATCATCCGGAATAATAAGCCACAGCATTAACCACTTACGCACGACAATCACTACAAGCAATAGAGTTCCTTCATGAATTTCTTAACGTGCGAAAAACTACGTTCATTTAAGAATACTATGAAATACGCTACTGTTTATGAAAATTGCAACAAAAAGAAGGAGACATGTGATTACAACGAAATTTATTCCGCAGACATGGCATTACACAAATCATTAGAATTATACAACTGTACTTTATCTTTGAATGTGGAATTTAGGATGGTGCGAAACCACCACGTGCTGCAATCAGAGCCTCTAGACGTCGTGCCATGGAATCAAAGAGAGCCTGGATATGCCGCTGTGTATCACACTGTCACATGGTGTACAGTTGCGTTCACAGAGCATCAGCAGTGATAGCAGCAGGACTAGAACGAACAAGTTATCTACCATCCATATCGCAGATATGTACGGTGAACGTGCAGGCCTGTGAAGCAGTAGTGCAGAAGAAGGCTTTCACATTCCACGCCACAATTGTCAGGCCAATGTTCTGCTGAACTATGGCAATTGGAACGGCCTGCATGTAGTGCAGTTCCTTGGACTCTAAAACCTCCCTGATGAAGATACGCTGGAGGTGTGGTTGTTTGTTATAGCTAATACACTTGGCGTTTTTGTACTATTCCGTTCAACAATGCAGTCTGCCCCATTGGGTTCACCACGGTAGCGTCTATGACGTACGTGACCATCCATCACTGTTGGACAAGTTGTTGAAGGACTCGTCCGAAAACAACAAATCTTTCCACTTAGCATGCCAGTGACGGCATTGCAGTCGGAGGCGTTGGTAGATCTAGAACAACAAAAGTCGACGCAATGGCAGGCGCCCTACCAGTCCACGCGGCAATTTCATGGTAGGTATTTTCACTGTACGAAAAACTCGTTCCCCAAAGATCAATCATGTTGCCACGTACTAATTCAATTAAATGCCGAAATTGTGCTCACGGAATTCGGCACTCCGGCACTTCCTTGCACGTTTCCACATTGTTTGGCGAGCGTGGCGTAAAACTAAATTGTTCTGTAACAAAAAAAGTGCTCTTCTGGTCTTACGTGCTCGTAATCTCTCTTTAATCTTAATTACTTATATCTTCCTTCTGGTTGTTTCAATTTTCGCAATCAGTAGTTCACTTCTACCAGCAACCAATATAGATAGAAATGACAGGAGAGATCAGGAAAATACCTATGTCTATAAAACTTCCATTTTCTCTCTTGCGGTTAGATAATAGAATATTCAACGCAGAGATTAGTTTTGACACAACCCATCCTCAGACACCAGTTGTGAGAAGCCAATTGTAGGTTGAACCATTTAATGAAATATCATAAAAATTAAGATTCTTGACTAACAGTGATTCTGTAGAAATGCTGACACTACCATAGCGAGAGTTACTTATTTTCTTCACGGTACATTAAACAGATCGTTTACCCCTGCAATATAGTTTCCAACAGGGCCGCCAACTGATTCGTCCCTGAAGTGGTACAACTCTCCATTTCTACTCCTGCATTAAGTACATTTATTTGAGAGAGCTCTCCAAAGTGCTTTTCACTGGAGGATCAGTCCTTTTCCTGCAGCACTTCTCCAATCCTGGCATCATGCCGAATTACGTATACTGCGGCGTCTTTATCGCACGGCCTCAGCTCTACCTACAGAACGTTCACGGCCAATAGGTATTTAAGAACCTGTCTCCACAATTCCAAATATTTTCTCTGCTTTCTTCCTACTCGGTCATATGCGATAGTTTTTCTCACCAACCGAAGTGTAGTACCATTTCGCATTATTTGGTACCAAAAACCCACAAAATGGCTTGGCACATTGTAGTCTTACGAAATCAGTATGTTGCTTGAGGTAGGATGCAACGTTTTGCATGGAAATTACACACACCACTGTTTTGTTTAGGATCGCTTCTTATTCTAAGCATGTTTTCGTGCAGTTCCGAGCGTTCGAGGTCAATGGTGTCCTTTGCAAATATGAAAAAGGTAAAACACAAGGTAAAGGATAGTAATGGTTTTTATTACAGAAATATACATTTTTTTACAGTTAAAATAAATATTTATCATTTATGCAAGTGTTGTGTCACTTACTATAACTAACCACTTAACCAAGATCATAGTTTTCCTTCTCCTTATAACTCCTTTAATCAGAAATACAGTATACTAAAGTGTTTCTTTAGCTGCAACGCTTGTTAAAATTCTCCTACAATATCATTATCCAGTTAAACTTTGAGTAAATAAGTTATTTTCACTTTTCTTCAATTTCAGCTTCCCTTACGTCGTCAAGTCCTTTGATAATCACGCACCTTCTCTGAAGATTCTTCTCGGTGGTCTATGAAGTTCTGTTATAAGATAATTCATGATACCATATTGTACCTCTCTCACGATGAAAGATTCCGAGAGCTGGCTACTAAATTTTACAAAATAGCCCATCAATCTAAAAACCCACTAATAATCGTACTGGGGAACTATCAAACAGGAATAGGACCACATGATGGACCCCCGATGGTTGTATTATAAAAACGCCAAATATTAGTACAAACCCACAGTAATGTCATGCTCAATCACCAGAGAATAGAAGGAAATGTCTGGCTACAACCCCTTCACAATACACATCCTTATACTCAAGGCAGTAATTTAATCAAGGGCGCTAGCGATAACACCTCCATCGCCTGAACTTTATCGATAACTCAAACTGTGACTGTGACAGCAATCACGATGAAGCCCCAGACCACATTTTTTTTTTTTTTTTTTTTTTTTTTTGCTGCTGCAGATACACAGTGGCTAGCGACACCCTCGTAAGTGCCTTGGTAAGGGAGGGACAACAACTGCCTACATTGATACCAACTCTTCTAGCCTCAAATAACTTAAAAGTATACCAGCTTCTGTACAACTTTGTCGTCAGAAACAATATAACGGTCTAACAAAAATTCAGACTTTGGTGAAATAGACGGAAATACCCATATTCCATCAAAACTTGAGGAACAAGACAATTTGCCTCCGTATATGTAAATGTCGGCTCACAAGTAAATAGCTAAGTATGTATATAATCAAACATGTAAATAGTTAAATGTGTTAATAGGTAAATGTGTAAATAGGTAAATGTGTAAATAGTTAAATATGCAAATATAAATGTATGTGACATAGGTGTATGTATTATTAAATATGTATATAATGAAATATGCAAATAGTTAAATATATAAATGGGTAATTATGCAAATATAAATGTATGTGACATAGTTGTATGGCTAATTAAAATGTATATAGTTAAATATGCAAATAGTAAAATATTCAAATAGTAAAATATGCAAATAGTGAAAGATGTAAATTCCCAAATATGTAAACCAATAAGTATGTAGCATGGCTGTATGGCTACTTGCCAAATGCCATAAATAAAATAAAAAAAGGCAGTATATTCCGTGGCTTTTGTCCGTCGGACTTATTAAAGGTGTTAGTTCCAGGTTCCTGAAACTATTATTATTATTATTATTTATTATTGCAGCTATATCGATCCTTTTTAAGGATGTAGCCTCTTTAAGTTTAATGAGCTGTATATTAGAATTTAATTCTACATAGTTTTGCTGTAGTTCTTTCCAGGCCGATCGATCTTGAGCCACCCTCTTTCAGTTCACGCCTGTAACTCGACGTATATCCTTATCCCAGCGATCCGGGGATCTTCCTCTTGCTCTTTTCAGGTTTCTCGGTATCCAATTCAGCACTACCGTAGTCCATCTTTCATATATTTTGCGAGCAACATGACCGGTCCATTGCCATTTTTGGGTCATGACTCTTTTTAAGATGTCTGTTACTTTAGTTATTGAACAAATGTGTACGTCCCTTTTCCTGTCTCTTCTTGTAAACCCTAGCATTGCTCTTTCCATACTTCACTAGGCAGTTCTCAGTTTTTTCTTCGTGTGACTATTTAGGGTCCAAGTCTGGCAGGCATATGTGAGGACAGGTAATACACATTGTTCAAATACCTGTTTTTTAAGATGTTCGATTTAAAAACTATGGAATTTCTTCCGTATGCTCTCCAGCCCAGCTTTATCCGACTGTAGATCTCAGGCTTTGAGTCACCATTCATATTGATCAATTGGCCAAACTATATCCCTTACTAAATATGGACAGAAAACTCAATGCCTCAACGGGAGTGCCAATCTGCTGCTCACTGGTCAGGCCGATACTTGAATGTGCCTGCCCAGTCTGGAGATGCGCAGTTATGACGCATCATCCCAGCCAGCCAACAATTCAAACCAGTGCTCCGAAGAAAGCCCTAAACCTAGAGAGCAGGTTTCCTGCTAATGTAATTCAAACCACGGGTCTGCCAACCTAAAAGGAAAGATTCCGAGAGCTTGTAGCTAAGTTGTAGAGGCAAGCGCGTAGTCGCTAAACCAGGTGGTCAGTGTGACAGGAAACTGTTTGACTGATCTGGGACCATACATTAGGCAACTTTTGGTTTTTATGTAACTAAACTCCAACAATTAAGACACAGTTAGAGTGAAGTCATGCCTCTTCATCCACTATAGGAGGAAATGCCCACTGACGAATCGTCCAACACATTCTGCCTGCAAATCGAGACAGATCGTAGTTCGTGTCTGTCTGCGCAGCGACAACTGCATGCCGATGGGCAGCCAAGAACGATGTGGTCGCCACAAGAAGCACTGCCACTTCTTTCATGCCGGAGACAGAAAGGTTGACAAATTAGCCACTGTCATCAAACGAATGACACAGTTAAAACCTCCTTGGAACAAATGCCAATACAAAACAACTCACACCAAAAAAAATTCAGATTCCGACTCAGACAAAAAGCCATTTAAAGAAAGTAATCATCACACAACAATGAATGGAAACGTTCCTCGTACTGCCAACCACATCATAGTAGTCATGACACTGCTATCCAACTAATGCTACGCTACGCTAGGTCTGTTATAGCTTGACACAACAGCCCTCAGTTTGTCACCATTATGTTTTACAGGATATCAAATCTAAGAAGAATTTTCACACGATAGTAGTAGACACGCTTCAGTACGCGCTCGCAGTCGATCACGTCACCCGAAGCGAGGCTAGTTCTGGACAGGATGGCACTGCGCTCTCTTCCCTTCTCATTCTGACACCTGATCCTAGCTTGAGCTCAGATGCTGACTTTATTTTTGCATTATTATTTCGCTGGTCTCAACGACCATTTCTAATTCTAGCCCCGCTAGATTTGCTAGTTTTACTGAATGGTGGTATGTTGATGAGTTTTACTAACATATTTTTTTTTCGCTTTGGGGAGAAAACAAGTTTTCTGCACTCCTAAGAAAGGAAAAAAGGAAGAAAGGGAAAACTCTAGTATATTCCTTTTATAATTAATTGGTCATTTATTGAAATTTTGCTTAGCGGAATCTTTTTTTTTTTTTTTTTTTTTTTTTTTTTTTTTTTTTTTACTGCTTAACGTCTCTTAAATGCGAGGTCTTTAGAGACGGGAAAGGATGTGGGGCAAGGAATGGGAAGGAATTCGGCCATGACCTTTTGAAGGAAACATCCCGGTATTTGCCTGGAGTGATTTGGGAAACCATGGAAAACCCAAATCTGCATGCCCGGACGGAGATTCGAACAGCGGAATCTTATATCGCTGTCATGGTTGTGGCGTAACTGTTCCCAAGTTCTGTATTCTGGTGTCACTATGTCGGAATATATTTATATTTTCATGTAGGTTCACTATCTGAATGACTAATAGCGTTAATACTTTTAGCCTGGTGGAGGTAGTTTATAATGTTTTATCTTAGTATAATACAGAGGCATTTGTTTTGAAGACGTAAATTGGAGATGTTACTTTTAGCCGTGGTGACCCAGATTTGACAACTATAAAATATGAAAGTACGAATGACTGTTTTATGCAGATTCAGTATTAGCAGTTCTTCTCTTCAAAATTTCGAATATAGATTCAGGTTGACAGCCAATCACTTCTGGAAGCGCTAGCTAATGTGTTTGTTATGTTGTAGTATTTCCAGGTAGTGATGATACTGGTTAGTCTTCCACCGTTGTGTGAGGTAAGGAGCTGAAGTCTAGTTTCTCCTTTATTACGCATCCCGCATCACTCTTTGACTGGTTTATTGTATTTTTTTTAATCCGTAGTATTTTCAAAAGCCGATGGGGACTTCCTGGATGAGTTTGATATCCGGATATCATATAGTATATAATATAGTGTCATTAGCAAATTGCGACAGATGAAGATGTGCCCTGGATGGTATGTCAAACATCTGAGGCGCAGTAAAAGCAATACTGTCTGTTACTTGTCACTGGACTTAGTGTGCTCTAAAACGGATGCTATAGACGGAGGTCTTTGGCCCCTTCGTGACATCACGGCCTTCGTGTGACTGATTGTAATCATTCTACTTGTGGCTAAGCATTATTCGGAGTGTTTAACCTCTACAGTGGAGGTAGTTCTTCCATACACATTTCCGGAACGGTTTCCCCACTGGGTTGTGGGGTCATGCGAGGCGTGTGGTGTTTGTGTGGTAAGAAGGTACTTCTGTTGTGTCCTGAGCCCGCCTAACACGTTTTGCTGCTGTGTAGTCTTTTCCAGAAAGCTGTCCGACAAAGTTAAGAGTGTTTCATTTGCAGATGACACTAACCTGACTGTGAGAAAAATACCAAACAGTAATCTACAGGGCGTTCGCCGGGAAACGCAACCCACTGTTAGCGCTACAAGGAAGAAACTGCTCCCGGCGAGCGAGCGGTCAGCTTCCGGCATTGTTCGACCGTCGGCCGCGGACTATTTCACAATAATTACGCTTCATAAACTTGTATGTGCTAAGCATTTAAATGTGACGTCAGTTGCGGATCAACAGTGCCATCGTGGACACCCTGCAGGTACCAGTTGCAAAATCTAATCCTAGGCCCCTGGTCTATTTCTGTAATTTAATGCACCACAATTGTTTTGTACGGCTTTAAGTGAACTAGCTTTGTTACTTTCCAAGCTGACGTCTTAGATACGCCTGCCTGCTGCCCTAACTGACTTAATGATTTTTTGGGTGACTGTTCTAGTCGAAAAGCGATATCGTCAATTTTCTCCTCTGTGAGAATACGGTTGACCGACAGTCTCTTTTTGTTAAAAAATGAACCCGTTTCTCTTACTTTTTTAACCAGACGCAGAATTGTTGATTTAGCTGGCAGTAAAGCGCCAGGATATTCGTGACGAAATTTACTGCGACACTTTTTAAACGACTTCTTCTTCACATATGTATCGTAGAGAAATATTCTTTGTTGCAAACTGTAACGAACCATAATTTTACTCACACTCAAACACGGTACAGATTAGTAAGAGTATGAAGCCCCAAACCAGCCAAACCGCAAAGAAACGTTTATTCACAACACTGTTGGGGCATCGCAGGTGTTAAACGGTGCGGTGATTCACGGCGCCGTGTGGCGGGAACTGCTGGCCCCACTGTCCCAGCAAGTTGCCGACGGCAACAGAATGGGAGGGTAGCGTTTCCTGGCGAACGCCCTGTAGAATTTAATGTAAATGAAGTACTTAGTGAAGTATCAAATAGGTTTAAGGCAAATTATTAAAACTAAATTATGAAAAAAAAACTATATTAGGTTTAAAACAAAAAATTATGCACAGCCTGATTTACATATAAACTATAAAAATAACACATTCTTAGAAACAAAGATTATAAAATTCCTTGGTAATAAAATAGATGAGAAACTCTGTACGCACGAACATATCACTTGAGTACTGATTTTAATTTGATTTTTTACTTATGGCTTTGCGCTTCATCTAAGCGAGGTCATTAGAGGTGGGATGGGACTGGGGACTAGGGACGGGAATGAGTTCGGCCATGGCATTTTAAAGGAAGCATCCCGGAATTCGCCTGAGTGAAAACCCAAATCTCGATGCCCGGACAAGGATTCGAACCGGCGTCCTCCCGAATGCCAGGCCAAAGCGTTAACCGTTCACCCCGACGTTCGGTTTTCACTCCTGAAGAAGTTAAGTATTGTCACCTTTGCAATACGAACACTTTCTCTAACAGCAGATCTAGAATTAAAGAAACAGGTGTACTCCTCATATTTTCATTCATTGATGTCATATGGCATAATTTTTTAAGGAAATTCTTCACAAAGTAAACAAGTTTCCATAGCACAGAAAAGATCTATTAGAATGCTGTGTAGAGTAAAACCAAGAACTTCTTGCAAAACAACTCTTTAAAAAACTCAATATTCTTACAATGACTTCCCGGTGTATGAACATTTTAACCTGTTTACATCTAATTCACAAGTACACAATTTCAATACAAGAAACAGAAATAACTTGCACAAAACACAAACACCTCTGTCATAGTACAAAGAGGAGTAAATTATTCTGTGATACATCCGTTTAATAAACTTACCAAGAGTATAAAACAGTTTGCAGATAATAAAAATATATTTAAAAAAAAAAACTGAGAGAATATCTTATTTGCAACTCCTACTCCTTTCAAGAATTTGAACAAAAAATTAATTGTATTCAATATGACCTTTAGCAAAACTCAGTTGCAAAAATTAATTGTTTTTCTCTTTATATATATTTGTATAATTGTTTTCATTATGATTATGACCCATATTGTGTGTATGTGTATTAACCACGACATGTTTCACATCCCAGAGGTCATTCCTCAGCAGGGATCCATGGAACAAGATTGAAAAATAAATCTTCCTATTTCACCTCCCTGGATACGCCGGTTTCATATACTGACCCTGTTGTCCTGGTTATCGTAATAGCTCTTAGGGAGTGTCCATAAACTATGTGGCTCGGTCTAGGGGGGGGAGGGATTGGCTGGAAAGCTACGCTGGGCTACGTGGGGGAAGGGAGGGCGGTTCCGAGCCAGGCTACGTAACTTTTCATTCATTTTGTTTGTCACAGCTAATATGAGGTACAGAAGAAGGAACAGCTTGTGAATAATTATTTCCGTATGTAATTATCTCTGTATGTAATTTACGATACTCTGACAAGAGAAAACAGTACAAAATGTCTCCTGGAATCAATAGAGAGAAAAAGTTACGTGCTACGTGGGGGGAGGAGTGGGTAGTGGCAAAAGCCTTGTCGGGCTATGTGTGGGGGGGGGGGGGCGGTTTACAGGAGGCCAAAATGGAGCTACGTGGTTTATGGACACTCCCTTATGGAACTCGACGTCGCAACGCGTCGGTACACTCCCACCAACTCTCCTAACGGAAGGGCTGCTTTCTTGTCTGTACCTGGGGCCGAAGGCGCCATCAGAAACAACTCGATGTATCTCTACTTCTGCTATTAACAATCAAGGAACGGTAATCCTCAATGAACAATTGAGCTTTGTAATGATAATTACACAGAGATTACACGAAGTGTCATATGCACCCCGGAATTTCAACTGCTTCTTTCTGAATATAGGTAATTCTTGTATACTTAGTTCATAAACCTCTAGTTTCTATGTTGCGGTCTATGAGAATGAAAATTGTGTTAATAGGTACTCCATACTTGTGTTTACACTTTTTTGTGTAATCAAGGATTCTTTACAACATTTTTGTATTATTACAAAAGTGGATAAAGTAGAGAGAAGTTTGTATATCATGTCCAAATATTTCTGTAAACTTTTAGCATATAAATATATAAAATCGCATGAAATTTTTTTTCCTTATTTCGGATGCCATAATATTTTCTTCCAAGAATCAGCTTATATGATCTGGTGTATAAACTGGTTTGGTGGATATAACAATGAGTAACTTGGAACCATCTTAAGACAGATCCCCTAGAATAACATAAAAAATTCAGATTACCTGTTATGGCATTGCACATATACTCTCTCAACATTTCGAAGAAAAAAATGCTATTTTGTAATCGATACCAATTTATTACAAACCTACATTCGAGGATTGAAATATTTCTGTGTTGAGGATATTTATTACTAGAATTCTATTATCATTAAATGATTGATAATTTTAACTGAGGAGAAGAAAGTCTATCAACCTATCACATTGTAAGAAGTTTCCGGGAAGACTGTAGTTGTTTATATTTCTACTAGCTGACCCGGTCACGCTTTGCTGTGACTTACTAATTATAGTACGTTGGATTAATGTTATTCTAAAATTCCTCAAGTAGTCAAATTAATATTCACTAATAAAGACAAAAACATTGTAGTCGATTGGTAAATTCAAATTTAATTGGTAAAGAGTTATGGAGAGTTTAAATTAAGGACAAATGATCATAAAAAATTTTAATTTACATTTCATTACGAATTACTTAATTGAAATTATATAAAAATTGATATTTATAAAATAAATAAATAAATTATTTTTATTTATTTATATAAACTGAAATTTCAGTTATATCTTCAGTCATACTGTTTTTATATTATTCCCACAAACTCGAAGATTGTGCTGGATAACATGTTGTCAAAATAATTGCAAACAGTTTGACGAATACTATTCGGCGTCGCTGTCAACGCTGCATCAGCAAATGTCAGGTCCCAATAATTGTCGTCTATCAGCAGCTGCAACTCGCGACATGCATCTTGACATGTATTGAACACTCGACCATTAACTGTTCGTAAACATTCGAAAGAAGCTGGTCCGGGAACATTCACCAATAAGAAACGCTGAAAGAAACATTCACGTTGTTTTGGATGCACTGTGTAAAGTCTTTGCTTTGAATATGCCTGCGATCGAAGGATGTGGTTCTCCTTGTTTACGTGGCTACCATTTTTTACCTAATTTGTTCCATGAAAAATAGCATGGAACATCGGTATACGTATAATAATGTTTTTGCGAATTGGCGGAACACATCAGATTTTTGACACAATGTGAAAAATTCAGTTTGTGGTTTGTCGTTTTTGGTGGCTCAAGTGTTCTTTGGAAAATATTTTCTTCGGTGAAATATACACGTTGACAGTTTTCAAGATGTATTGCAAGATGCTGGATGGAAGGGTCTCTTTCATGGATGCGAAAACTAAAAATATGCCAGATAGCTTCGTTGCTGCTGATGTATCTACCTATTTGGTATCGTGTTATTTCGTCATTTTTATTTACATTTTTTGAACTTCAAATACGGCCAAATCACTGCCTTTATTAACATATTTGCAAACGTACTTAATTGATTTTACAGAACTGCAAATCTCGACGTTAATATGAGCCTTATACGTTTTTGAAAGCAATGGTGAGTATGGTACGACCCACTGATTGTCAATTTCAACTTGGTTTCTAGAATTTGACATTCGCATTGTAAATGTTTGGCCACCATTCTCAGTGTTTCTGCGGCGATACAACGGATAACCATCGATATCCGTAATAGTATCATTCGTATATTCCTTTGGAAAACGCTTCTTACATTTTCCACCTTCCATGCATGGTGATGTTATGTTAAAAGCACCGCAAGGTCCGTGGATCGAGTGACTGGTAACAATATCAAACAATTCTTGATCATTTAATGGGTCCGGAATTTCGGCTGAAATTATTTGATCAATTTCTTCTGGACGGATTTTAACTTCAAGCCAAATCAAAATGTGAGAATGAGGCAAACCTCGCTTTTGCCACTCAATCAAATACAGATAGCAACGTGTGTTACCTAAAACTGAATGTTTTACGATTAAATCAATCAATGATTTTAATTTTTGTTTGAACACACGTGCCGTGACATCATGACGATGCATTGATTGATGGCCTGGTAATAGCAAAGTTTGTATTTCCTCCCAATTCGGATTACATGTAAATGTAATAAACAAATCTGGACGACCATAATGACGTACGTAAGTCATCGCATCTTGTATATATTCCTGCATGTTCCGTGAACTGCCGATGTAGCTTGAAGGTAAAATAAATGCATTACCCATATCATTGACGTTTAAATTTTCATAAATATTGCCGATAACAGTATCTCGTAAGAGGATGTATTCCTCCGATCGTAATTCAACCTGGTTGTATCGAATAAATCGCAAATGCTTGTTTTCAACCTTGGCGTACATATCCACGGCGTATTGAAGGCACAGTCGTGCGTCTTGCCTCTCTGCTACACGCATTGTCGAGGTTAGATTCTTTGGCGACATTTCACTGAAAAATATTTGAATTACAACAAAAAGTGCCTTTCTGAAAGCCTTAAAATAAGACACTATAATACAGTGGTGAAACCGGAATTTTTGGGTCCATTGAAAAATACAGTAAAATGGAAGTTAAGAACTAATGAGGAAATATAAAATAACATTGAAAAAAGTAACAGAAAAAGAAGAATCATATTTTTTTGATACACTTATAGCATGGATGACACCAGGCTTTCAAGAGGTTTAGAAAGATTTGAAACGAAATAATACCAGTGAACCGTATGGAAAGAAAATATTTTCGAAAGCAGACTTTGAATATGGCAGGATTCAAAGGTAGAGAGGAGTGCAATAATGAAGGAGTACTGGGGAGGAAGAAAGAAAAAAACAACAGGAGAGGAATTGAAATTGACACGTGGAGTCTAGCTGACCATAACAAAAAGAAGAAGAACAATGAAAAGTTAGCGAGAAATGCTTACACGATTCGAATTTATCGTAACGTTTTCTTCAATGTTATATTCATGTGTGTAATTACTTTGTCGTTAGGTATAAAGACACACAAACGATGAACAACAATACAGCATAATTATAACACAATACACAGCACAATTAAAATTGAAGAAACTCACACATATGGCGTGGAATAGACCGTAGCATAAATAAATCGAAATACAACGCCATCTACTGAATGGTTCGATAAATTAACACACCGCCATCTGTTAGGAATAAACTGTAGCATAAATAAATTGAAACAGAACGTGATCTACTGGATGATTACCCAACCTAGCTAACCAAGTGTTGTATAGATAAGTTAACACATCGCCATCTGTTAGAAATTTATGGAACTATAATAATAATTACGTGTGGTGACTACTGGCTGGGCATTCTGCCTCTGTCTTAGCCGCCTTTACCTAGCCCGCCCATTCTGCCTGGTACAGGGGACCTACATTTTAACATCGAATCCGAACCACAGTACGGTCCTGGCGTATTTCACCTCATACAGCATGCTGCGCCGGGGGTTAATGACGGGTTAAGTGTCTATAAAAATTCTCGCCGAGATAGGGACTCGAACCGTGGACCTCTCCCTCTCCAGTCAGACGTCCTAACCACTTAGCCAGCAGCCCGCTTAGCCTGGGTGGCTTACAAATAATTACAAACCATTGTCCTATGACAAACATTTAATGAACCTTTATTTCGCAAATAATAAATATTGAGGTCTATAATCCAAATAAAAACTATCCTATCTTTTAAGTTGGACTAAATCTCACACATTAAGCCAAATTTCATCTAAATCGGTTATGTAGTTTCGGAGTTCATCCCGGACGAACATCGTGACACGAGATTTTTATATATATAAAGATTCTGCAAGCGTTTCACTAACGCATCACACAGCATCGACATTCCAACTTTTATTGTTTAAATGTAACAAAATATTACAAATATTTATGTAACAAGAGACGTGAGAAAGTGTTATATTCTGTGCCATTTGGGTGTGAATTCTGACGAACAAGTGGGCGCCATTGAATCGTATGGAAATGGAAAGCATCGGGGTTGAATGTAAATGTCCCGCAAATTGTTCCTGACGGGTTGGATAATTCTGGGTATTAAGAAAACAATGCTCATTACAAGCCGTGGTATACCCATTTATAAATTGAGGTTGTATTTCCTCGAGGAAACATCTTTCCCTCCTCCCTATCTTTCCGCGGAGATTTCGCGTGCCGCACGAAATATTTACGGCGTTCATCCATCTTCCCCAGCAGTCAGATCAAGGTGCAAGCTCACGCTCGAAACCTACCGCAAAGACTGTCTGCTTCGGGTAACAACCATTCGACTAGAGCGAGTCTCCTAACCAAGTTGCTTCAACACTCCTTAATGTAGATAACGCTCTCACACCGTCTCTAGCTGTCGGAAGCTAGTACGTATTTCACAACTAGAAATTTAATTGAAATCGTGTTGTTAAAATTTCCTTTACAGTAATTTTGTAGTGGTCTAAGATTATCAGTTCTCGTTTCGAACATTTACACTCAATGAAATAGTCTCATGAAGTGAAATGATATATTTAGTAAAACATAAAATAAATTGCACGTCAGTAAAATATATAACTCAAAGGTACGTAATAAGGTGCACCAACAAAGAAGTATGATATTTCTTTAAAGCATTGAAAACAATACTGTAACATTAAAAATATTCTTAATGCTCTCAATTGTTTGAGTAAACGGTGAGGTTTGTGATCTGGCAAAAACTTCTTCATTGCTGCTGTCACGATGCTTTGAGTCAAAATTCTCTAAAGACTCTCATGGGGTTATTTAGGTTCTGAGTTGTTGTAAAACCAAATTTGTTTAACAAAAAATATTCTTCAAAATTATAAAGGAATTATTTTTTTTGTTTTTTTTTACTAGCAGTATCTTCAGAATTAATATAGAATGGATAATTAAGTGATGACTTCGAATTAATATTTATTGATTTAAATAAGGTACAATCGGGATATAAGGGTTTGGGAGAGACTATAATAGCCTCTTCCAACAAAATGTCAGCTTCTCCTTCTCGTTGTGTACCCTGTTTCACGGACCAGGATCTGGCGACTGAAAGATTCCCGGTATAAGAAGTTACCCCCTGCTAGCCAATGGCGTTTTAAAGGAAGGCGTATGAGCGGGTGCGGTCCAGGACAAACGGCATGGGGTTGCAGAAGGAAACGGGAAACCACTGCATTAAAGACCCTAAGGGTCTCCCGAAGCCATATTATCCTCTCAAATTGCATACAGAATGATAGCTTCTTCCAGAGTAAAATATCCCGGCGATAAAATAGTCCCACAATCAGAACAGGTAGGAACTGCTCAGGGAAGAGTCATCTGAATGGATAGAGACATTCTACGAGTCGGAGCGTGGAATGTTAGACGTCTGAATATGGAAGGTAGATTAGAAAATTAAAAAAGTGAGAATTTAACCGAATGTTATTGGGATTAGTGAGATTAAGTTGAAGGATGAAGAGGATTTCTGGTCTGGGGAACACAGAATACTTAATACAAAAGCTTTCAGTGGAGTCACTGGCGTAGGATTTGTAATGAACAAGAGAGTAAGGAAATGGGTGAATTATTATGAACAGTTTTGTGACAGGATTATTTTGATGAGGTTAGAAACTAAGCCCGCCCCCACCACGTTAGTATAAGTGTATATCCCAACGTCACACGAAGATGAAGAAAAAATAGAGAAAATATACTCCGAAATGGATGAATTAATCCAATATGTGAAGTCGGAGGAAAATCTAACAATCATGGGTGATTGGAATCCGATAGTGGGAGAAGGAATAGCGGGGAATAATGTAGGAAGTTTTGGTTTAGGTGAATGAAATAAGCGAGGAAGTAGGTTGTTAGAATTTTGTGAAAGCTATAAGCTAGTCGTAGCGAACACAATATTTAAGAATCATGCAAGAAAGATATACATCTGGAGACGTGCAGTGGATACAGCTAGATATCAGTTAGATTATATCATGGTCAAACAGAGATTCAGGAATCAAGTTCTAGACTGTAAAGCCTACCCACGAGCAACATAGATTCTGACCATAATCTGATAGTTATGAAGTACAGGCTGAACTTCAAGATAGTAAAAAAGCAATAAATGCAGAACAGACTGAAAGTGAGTAAACTGAAACAATCTAACATCAAAAAAATATTTGCAGAAATGATAGAGTTGGGTCTAAGAAGTACCTCTGAAAGGAACCCAACTGAAAACAAATGGAATGCATTGAGGAGCGAAATAATGAAACCAGGTAATGAAACATTAGGCTTTAGGGAACAAGCAGCTCTAAAACCGTGGATAAAAGAAGATATTTTGGAGCACATAGTTCAGAAAAGAAGGTACAAAATGATCAGGATAAAGAAGGAAGAGAGCAATACAGACATTTCAGAAATCAATTAAACAAAGTATTAAAAAAAAAAAAAAAAAAAAAAAACTGGCTCCCAAGAAAAGTGTGAAGAAGTAGAAAAGGAAATGACCGTATGCAAAATAGATGTGACATAGAGGAAGATCAAACAAAATTTTGGAGAAATAAGCAAAAGATGTATAAAAAGTTAACCTGCCAGTGGGACAGCTCTTTTAAGCTCAGAACATAGAAGTAATAGATTAAGAAACAGTGTGATGTTGATGCTTGAACAACAGCGTAGTGCAAAAGGAAGGCGATATCGACATTGATGACTTAGGAGATCCTGCGCTAATAACTGACACGTTGATGCGCCTTAAAGTACACAAACAAACGAGATTCTGCATTTAGGAGAGCGTTTGATAGAGCATTGAATGACCTGAAATCAAATAAGGCTGTTTCAATTTATGAGATTCCTGCAGAACTTTTGAAATCCATAGGAGAAGAAGGAATCCACAAATAATTCAACCTGATATCAAAAAGTTACGCAAGATGAAAAATTCCATTTTAAAAAAAATACGTATCATCTTCATACTTCCAAAGAAAGAACAAGCTGAATATTGTGATAATTTTCGAACTATAAGTCTTACATAACTTTCTTCAAAATTACTGACCAGAATAATATACAGAAGAATGGAAATGGTAGTAGTCGAGATAGTAGCTGAAGATCAGTTTGGGTTTAGGAAAAACCGAGGTATACCGGGAGCAATTTTGGCTTAAAGAGTAATACTTGAATGTTGGATCAAGAACAACAAACATAGTATAATGGCGTTTGTTGATTTAGAAAAAACCTTTGATAAAACTAGGTGGGTCAAGATATTCAAAGAGTTTAAGAAGTCAGGTCTAAAATATTGAGATAGAAGAGTATTTTATAAACTGTATAAGACTCAAGTTGGTATAGTAAAAGTATAGAATTATGACAGACATGCACAGTTAAAAAGGGTGTGAGACAAGGTTGTAGTCTATCACCATCAATATTCAACTTGTATATAGAAGAAGCAGTAAAGGAAGTGAAAGAAAATTTTGTATGTGGCATTAGTGTTCAAGGAGAAAAAAATCAGTATGCTACTATTTTTTGACAACATTCTCTTCATAACAGAAATGGCTGAGAATATTAAGAAGTTACTGAATGGTATGAAAAAACGGAAGAGATGAAATATAGTAGAAATCATTCCCATAATAGTAGATTAAACATAAAAACAGATTCAAATGAATAGAAGATGCAAGAGAATTCTCCTACTTTGGAAGTAAAATTACAACTGATGGCCGAAGCAGGAATGATGTTAAAAGCAGGATAGCAATAGAAAAAAGATCCATCATGAAAAAGAGGAATATTTTGTGTGTCAGCGAAGGCTTTCCCGGCGTGTCGCTACAACATAATCTACCCAGGTTTGGTGGCGGATTGTGTAGGTGAAAGCAGAGCAATCCGCCGTCGAATCCGCGAAGAATATATTGCAGGAATATTTTGGTTGCAAAAATTGATCTTGGACTTAGAGAGAATCTTTTAAAGCTGTATGTGTGTAGCGCAGTACTTTATGTTAGCGAAGCAATGACTTTAGGATTACCGGAAAGAAGGAAAATTGAAGCATTTGAAATGTGGAGGCATAGAAGAATGCTGAAAGTTAGGTGGACAGATAAAGTACGAAATTAATGAGTTTTGGAAATGATGGGTGAGAAAAGAAGCTTGTGGAAGAGGTTCACAGAAAGAAGAGACAGGATAGAAGGTCATATTTTGAGACATTCAGGATTGTTTATTTTGTTACTGGACGGAACAGTCGAAGGTAAAAACTTTAGAGGAAGACAGAGATTATAATATATGAAGCAGATAACTGAGGACAGGGTGCATGGGTTATGTTGAGATGAAGAGGTTAGCACAAGATAAGTAGGAATGGAGAATTGCATCAAACCAATCGAAAGATGCGGGTATGGTTGACCACTTGGCGAAAAACTTCTAAACGTACACGCTAAATACAAATGTTGAGGAACTTTGGTTTAACTTAAAAGAAATAATATGGACCGGTTAAAATAATTTGTTCCTAAAAAGTTTATTAAAGTTAGTAAAAAATTCCCGTGTTTCAAAAGGAAAGTGAAACATTTGTTCAGGAGGCAAAGGTGTTTACATGCCACGGTGAAGAAATCCTAAGAGATCTTACTCGAGGGACGCAAAGGAAATTGCGCCGTATTTAAGGAAATTATAAACCGCCTTCTTGGATCAAGGAAAAATACCAGCCGAATGGAAGACCGGCATTGTAAGTCCAGTGTTTAAAAATGTGAATGTTAATGAGCCTCAAAATTACCTCAATATTGGACAGGATTTTGGAACACATCATCTATTCAAATGTCATGCAGTTTTTGGATGACGGGGAGCTTTTAAACCAAAATCAACATGGATTCAGATTAGGCCGATACTGTGAAACACAACTTGCACTTTTATTTCACGACATGTGCCGTATTATAGATGAGCGATCCCAGGTTGACTTAGTTCTATTAGATTTTTAAAAAGCTTTCGACACTGTGCCTCACACTAGGCTACTTACGAAACTTCGTGGTTCCGCCGTATGTAGACAAATATGCGATTGGGTTGCAGACTGTCTGACGGGAAGAACACAGTGTGCAGTTCTCGTCGGTGAGCGTTCATCACTTACCGAGGTTAGGTTCGGGGTTTCCAGATAAGGGTGAAATTGCCTCTGTTGTTTCTCATATACATTAATGATTTTTGCGACATAATAATGGGAATTACAGGATTATTTGCCGATGATGCTATTATTTATCGTGAAATCAAAACCCAGAACGACTGCGCTTTGTTACAACACGATATTCTGAAAATAATTGCGTGGTGTAAATACTGGCAGTTGGAGCTAAACGCAAAAAAATGCCAGGTCATGCGTGCAAGTAAAGAGGTGACACCATTTAGCTCTGAATAATTGTACTGTTCTTAGAGCGGTCGATTCCGCTAAATACCTAGCGGTAACATTCTTGTAATAATTTGTCATGGAATGAGCATATCGATAATGTAATTAAGAAAGCAAATCGTATGCTCCGATTTCTAGGTCGTAATTTAAAACAATGAACTCCGGAAGTTCAATCGATTGCATACAAGTCACTAGTTCGTCCTCACTTAGAATATTGTTGTTCTGTATGGGGTACCCATCAAAAAGGGTTAATAGAGGCATTAGAGAAGGTCCAAAGAAGAGCCGCGTGATTCTACTATTACTATTACTATTACAATTACTCCGCGATTCACTAAAAGTGTTTGGCGGAGGGTGCATTGCACCTATCCGGAAAGGTAATGGTTTGGAAGGGATATACGGGATATGGCAGGGGGCGCCCATGGGCTATTGTGAGGAACCATCCCAGCATTCGCCTGGAGCGATCTAGGGAAACCATGGAAAACCCAGATCAGGATGGCCGGAGTGCTTTATCGGAAGCTACTCCTGTCCGATTTTTTGTTTACTCGCCCGGTAAATCCATTCTATTCCATTCCCTAATCGCTCGTGGAAAAAATGAGTACAGAAATGAATCAGTTCTGGCCCTGATTTCTCTTATCTTATTTTCGCGGTCATTCCGAGATATGAATGTTGCTGGTAGCAATATTTGTTTGCTGTCATTCCGAAATACGTCAGTCAAGAATTTTTCAATTAGCTTCCGTCGAGAGCAACGCCTTCGGTGCTCCAGGTCTTCCCAACCTAACTCCTCCAACATGGCACTTACGCTTTCCTTCCAACTATATATACCTGTCACGAATCGGGCGGCTCTTCTTTGGACCATCTCTAATGCCTCCATTAATCCCTTTTGATGGGGACCCCATACAGAGCAACAATATTCCAGGTGAGGCCTCACTAGTGACTTGTACGCAATCGATTTAACTTCCGGAGTGCATTGTTTTAAATTACGACCTAGAAATCGAAGCATACGATTTGCTTTCCCAATTACATTCTCGATATGCTCATTCCACGACAAATTATTACGAATTGTTTGTTACCCCTAGGTATTTAGCGGAATCTACCGTTCTAAGGACAGTGCCATTAATTGTATATTCAAAGCTAAATGGTGTCACCTTTTTACTTACACGCATGACTTGGCACTTTTTAGCGTTTAACTCCAACTGCCAATCTTTACACCACGCAATTATTTTCATAATATCGTCTTGTAACAAAGCGCAGTCGTCCTGGGTTGTGATTTCACGATAAATAATAGCATCATCGGCAAATAATCTTTTAATTCCCCTTATTATGTCGCACAAATCATTAATGTATATGAGAAACAACAGAGGCCCTATCACGCTTCCTTGGGGAACCCCGGACTTCAGTTCGGCAAGTGATGAACGCTCACCGTCGAGAACTACACACTGTGTTCTGTCCTTCAAAAAGTCTGCAACCCAATCACATATTTGTCTAGATATACCGTAACCGCGAAGTTTCCTAAGTAACCTAGTGAGAGGCACAGTGTCGAAAGCTTTTTTGAAGTCTAATAAAACTAAATCAACCTGGGATTGCTTATCTATAATACGGCTCAAGTCGTGAATTAAGAGGGCAAGTTGTGTTTCGCTAGCATCGGCCTTTTCTGAATCCAAGTTGATTTGGGTTTAAAAGCTCATCTTCATCCAAAAACCGCATGACATTTGAATAGATGATGTGTTCTAAAATCCTGCAAAATATTGAGGTTAACGAGATCGGTCTATAAATTTTGAGGATCATTAACATTCCCACTTTTGAACACTGGACTTACGATGGCGGTCTTCCATTCGGCTGGTATTTTTCCTTGATCCAAGGAGGCGGTATATAATTGCATCAAATACGGCGCAATTTCCTTTGCGTACCTAGAGTAGAATCTTGTAGGGAATACCGTCTGGTCCTGGAGCCTTATTGGGATTTACATTCATAAGCAGTTTAGTTATTCCCTCGACATCGAGAACGAGATCATTCATAATTTTGTTGGTTCGATTGTTAAATATCGGAATCTCCTCCGAGTTTTCTGACGTGAAAGCTTTTTTAAATACATTATTCAAAATTTCTGATTTCTCGACGCTAGTTTCTGATAATTCCCCATTTTCATTAATCAACGAACGGCATGACCTTTCGAGAGCCTCTTATTAATTTGACATATGACCAGAACTTTTTTGGATTAGTAATCAGATCTTCGGATAAATTTCTGGCTTTGGAATTCTTTAAACGCATCACGCATTGCTTTACTGCACATCCGTTCGCAAGTGGACTAATTTAGTGCGATCAGATGAGTCCCCCGATTTCTTTACCGTCGCATGTAAACGCCTTTGCATCCTGAGCAAACGTTTCACTTCCCTATTGAACCACGGGAAGTTCTTACTAACCTTAATAAACTTCTTGGGAACAAATTGATTTAAGCCGGTCCATATTATTTCTTTTAAATTAAACCAAAGTTCCTCAACATTTGTATTAAGCGTGTACGTTTCAAAATTTTTCGCCAAATGATCGGCCATAAACGCATCATTTGCCTTATCGAAACAATATACGAGTTTGTCTTTATCATACTTCAAATTCAGCCTAGATTTTAAAGTTACCACAATCGCCTTGTGATCACTTATACCGTCTTCTATACAAACTTTATCTACAATATCCGGATTGTTAGTAAGAAAAAGATCCAAAATGGACGAGGAATCTTTGACGTTCCGCGTTGGCTCTTCGACCATCTGTTCAAGAGAATTTTCCGCGAATGATTCCAGGAACGTTTCGGTTATTAACCTATCTCTTCCGCCTGACCTGAACGTAAATGTGTCCCAGTTAACAGAGGGTATATTAAAATCATCTCCCATGATCAATGTATGTCCCTGAAATTTCTGAGAAATACTATTAAGTGACTGTCTAAAATATTCCGCGTTATCTAATCCAGAGTCCGGAGGTCGGTAAAATGATCCTATTATGAACTTTAAGCTTATGCCAATTTTTACCTTCACCCATATTAACTCGCAACAATTTTCCGTTTCATTTACTACGGAGCAATTGATGGTTTTATTAACGGCCACGAACACACCTCCGCCCATTGAGGTAGTTCTGTCTTTCCGAAAAACATTGAATTGAGGAGCAAATACTTCGCTAGATTCTACTTCTGGCGTCAACCAGCTCTCGGTTCCTAGTATTATATCAACATCGTTAGTTGCAACGGCAGCGTGGAAATCGGCTACTTTCCCTCTAATACTCCGACAAATAAGGACCATTATCCTTAGCGGTTTAATATCTGTATCTGTAGAGTCTAAATTCGCATTTTTACTATTTTCACTCCGAAAGGAAACGGGTGAAGTATTTGGAGCTGTAAATTTCGATTTATTCACGCCGTCACTTCCAGAACCAAGATCTAGACTAACGAAGCGTCTTCTTCGTTGAACTGAGGGATCCTCGGGCCTCACGGTGTTCCTAAAAAATAATTCACATCAAGACGGTTCCATATTTTAGCAGCCACCTTGATCGCCATTCTCGGTGTGTAGTGGACGCCCGAACTGTCAAATGCGTCCCAGCTGGCAGCTATCATCGGTGGAAGATCGACGAAGCCCCAGTTGTTTCTGCGACACAGCTCCTGTAGACTACAATTCAAATTATAAATCTTCCACCATACGGCTTCCCCACAATCGATGCGCGGCACGACACTACAGATGGAAAACTGCATCTTTACCGAATTCTCACGCGCTGATTCATACGTCTTGTGGCCCAACTTGTCCATCGATTTCACTATATCTGAAACAGAAACATGACACGAGTCGTTAGTTCCGACGTGCGCAGCTACCCTCAACTGACGGCAGTTCGATTCTAATCGCTTTTGGTATAGCCTCCATGACTCGTGGCACGGTTGCTCCTGGAAGACACACAGAATGAACGTTAGTACGAGGGTCTGCACCATTCTTCTCAGCTAGGTCTCGTAGGGGTTTCTCTAGACGTCGGACGTTGGAGCTTCCAATGATAAGTAACAGGTATATATAGTTGGAGGGAAAGCGTAAGTGCGATATGGAAGGAGTTAGGTTGGGAAGACCTGGAACATCGAAGGCGTTGCCCTCGACAGAAGATAATTGAAAAATTAACGACTGACGTATTTCGGAATGACAGCACGCAAATATTGCTACCAGCAACATTCATATCTTAGAATGACCGCGAAAATAAGATGAGAGAAATCAGAGCCAGTACCGATTCATTTCTGTACTAATTTATCCCACGGGCGATTAGGGAATGGAATCCAAGGATTTACCGGGCGAGTAAACTTAAAATCCCACAGGAGTAGCTTTCGATAAAGCACTCCGGCCTTGCTGATCTGGGTTTTCCATGGTTTTTCCCAGATCGCTCCAGGCGAATGCTGGGTTGGTTCCTCAAAATAGCCCATGGGTGCCTCCTGCCATATCCCGAATATCCCTTCCAAACTATTACGCTTTCGTATAGATGCAGTGCTCCCTATGCCACACACTTTTAGTGAATCGTGGAATAATAATAATAAACGACTGATGTCAGCCAAAAAAAAAAAAAAAAGTTCGTTTTTAAAGTATTCAGTGTGTCCGAGATAAGAATAACAATAAGCAGTATATGTTGCACATTTCCATTACTTTGTTTAAGAAGGGATTACAGATACAGTTGGTTAATTCAGGATATTCAGATCAGTAACTTGATAGTGCTGGAAGAGTAATCGATTATTTTGCTTATAGTATTATAATAGCTGTTTTTTGTATCCTTAATTTGAATAGATTATTCAAATGCGACAGGTTACAGAGGTGTGATCTCTTGGTCAAGATCTATGACAAAGATAATTTTTAAAAAATGTCTTTGCGCCACTGTAATGGCAATACTGGAAATAATATTTCTCTCATGTAGAATAACTTGAAAAACGTATAATATTCGCGAACAACTTAATGTGTAATCTGTATGTGTGTGTGTGTGTGTGTGACATTTGTTCATGACTGTGATTCCCCTTTTTTTTTTTTTGCTTATGTCTTTACGCCTCGTCGCTTTCGAGGTCATTAGAGGCGGGAAGGATTTCTGTCTGTGCCTTTTGAAGAAACCATCCAGGATTCGCCTGGAGGGTTTTAGGGAAACTATGGAAAACCCAAATTTAAATGGCCGGACGGGTATTGGAACCCGCGTCCTCCAGAATGCGAGGCCTGTGATGCCAACTGTCTCATGAATAACTTTCGCAGCGTTTAACTAATTATCAGAACCGGCAGAACCGGATTTCTTTTTTTTATATATATAAATTAAGCTCGACAGAGAGGCAATAAATCGCAGCCAATTGCAATTAAAGAATTGTGGTGCCTTTTTTTTTTTTTTTTTTTTTTTTTTTTTTTGAGCTCAAACAATTTTATCTGTAACTAAGTGGAGATCTAAAGTAAACATTTTATCCTTTATTTATCACTATCACTATCAGCCAAACCAGCGAAATCAATAATATGAGAATACCTACTACAAAAAAAGTATTAAATTCAAAACAAAAACTCCAACGGCCAAAATTGGCTGAAAAGTTTAAAGCCAGTTATTTAACATGAAGTTAATTGCTGAAAGATTCTAAGATAAACCAACATTACCTACGTTATGTTACTTATAGCTGTTTTGATATGTTGTTATTATTTAAGTTGCTTAAGGAATGTTGCAGGCGGGTATTCACTTCATATAATATTTTATTTCTAAGGTATTATACCTAAATTAATTAAAAATTATATATATATGTGTGTGTGTGTGATAGTCATACATACAGCAAGAAACCACCTGAAACGTTTCTTAGACAATTTAAATATTTTTTTAAAAATCTAATAATTGTATGTTTCCACTTGTAATATTACGCTATGAATATTTATTTATCACGACAATTTCTAGCAATTATTAGTACTGAATAGTTTTTTTTTAAACATTTAGATCACTATTCGTAGTTGGTCTTAATTAGTTTTCTAAATTTTTAATAATTATTTTTAGGTGATTAGAAGAGCTATTTATTTTAGCACTGTTGTTTTGTTTAAGTTGCTGATTTTTAAGTACTTAACATTCTTTTTCCAGCTGATCTAGCCGGCCCTTCCAAGAAAGCGATGTTTATTGCTAAACAGGCTAAGTCACCTCTTTATTTCTCTCAGTCTGACCTCTGTCGGTTTTCTTCCACAATTATAATTTAAATGTCTGACTAATTTCTCGAACGTGTTTTCAATTTTTCCACAATATTAGTTCAAAACACTGTTCAAGCTTTCTTCTGGCGACCCCATATCAACGGCAGTAGAAAATTGTTTACTGTAGGGACACACTACAGCTGATCTCTGGCTACTCACTGCTTCTGCTGTGAACCGCGAAAGCCAACGCGACGAGGAACCACGTAGAAATAAATCTATATTCACCTAACAATAACATACAGAAAGCACCCCTTTCATGTACAAGAAATATATAACGTAATTAATCCGTGTGTTATGTGTGATACACTTACACTTAGTGTAAATAAAATAGAGTTTAGGTATCAAATTCCTCACAGTTTGAGCAGCAAGCCCACGGACGTCGTGCAGAAATCTGGATAGAAATTAAGGTGTACTAACAATTCCAGCCAAATATAAATTCTCCCTACTATTGTTTATAGTAGAAAATCCTGAACACTTAAATCTTAATTCTGACATATATTGCTATAATACTTGGAATAAGCATAACATTCACAAAGGTTACAAGTAATTGTTAATTGCTCAGAAAGAGATAATATTCACTGGAGCTTTTTTATGCAATGTCCTACCAGAACAAAAAAATTTTGTCTACGAAAACCAAAAAAAAATTAATTCGAAACAGAAAGACCTTTTGTTTCAGAACCCAGTTTTCTCTGTGAAAAAATTTTCTTATTGGAATTTGGTAACTAGGAATGACTGAGAAAATACCATAGTGAACGGAAGGATAAGATGATAAAGTTGTTCACAATTTTTAAAATGGTATACGGTTTTTCTTTGTGTGAAACCGTTTAAAAATGCAGCAATTACGCTCATATGTGGTAACTAATATGTGATTATGTATAATTGCACATTACAACGGAAACTGATTATACTAATGGCCTTTTAAGTAACTAGATGGTTATCAGTTGCTGGTAAGGTTACTGATTTGTCATTAATTGGACGTAATGTTCCACTTACCTTAGCCTGTTCTCACATGGGACCAAGTGAAAATATCTAGTTTAATCTAATCTAATGGGAAGTCACTTTTTGGAATCTATATTATAACTAATTGTTTATTTAATTGACTAATCATAAAAAACTGAGAATACCATGTTTTACTGAGTAAAGTTAAGAAGTAGATATAAATGGGAAAGTGTAAAGTTGAGTCAGTGTTCAGTTACAGAGTATTTTCAGAGAGAAAATATGTAGATGGAGGTTCTACACGTCTTCATTCTTTATTTCAGTTGATAGATATTCCATTTTTTAATGTCAACCCTGGTGTAAAGAATTACTTTTGATGTGATGTTGTGATTTCTACAAGCATTATTTCGTTGTATAGCTATAAGTTTCCGGGAATTTAATGTTTTATGATTTTTTTTATGAAGTGGAGGTGAGTACAAGTATATTTTCTGATAACGAAAGCGTATTAACAAGTTTGATTACAGGCTTTAAGTTTGCTTTAAATACAATATTTTCTTCAGTTATATTTTTTCCGTATTAATTTAACTAACACAATTCTATCAGCTTAATATATGGGACATAATGATAGTCTTCGTGGACACAGTAGCTTTTTGTAGAAATTCTATCATTGTGGTTTAATATCAGACAAAATTTTTTAGTTTTGATTTTCAAATATTTTCTCATTTGATTGTGACTATGGTTTGGATTATTTTTCATTATTTATAGTTGGACCAATCACTATTTTATTAATGGTGGAAACTTATTTTCATTTTGATAGTAACTTCTGGATTGTTTATTGTTTGAAAAGGGTTTATTTGCCATGAACACCTTCAGGCCTAACGCAACAACTGTTTATCAATTTATGATTTTTGATTATATGACTGCAATTTGTGTAATTCTTTTGAAACTTTGAGTCCAAAATTTTGTACTGATCATTGAATCTGCAAGTTTAGATTTTTCTTTTGATATTGGAGATTACACAGCAAAGCTCATTTAAAAGAGTTATACTGTTGAAAAAAATGATTTTCCATTTCAGTTCATTTGGATTTCTTCTCAGTTATAACTGAAGGTTTTGTATATTAATAACTCGTCCTAATTCAGCAAGAGGTGCAGGATGCCTCTCATTTCAAAGGATGAAGTGTATAACGGGTAAAATAACTGTAGGTAATCTGTGTATGACTTTTTTTAATCATTCGTCTGTACATACAAGTTCAGTGTCTGCTTTGGAGCCGATTAAGGAATGCTGTGTTAGTGGATTTAGTTTGCCTGCCAGGATATTTTGTGAACCGCAAGCATCTAGGATCCAACAGGTAAACAATGTCGTACGTTATAAAAAGCTTTTCCTCCATTTTTTCATTCTCTTTTCATGCAAAAATTATAGTAGTTACGTAGCCATGCAAGCGAGTTGTGGATTCATAATCCATTTGTTGCACCATTTTTTGTTACTTGATTCAAATATATTGCCATCATTTAGAGATACATTCAAACCATTCTAACTTGTATTCCGTATACCGTTTAATTTATTCATATGTAATCATATCTTTTGATCATTTATCCTCGTTAAACTGGCACTTATATTGAGTAGTTGACGTGATATTTCTTCTGCGTCTTAAATGTAATTAAAAATAGCGTACATCTGTATGATAGGATCTCTCTCAAATAAATAGTATTCTTTTTATTCACCCACTAGTATTTGTGCGTCTCATTTCAATCTATAGAGTAAGAATCCAGGAGCCAACATCCTAACTTTTTTTCAGGTTATTACTAACGTCGTATGCTGTGGAGTGTGCTAATTTTATTATTGATGTCAGAGAGATAAGCAGTAATGATAGTCTGTAAGTTTTTGCCACGTAATCACTCTGATATTCGTTTCCTTCAGTCCAGAAATAACACCCATTAGTCATTAAATACTGTCATAATTTAAATGTATAGAAATTTAATTTTGCTCTGCCTAGACCATTGCCACATTTCTTACAGTATTTGGCCTGAAGTTCTGAGTGTGCTTAGTCACCGTGATAATGAGTGTGTAAAACTTGAGTAGTTGAAATCTTGATAGTCAGACTGATATATGTAATGTCCCAATAATTGTAAGAAGATGAAAGTATAACCGGGCTGATTGAGGTGATTTTTTTGTGATAGTATTGACTTTGATTCTTTGACACCAGGAAGCCGTAGTATCAAGCAATTCAATTATCCCAATAATCCTTAAGTAAATAAACCAAACTGGGGTAACTACAGTCTTTCGTTGAATAAAGCAAGAACTGAAATTCAATCGTTGGGGATCAGAACTGTGACCCCCAACTAGCTGCATCTTAGTTATGGGAACAACTATAGAAATTGGATATTGGTTCTGAATACAGCTTTCGATCGTTATTACAGATTGTGGTGGGTGCCTTGGTGGGCAAACCACGTTACAATTATCTTTCATACCTTTATGATTAATAATTGTGGATTTTTAATTTTAATTTATATGAAGGATTGGAAATTTATTAATTTAGCAAGAATCTCGACGTTGGTTGGAATTTAGGAAAAATTGTCGCAATATGACATTTATTTCTTATCACTGGCGATTACAAGTCTGAGCGAATTTACCGTTAACATTAACACAAATTGGCAAAATCATAAAAGCAACGCTCAGAGTTACAATTAGCCGTCATGGGCAAGCAAACAATTGTATATTTACTTTTAAATATCTCAGAATCAAAATGCAAGAAATAATGACAACTGGAAACAATGAAAAATACAAGTTATGACTACCTCAGACAAAGGCATCATAATACTGTGACTTTACAGTTAAAAAGAAAATCATGGGCGCCAGAATGAACAATATATCATTCGAAAATAACTAGTTCTGGCAAATTATGCCGCTAGCTCAGGGGTTTTTACAATTACAAAGTGAGAACATGGACCTATCCTCTCAAAGTCGCTTACGGGTTCTGTTTCACGGAATGCACAATCACATGGCTTGGTCGTAATAAATTACCATTGTAGTTCTGCGTCTGATGTCTGTGATGAGTGTAGCGGACCCACGATATGTGAGATTATCTCACAAGTCGGCTATAGGCATCTCTGGTCTGGCAATGCGCATCATCGCATTACCGGCTGTGTTGCGGTGATAACCTTGCTCCAGCAAGGCAAGCTGCGGTTAGCGAAAGAAGTCAACTTTCCAAGTCAACCTCAGACTGGTGCGATCGAAGTTAGAATGTCAGCTCCTCGCTCTTCGGTCCACGAGGAAACTTCTTGCTCCGCCCATTTGTAGTCTCGAAGCTCACATACAACAAAAATTCCCAGGATTTTGAGTTATACGCTCATTTTGATTGGACCTTCAGGTCGGCACCTAATGTCACGTGATATCCTCGATATGTGATTTGGCCAAAGAATCCAACCGAGGTCGGACATATTCGGCTAAGTTCGCCGGGGCGAGAGAACATTCGGGTTTCGGACGGCAGGCTTTTCCCGCTCGGTGAGTGACCCATCCCCAGGGAGCAGTGTGTGTGGTCTGGCAAATCCCAAATCCGCGACGTCCTGTCCCCATGGCTCGGAAAGACCAAGATTAGCTTCTAGCCTACATAGCTCAATAACTCTTTTAGTAAATTAATTGCAGTATTAACTTGTTGCCCTATTGCAGTCATCCACATGTTAAATATTTGCTGCTCTGAATGTGTGAGCGTATTCTGCGTTTTCTCACCGACAGGTGACGGAAAATTTTCCATATCTTCCTGTGGCGACAAAGTAGACTGCGAATTATATGAGTGGGTCGGAACATCAGAACTTACGTTCCCCTCCCCAGCAGCCAATATTTCGCTTTGTTCCGTTAACTGAACCTGATCGTTCATGATTTCGGGAGATTTTTGCCTATCAGACTGATCTTCCATATCGAAATCTTTTATCGTACGAGATCGTAGCTTCATATGAACACACAACGAATGAATTTACACCGCAACTGTGCAATGACGAAATCTAGATTCACTAACAACAAAAATACCGCGAATTTCAATACACACAAATACATATACCCCTCCAAAATACAGCAAGAGAAAAGCAACGATGAATCATGCAACACAACACCATGAAAGCAGACTTACTCTCAAACACATGGGCAAAACATGCGTGTCTTTAATTTTCTTAGCAGCTACCATGCATTAAGAAATCAACACTGACGTTACTCATTTAAAATTTTTAAACTGATCACAAAATTGTTACAATACAAAGTGTATTGCATCTCACAAATGAACTTCCTTTTAAAGCGTTGAAACAAAATAAATTTTATGCATTGAAACAAAATGAACTTTATGCATTAAAATATAAGTGAAACATCAAAATAAAATCTTGTATGAATATCTATTGACTACAAGAATAATAAAACAGCCAAAAACCATGTGCAGCATTCCATGGAACTTTCTGAATTTGGGCTCCAAATTGTATTAACTTGAATTAGTGCCACCAAGTTCGCAGACATTAAGAAGTAATGTCTCATCTGGCACCAGCGTTGGGCGACATTATGTGGTGGGTGCCTTGGTGGGCAAACCACGTTACAATTATCTTTCATACCTTTATATGCGAGACCTGATGACGTGATTATTTCATCGAATGTGTGGTTACTGAGGTTCCAAATAATGTTTTGTGTGGAAACGTTGAAATTTCTCTGATTTGCCATCATATCTAGCTGGCGAAGTCAGAGGCCAAGTAAAGGGCGGCCGGCTTATGAATATTATGTTGCACCCGATAATTACCTCTAGTTTTAATTTTTAGTGCAAGTTACCGACTTCTGGCGTCAAAGCTGTCAAATTTTGGAAATCACTATGAGTTAGTTTAGCAATGTATATGTTTATATGTTAACTGTTGGATTCTAAAAAAGTACGATATCTCTACATTTTTTTCATTTAAAAAAAATTATTGACTGTACAGGATACAATTTTCATAACTTTTGTTTTATTTTTGATGGCAGTTATTTTGTTTTAAGAGAGCCAATCATATTTAATGTACGAATATTTTCTGTCATAGTGGGAAAAATATTAAATAATTATCTACGTTGTATGGGCATTCAGTTTCTTGTTCTTCTTCGATGGTTGAATTAAATTTTGTTACTATGCCACAAACATACCACAACAGGCCTTTGTACTATTTACAAGGTAATATCTATAAAGGCCATGACTGCGGTATGTGTAACATCCCTTTGCTGCCTCTACCACCACCGCCTTTTCTCAATGTCTCTTACTATCGTCATTCAAAGTTTCAACCTAGACTAACAGGCCTTGAGTTGCCTCTGTTGTTGTACAAAACGGATCATTTATACAGCTCTAAACTTGTATGTTACCTGCACCATGCGCGGCAAAGCCCCATTTCGATGACTCCAGATTGATTTTTAGCCAATCAGACTACACCGGGATTATTAATTGGTTGATTTCAAAGCGAATCCATTACTGTGATATTTTATGAAGAAACTCTCATAATGGGCGTTCGCAATAGTAAGAAGCGTCGAACTTAAACAGTTATAACTCATGACTCTAAGCTGAAACGCTTCTCACCTGCAAATGTACTCTTCAAGCAGTCATTACTTTATATAATAAGAAATGGACGAAATATTTCATATGTCTAATTTGAAGAGTCGATAAGGTGCAAACTAAATTTAAGCATGAGCCGTATGCATCAAACAAATCTAATAATAATGAAGAGATTCGGATATACCCAGCACCAAGGTACTCCTACATGAAACCTTCTATCTCGTTGGAGGGAGGTTCCCTGAGGCGAATGGAAATGGACACACAATTTTGAGCCTTACAGCCAAGGCCATTCGATTTTCTGTCATACGAACCTGCGAAAGAATTTAATGATGTAAAAGTAGGCAGAAAAGGAACGTTGGTGTCAGAAGGGCAACGAATACGTTTATGTTAAGTAATCCTCCAGAATTTTCGGAATTTCACAATGAAGGATGAGGGGAACGTGAATTAAGAGACTGTTTCGTTGGTGTCTGTATAATTATTAGTTTTCTTAAATCGATTATTTATCACTGTAAAAACAGGAACTGAAAATGATGGATTCTAGAGATGACACAGATTCATGAACGAGAGCAGATATAAGTTCTAAAAAGAGTAAATTTGTCTCAGTGAGCCTATATGACAGAAATAAAACCTTTTTGCTTCAAAGTTTTGGCATTAAATAATGATGTGATAATGTTGATGTGGCATTACACTAACGCGGAGGATTTTTTTTTTTTCTTCTATCTTTACGCCTTGTCCGACGAGCAGGTGTGGTGGAATAATGTACAGATTTATAACAATAATTGACGGCAAATATAAATAATGATGCAATAAAATTATGACTGAAGTAATTAATCGGCGTCAAAACAGTGTTGAATTTGAGATTAATTGATGCGGGCATATGACTGTGGGAGTTCCATGAATTTTGATCTAACCCGATAAGAAATAGCTAAGTCTGGGTTTATAAGAGATAGCTAATTTTGGGTTGTGACTGCGACAGCCAATATTTTGGAAAAGAAATGGGAACCCATCATCGTATTTAAAGTACCCACATTACATGCTTACTTCATATGGAATTGAAACAAAACAACTTCTGCTGGTCGATATATTTAACTCGTCTCGTTGACCGATGTTGCTAAGATATCTGGCACTAGGCACGGAGTTAGCTGGTTCCAAACCAGATAATGGGGGATTTTCTTCATAATTTTAGATTTGGCTGAAACGGTAGAACAGTTAGTGGTACACAAATCCTTAAAAATAGATTGAATACCAGACTCCTTAGTTAGATAATAATAATAAAAAACAGTGTATACGTAATCAGGTTGTGCGACACAGTTACTGGTTATTCGTCTAACGAATATGGAGTTGAAACTTTGGGGTTAATTATCTTTTATCCCTAAGATATTGCATGAACTGGCTGACACTGGGGTTTGCACTCTCCCGTCTTTTAGATAATCAACATTCTACACTTATTGGCACACATCACAAGCGTCTACACAAACAAAAGCTTTGAGGCACACATAGAAAAGCAGTTGACCCTCCCACCTATGATTAATGCTGGCGTAGTACGCTTCCGCTTGTACAGGAAAATCCAAGTTATTTTCGGGATACGGAGCAAACATAGTATGACGTTTGATTCATACGTAACAAAATGTGATCTTGAAAAGGGCAACAAGATTGTATAACAGATTTTCTATTCCATTCAATTGGATCCTATTAAAGCAGTTCTGTAAGTCACAGAATAACATTAGCTTATTCAGTGTCAGTTTCAGTTTACGCCGAAACCTCCTGTACTTCTTTTTCTTCCAAGCGTTTTATCGCTATTCTGGAGGGTACGTTGTACCTTTATAATTGGGACAATTGTGTTTACCATTCGTCTTGTTCCACAGCCTCTTATTGGTTGAGCGCAAGGAATCGTAATCCGTCTGTGAAACGAGTAGTTAAAATTCAGTAAGACAATTGTAGATTTTGTTTATGAAAAGTTTAAACTAAACAGTGAAACAAAACAAAAAATTTGTCTGGTGTCTGGAATATTTTAACGAATTCTTAGGTAACTTTGGCTGACAAATTCGAAAATAACTTCAGTTTTTCTCTATCAGGTCTAGTTTCCTTACTGTAATCATCTTCGTTTGAGTCCATTACATTGTAATATATATTTCCAACAGTGTACATGGGCTCTTATTACTGTGTTCTAGGTGAGTTAAACAAGCCTGTTTCTTTTACAAGTTTATTTTATTCATATAAGAGGCAAAGAATATTAAGTGATAAATTGCGCGTGACCCATAAACAAAACACAAACATATATTCAAAACTGAAAATGCAAGGATGTCACCTGAATATTAAAGGAAAAATTTATGCTTCTTTGCGTGCTATAATGTTTAGCAACAGGAGTTTCTCCTTTTAAACACTAGTAATAATCTACCATAATCATAGTATCCCTTGCTACCTGATGGAATCGTTCACCTTGTTCGTTGCTGACATCCAGATATTCAGAAATCAAGAAGAATAAAAACAAAAACCATTTTGATGCTCTTATTAACGCCAATATCACGAAACGTTGACACCACTTTACTATCGAGGTTTTTGTAGCTTTCACTTTTGTGTTTAATACCAAGAAAATTTTGTACTACCTACATCTATAAAGGCTTGCCAAGCTAATGTTCATTTTCGTGCATCGTCTTCATGAATTTTGTGTTCTTTATGAACTTATGGATCATTAGTCTATCAAATAAACTTGTTTTAAGATTTTCAAACGTCTTTTTCTCGAAAAACACTATAGATATATGATTGAAGCACTCCCCATGTTTGCCCAAAGTTTCGACAGATTGTTTTATCAATCCGAGTTGGATGTGCAAGGATGTGAAGATGATTTTTTTCTCACTCAACTGAAGATTCTTCTAAAATATTGGCACCTCTACAATTATCCATATCCATTCCAGTGGCCAGTCTTTCTTGACATAGTGATTGTCACGGTCTCTACTATCCCACACACAAAAGAAGTATGTATAACTCACTTGCTGTCTTAAGAGAAAACTGAACAATTGCAGTGCCGGCGTCTGAATGGGTTAAACAAATTAAAATTGGAATAATGTGAAAAATCAACGCAGTAGACGTACATACATACATAATAACTTTAAAAACATATGATTTGGAAGTGAGTGAGTGAACGTTGTAACTTCGGAAAAATGTAGTGTCCCTCGCAAGAATACACTATTAAAAATCATTCACTTTGACTAACATCTAATATATAACAGAGGGATGTTACATAGTTTGTTAAATCATTCCCCATCCTCAGGCGCGAAGTTTTGAATCTAGGACCGTTGAAACTGTCAGTATGTCTACCCTACACACACAACCAAACTGTTGTATACAAATAAACGTATTATTTAGGAAGTAAATTAGACCGGAAATTCCTCCATGTCCTTCAAGTAGATAGGTAACAATCGTTGTCCAATAATAGTATAGATTAATAAAAGCAGAGTGATGGTGAATTGAGAGGTCATATTTTTGTTGATGTCTCATTCGAGCTTTCAGGGGGTGGCATTTCGAATCTACTGCTCGACCAACAAATGTGAGGGAGACAGTAATTTAATCCATTCTGTATCCAAAGTTCGTTGGGGAGTGTGGTGCAGGCCGTTCTAATTCGTTAGCACTACATGGGGGCCTCACACGCTCCCGATTAAATCACGATTCCACACTGTATCACGATGTTGCATGCCCGGGAAACATACGGCAGGAATCGCTTGCGAATTTGGACGGTTTTGATTAAATTCTGTGTTCGTCATATGTTGTTCCGTCCAATCATTAATTTATTAATATGGCAGAAATCCAGTAATTGGTTGTAAAAGAAAATATTAAGGATAAATTGCTTTTAAAAACTCTAATAGAGAGTAGAACACAGTTTGAATCTTTTGATTATATAGGCATTTGTAATTGATGACTTAGCTGTGGAGGCCTGTTTATGGACACTGCCCTTCAATGATTAAACAGCTGACAAATCGCTATATGAGCATTCTATTTATCATAACCACAGGATTAAATCACCTGCCATCAATACAACTAAATGCGTTTGGTATTACTTAGCGCATAGAATCGATATATCATAAAACCCATATATCAAACACCCATATAAGAGTAATTACTATAATTCAATATCATTTAACCCGGATGTTAAATGACATTTCAACAGTTTAACGGACTGATGTACCAAATACATTACTTCTCCCAACTTTATTTTAAATATGACTGCAAAAACGTATTTCAAACTGATTATGCCCATGATTTCGTCACGTGATATTTGAGAATTTTACTATTGATTCACAGATACACAGAAATAATGAATGGGTAGGTAAAAGTAGAGATGTAGTACTGTTTCTTCGTTTACTTGGATCTCTTCTTTTTTCCTGAATTAATATTATATGCAGTGCTTTATCAGGTTCAACCCCTTCATTTGTTACTACCTCGCGATGCTATTACCGCTAGTTGGGAAAGCTTATTTTTGCTAACGATCCATAGCATGAGTTGAATATTGTTCACATGGCTTCAATGCAAACAATATTTCAAAAGGTGTTACCCAGAATGCGTACGAAAAAAATGGCTTTATTTGTATGTATATAAACTCCCTAATAGAATCGCAAAATGGAATACCCCATTCCCGCATATATCAGTTATTGCAGAGGGCAGTCAGCATATAATTTCGCGTAGTCTCTAAAATATGGCAAAAAAGTGTTTTACTAGTTGCGCTGCCTAACGCAACCTGATAATCGTTCCTAAGTTTTAACGTGGAATCTATCATCTTCGTATTAACAAAGAAAAACTCTACCAGAGGGGAAGGCCCCTAAAACTTCCACGGAAGAGGCTCTGGCGACTGAAAGTTTCTCGGTATAAGCAGTCACCCACTGCTGGAATATGGCCCCCTATAGAAGGACGCAAGAGCGGGCTGCGATCTCGTGCACCCTCTTTCCCTTGGGGTTGGAAACTACGCCTAAAGGCGGATGAATCAGAAATGATCAACGGCATTGGGATACAGAAGGCAACAGGAAACCACTGGATTACAGACCCGAAAAGTATCCAGAGGACATGTAATCCTCTCAAATTACGTATTCCATGTTCGCTTCTTCGTGGATAAAATATTCCGGAGGTAAAATATTCCCATAATCAGATCTCCGAGTGGGTACTACTCATGGAGGAATCATATGAATAGACAGAAACATTCTACGAGTCGGAGCGTGGAATGATAGAGGTCTGAATGGGCAGGTAGGTTAGAAAACTTAAAAACGGAGATGGAACGATTTAAGTTAGGTGTCATAGGGATTAGTGAGATTAAATAGAAGAATGCACAGGATTTCTGGTCTGGGAAACACAGAATAATTAAAACAAAAGCAGTCAGTGAAGTTAATGGAGTAGGAATTGTAATGAATAAGAGAGTTGGAAAACGGGTGAGTTTTTATGAACAGTTTAGTGACAGGATTATTTTGATGAAGTTAGAAACTAAGCCCACCCCAACAAATGAGTACAAGTGTATATACCAACGTCACAGGAGGATGACGAAAAGAGGGGAATACTGTAGGAAGTTCTGGTCTAAGTGAAAGAAACGAGTCAGTAGGCAGGTTGTTAGAATTTTGTGAAAGGTATAAGCAAGTCGTGGCAAACAGACTATTTAAGACCCATGCAAGAATGATATACACCTTGCAACGTCCAAGGGACTCAAATAGATATCAGCTAGATTATATCATGGTCATCAGAGATTCAGGAACCAAGTTCGAGACTGTAAAGCGTACCCACTAGCAGACATAAGATTCCGGCCATTATTTGATAGTAATGAAGTGCAGGCTGAAATTCAAGTGAATAAGGAAGCAATATAAGCAGAAGAGACCGGAAGTGAATAAACTGAAACAATCTAACAATAGAGAAAAATTTCCAGTAATGGTAGACTTAAGTCTAAGAAGTAACTCTGAAAGGATCTCAACCGAGAAATAATGAATGCTAGTAAAGAAACATTAGGCCTTACGGAACAAGCCGCCCGAAAATGTTGGTAAACAGAAGAAAATTTGGAGCTGACTGATCAGAGGAGAAGGCAAAAAAATGCTCAGCATGAGGCAGGAAGAGAGCAATACAGGCAATTTAGAAATCTAATAAACAGGAAATGCAAAAAAGCTTAAGAAAAATGGCTACAAGAAAAGTTTTAACAAGTAAAAAAAAAAAAAAAAAAACGATCATTGGTAAAGCAGATGTTGTATATAGGAAAATCAAACAAAATTTGGGATAAATGAAGAAAAAAGATGTAAACATTAAAGCTGCCGATGGGAAACCTCTTTTGAGCTCAGACGATAGGACTAACCGTTGGAAAGAATACATTAAGAAACTGTATGATGGGGATGACTTTAAAAACAGCGTAATAGAAAAGGAAGGCAATGTTGACATTGATGACTTAGGAGATCCTATTTTGAGGACAGAGTTTGGTAGAGCTCTGAATGACTTGAAAGCAAATTAGGCAGTTGGAATTGATGAGATCCCTGCAGTACTTCTTAAATCCCTAGGAGAAGAAGGAATCAAAATATAATTCAAATTGATATCAGAAAGTTATGAACAAGGAGAAATTATAACTGAATTTAATAAAAATATCATCTTCGCACTTCCGAAGAAAGCACAAGCCGACAAATGTGGGAATTATCACACTATAGTCTAGCATAACATGCTTCAAAATTACTGACCACAATAATTAACACAAGAATGGAAAGGTGAGGATCGGTTAGGGTTTAGGAAACACCATCATACTAGAGAGGTAATTCTGGCTTAGTACTTGAAGGGCGGATCAAGAAAAACAAAGATACTTTTTTATCATTTGTTGATTTAGAAAAAGCTTTTGACCGTGTTAGTTGGGACAAGATGCTCATTTTAGGGAAGTCAGGTCTAAAACATCTAGATAGAAGAATACTTTATAAATTATATAAGAATCAAGTGGTATAATAATAGTAGAGAATCATGAGAGACATGCATCAGTTAAAAATGGTGTGAGATAAGGTTGTAGTCTATCCCTGTTAATATTCAACTTGAATGTGGAGGAAGCATCAAAGGAAGCAAAAGAAAAATTTCCATGTGCCATAGGTGTTCAAGGAGTAGATATCAGTATTCTATGATTGCTGATGAAATTGTCTTCTTAGGAGAACAGGCTGTCAATATCGAGAAGTTACTGAATGGAATAAAAAAATATGCTGAAGTAAGATTTTCGACTACTTGAGAAGTAAAATTTCAACCGTTGGCCGAAGCGGGAATGATATAAGCAAAATAGCACTAGCAATAATAGAAATCTTTTAGTTTCAGATATTGATCTTTGACTTAGATAGAACTTTTTATAAGTTTAAATGTGGAGCGCAGCACTTGAGTGTAGGGAAGCATGGCCTTCAGGAATACCAGGATAAATAACGAAAAGATCGATAATTGAAGCATTTGTGCCAAAAAATTAAGTGGACAGACAAAGTACTAAATGAACGTGTTTTGGAAATGATGGATGAGGAAAGAAGATTGTTTAAGAAGCTTCCAGAAAGAAGAGACAGGCTGGTTGGTCATATTTTGAGACATGCTGGATTGGTTAATTTGTTAGTGGAGGGTACAATCGATGGTAAGAACTGTAAAGGAAGACAGAGATTAGAATATATGAAGCAGATAACTTAGGACGTGGGTTGTAAGGTGACTGTAGAGATGAAGAGGTTAGCACAAGATAGGAACGGATGGAGAATTGAATTAAACCAGTCGAATGACCGATGACCAAAAAAAAAATATCCAGTGTAGACCGGGATTCGAACTGGAGACTTTCCATACCACTCTAACGTAACTTAACCCAATTTTTTTTCTTTTTTCTTTTTTTTCTTTTTTTCTCTTTTTTTACTTTTTTCTCTTTTTTTTGGTAAAAAAATAAAAGCTGGCTCAAGTAGGTGTTTTACTTCAACCGGTGTTTTTTCAGTTTCTCTACGTATATATATATATATATATATATATATATATATATATATATATATATATATATATATCTTGCAATTAATTCTAGACACACCACAGGACGGACACGACAAGCACACTCACACACAACACTTAAGCAGCCATGCCCTCGGCCGGACTCGAACCGGCGACCTTCGGTACGTGTGGCCCGTACTCTAGCCCCTACGCACCCACTGAGCCATGAGACTATTCAGCAGACAACGTTAAATGGATATACAATTAAATTAACAAAAGTTCATAATTTTACGGTTTTACCCTCTGTATCTTTTACCCTTCCGATCAGTTCAATTCCAGGGACAACCAGGAGTTGATTCCGTTATATCCGCCATGTGATTGATTATACATGTGGACATATTTAACAACAATTAAATTATTGCTAAATTAACTCTATTTGCTACAAGATCCATACCCACTTATCATACAGTTTTTTCATACCTTACTGAATGGTTCTCTATCACACCTCATGGCTGTTCGTCAAAATTAGAACATTGTATGTCTTTCCCACACCTCACTTTTACAAGCAAAAATAAAGCTAGTCGGTAATACGGCAATGAACATCTGCTGTGTATGAAAGGTATTTTCAAGTGTCAAAATTCGTTTCCCCGGAGCTTAGCTGATCATTACTAGCATCGATAATTCGCTTACTTGACTATTCACCATATCGGAAGTCATTAAAAAGCCTGCTAAATGTGACAGTGGTAGTTTCGTCATTTATAAACCAGTGGCTTCCCTGGGTTGGTGTTGTTATTTAACTGTCTCTGTCAGCTTTATGAGGATCCCACGAGTTACCATTACGTCGTTAATTATTATGTCAATAGCTAAAGAATATTGGCCACATCATGAGGAGTAATAGCCGTTACCAACTCCTACAATCTATTTTACGGGGGAAAATACAGGGAAAGAGAAGTGCTGATAAGAGATGAACTTCATGGTAAAAAAATCTGACTATTTGGACTTTCATAACAACTATCGAGCTATTCCGAGCATCAACGAACAGAAACAAGACGCCCTAGGTCGTTGCCGACATTCGAAACGGATAGGGACCAGAAGATGGTGTCTCAAAACATAATTTTAACAAAATATACAATTACTGCAGTAATGTTGTAAAGGGATCACAAAGAAGCCATGAATACGGATTTGATATTAATATAGATATGATATTAATATAGATATGATTGTTGACGAAAACAACAATTCAAAATATCGTATTATTATCAGCCAGAAGACCATTGAATGTGTATTAAGGTTTACGTACCTTAGAGATGAGACTTCAGCATTGCTATGTGTTTTTTCTCTGTCCTGTATGCCGTTGAAACGTGGACGTTCACAGAAACAATCAGTAAAAAGTTAGAGGCTTTTGAAATGTGGCTCTATTGAAAAAAAAGATACTATAGACAGACCACGCCACAAATGTTGAAGTGCTCAGAAAAATGTAAAATGGTATAAAAATTGAACACTGTGAAAATACAGGAGCTACAGTACGTTGGCCAAATCATGAGGAATAATAGCCGGTCCCAACTCCTACAGTCTGTTTGACAGTGGAAAATACCAGGAAAGAAACGTTCTGGTAGGAGAAGAACTTCATGGATTGAAAATTTAGAACCTTAACCTCAAAGACAATGTCGAACTATTCAGAGTGTCAATGAGCAGAGACACGACACCCTAGATGGTTGCTGACATCCGAAACAGTTAGGGACAAGAAGAAGAAGGTGTCTAAAAACCTAATTTTAACAAAACTTATGTAATTACTGATAAAATGATATAAAGGTCAGTACAAATTTATCAACTTTTCACTATGATCCCTATTTTCTGAAGCAAGGAACCAATCCACAATCTAACCATTGATATCCTGGATTTTGAGAACTTCTTTGTCGATGTGTTACATATCAGATTCAGTCAACTCTCTCATACATTATATTAAACAATTTAATCTATAAATTAACATACTGACATTTTTTTTCTGAATTTACAATATTAAAAAAAATTAACTTAAATTTACAAACATTAAACACGTTATCTATCTCAAAACAATAAGTGATACTATTTTCTCAAAAATTGAAGTGTATGCAATTGTTCAGAAGCAATTATTTCAAATACGCTATTGCATCCTTCATGACAATGACAGTATTTAAATCCTTTCTCAATTTATTAGTCTTGTTAATGCAAATAAAATAAGAACAGAATACATTTAATTAAAAATACCTTTTCTGACAAGAAAGGTGAATCGCCGAAAACGGGATGAGAAAATAAAGTTATACTTCTAGAGGACATGATGTTATTTCAGCGATTGCAAAATCGAGTTATATTTATAAAGAACTTGGCAGGATGAGCTCATTGATAAGTATGACGATGCATCCACTTCGGATAGGATGCATGCACTGATTTGTTTTGGAAAGGTTTCATAAAATTGTTGTATCTTCTCCTGAGTCAAGCTGGTCCACAGCTGTTGTAACTGGTCATTGATATAATGGATAATGGCACTGGGACGGAATTGACGTCCGAACTGGTCCCACACATGTTTCATCGGAGACAGATCTGGGGATCTTACTAGTCGCGGTCACGCAGAAAGCTCATAGAGAAACGAGCATGGGAGGTAATACAATGAGGAAGCATGGTGTCAATGACGCATCGTTGCGCCCTCATAGTTCCCTCAATCAACACCAGCGTCTTCAAAACTTTGGAATAATTGGACCTCTCCGCCGTGTTCCCACTCGTCGACGATGGTCATCCCATGTAGGGTAGAACCGTGATACACTGCTGAACACAATGTAACACCATTCATCTGCAGCTCACGCTTCCAGACGGCACCACACCAAGCGCAGCCTTTGGTTTAGTGGTATTAACGGCATCCGAAGAATGAGACGGTAATTCCATAGTCGGTCTTCTGCTTGTCTCCAATTAATGGTGCTGGATGAAACAGAATATTTCAGGGGGTCAATTACTCTTCATGGATGTCAGGCGCAGATGTGAATGGGTTACAATGTGTTTGGTGCAGAATACGGCGAGGATGACCGTAACCTTGACGAGTATGCTTGACATCACGTTTCCATGCAGTCCAACATCGGGCCATTGTAACACGTGAATGACCCAAAAATCTGGATATTGCATGATTCGTCCAGCCAGACAAATGGAGACCCACAATAAGGACTCTTTCAAACTCTGTCTGGTGCTGATAACGCTGCCTCAGACGAGATCGTGGCACCTCGGTGTCCTTCACAGTGATCACTCTACATCTGACGCTGTTTGCACCCCGTCCCATATTCTATCGGACCTGTCGATAACAATAAACATGAACAACACTAGTGCACTCTTGTGGCTCTTCTACCCGTCATACAGAATTGGAATTCTTATCATTTACATACCCGCCGATGGTGTATAAGTGTATATCAGACCATGCCTTCTGGCTGGATTTATAGTTGCCACATTGGCTGGCAATCTCATAAAATATTAGAGAACAACATAATTTGAATGACTAATTTAGCATTCTTAAAAATCTGTCCTTCCTGACCAGCGATTGCCATTATTTCTTCCTGTTTATAAAATTCTCACCAGCCGACCCTGGCAGCGTAACGACTAGCGTGTTGGCCTCGAGTTGCTGGGGTCGCCGGTTCGAGTCCGGCCTCGGGCATGGGTGGTTTTAATTAAATGTTGTGTCCGTCTTGTGTTGTCCATACTATTGTCAATAAAAATATTTGAGAGATAATACATGTCCAGTTACAAAAATGATGTAGACTTGAAGAATCATTGTACATTAGTAGATTTAATAATGAAATGTTGTGAAGCTGGCTAGTTGGCAATAAAAACCGAAGGCCATATAAAAAATAAAAAATAAAAATTCTCACCAAACCAAATACACCCTTTTACTCTGGTGATAACTTAATGTCCCTCAATACTTTCACATTAAGTTTTCTCAATTGTAACATGACGCGCTGTCGCCACGTTACAAGGTGCATTTTTATTATATATGTCATAATGATACAGTAATTTACATATATCTTGGGCGACCACCTAAATAGATATTTGTTGTAATTTTATAAAGTACGCAAGATTCCAAGTGAGGACTGTAATAAAATGGTGAACATACAGTGTATCTTGGTAAAGCGAATGTTAAAGAGTTATTGAGCTGCGTAGGCTTGAAGCTAATCGTGGTCTTCCCGAACCATGGCGACAGGACGTCGCGGATCTGTGGTTTTGCCGGAACACACATTCTGCTCCCTGGGGATGGGTGGTCAACAGGGTCACTCACCTGGCGGGAAATGACTGCCGCCCGACACCCGAATGTGCTCTCACCCCGGCGAACTTAGCCGAATATGTCCGACCACTGTAATATGAGCAGGGCAAATCAGATATCGGGAATACCACGTGACATTAGGTGACGACCTGAAGATCCAATCCAAATGAGCGTATAACTTAAAATCCTGGGAATTTCTGTTATACGTGAGCTTCGAGACTACAAGGGGCGGAGCGAGAAGTTTTCCTCGGGGACCGAAGAGCGAGGAGCTGGACATTCTACCTTCGATTCTATGGGAGTCTAGTCTGAGGTAGACTTGGAAAGTTGGCTTCTCTCGCCATCTGCCGCTGTACGACTTCTGACGGCCGGCTTGCCGGAGCAGGCTCATCACGGCGACACCGCCAGTAATGCGATGATGCGCATTAACAGACTGGACATGTCTGTAGCCGCCTGGTGAGATAATCTCACATACCATGGGTCATCTCCGGTCACCGCAGACATCAGACACAGAACTACAATGGTAACTTATTACGACCAAGCCATCTGATTGTGCATTCCGTGAAACAGAACCCTTAAACGATTCTGAGAGAATAGATCCATGTTCTCACTTTGTAATTGTAAAACCCCTGAGCTAGCGGCATAATTTGCCAGAACTAGTTATTTTCGAATGATATATTGTTCATTCGTTGCACCCATGATTTTATTTTAAACTGTAAAGTCACAGTATTATGATACCTTTGTCTGAGGTCGTCATAACTTGTATTTTCCATTGTTTCCAATTGTCATTATTTCTTGCAGTTTGATTCTGAGATATATTTAAAAGTAAATATACAATTGTTTTCTTACTCATGACGGCTAATTGTACCTCTGAGCGTTGCTTTTATGATTTTGCCAATTTGTGTTAATGTTAACGGTAAATTCGCTCAGACTTGTAATCGCCAGTGATAAGAAAATAAATGTCATATTGTGACAATTTTTCCTAAATTCCAACTAACGTCGAGATTCTTGCAAAATTAATAAATTTTTATTCCTTCATAAAAATTAAAATTAAAAATCTACAATTATTAATCATAAAGGTATGAAAGATAATTGTAACGTAGTTTGTCCACCAAGGCACACACTACACAATTTAATATTTAACAATCAATCCCATGAAAGTGATGTGTATTTTCGAGAAATTCTGACTTCAACAATTTCATGCGAAAATTTATTTAACCATTTCCTAACTCAGTGTAATGGGTTTTATGGGTATATCTTATAATTCTACTGTTGTGTTTTATTTAAATTTGAATCTTATTCCTTTGACCTTTTAAGGCTTATTGTCTGAAGAAAAACAATGTATATTAAAATCACATTCAGGACTTTATGTGTTGTGGCTGGTGACGCTACCTCCACTATACTCACAATATATGCTCACATGTCAATGACATCAATGGAGCAAAACGAATGAAAACAGTAATAAACTTTACGTCATCATGACGTTGATAAACAAATCATATTCGTTCAATAGACGTCAGACGGTCCATGGAACAACTTATCGTCAGCAGCTCTAAATGTGCATTTTTTCCCCCTCTATTCTATCTTCGTTTTTTTTCTATGACAACGTTATTTTAGTCAAACATCGTTAATACAAATACAACCTATTCCCGTTATTACTTCACTCGCCACTTAGCCATTTTCAACGTCTTTCATTACAAAACACGAAATGTTTACTTTGAATGATAGGCCGTAGATTCCTGTCAGTAATTATGTTTGTACCTCTTTGCAGTTTGCAATGGAGCCCTCATAACATACAAAGAAAACTTATTGTATACAATTCCATCAAGACAATCTTGTTACCTCCGCCCTTCTAAATCAGTTAGGAAAACTGTATCTCTTTTCTTGCGACCGCCGCAAGCTTTTGCTTTTACTGGCTCTATCGTCTTAGAAATGTGTCATTATTTACAGTATTTATTCCTATTTAATGCCTTTACCAGTTATTCAACCAACAATAGTTCTATTGAAAAAGATGTTAAAATTGCTTGTTCCATAACAATGATAGTCTGAATTTATTGGCAGTATTACCACAGTTGAATCACCGAGCATGATGGGGGAGCGGTCAACGTTCTGGCCTCGCATTCGGAAGGACGCCGGTTCGGATCACCAACTGGGTATCCAGATTTAGTTTTTCCATAGTTTCCCCAAATCACTCCAGGCGATATCGGGGATGCTTTCTTCAAAAGGACATGGCCGAATTCCTTTCCGTCCCTTGTCCCCAGTCACATCCCGCCTCTAATGACCTCGACGTCGACGAGGCGTAAAACCACAAGTAAAAATAATAAATAAATAACCTAATCGCCACAGTTACGTATTGACGAATACAGACACACCACCATAGCTTCTTCTTCACCACTTTCTGTCTTAGATGAGTTTTAATCATCGTTGGTATCGTCAAATTTGGTGCTATGTTTTTACGGTCGCGTGTCTTTGCTGATGTCAAGCATTTTATGCCTAAGTACTAATGGGGGAAGTGAAGTGTTGACAACTGTCCACAAAAACGTGTCACTATGTTTAGGGTGCAATAAGTATATTTTTTGTATGTGAAATGTGTAGGTTATAAAGCGGAGATTGGGGCGTTCGCCTTGATGGCTGCGGGAAACCCCCTAAAACCGGTCAGGATGGCCCGTACGTGGGGGCTTTGTACCTCGCCGATCCAGTGTGCAGCACCTCAGCGAGTAGCACCACCATAACTTCTTCCTGCAAATTCTGGTAGTACGATTTGAGCACCGTCCCCACAACGTCTTGTAACGAAGGCGGGACGGGACGGTACCTCATTAGCCGAAGTGTAGGGACGAGCGCGCGCCGCAGGTTAGCTCTCACTTACCTCATCGCCACCTCCCCACCATGTTGCCTAGTGTCGTTTGGCACAGAGCACTTTACAGCACAAAAGGGGTGCGCACCGCTGCTGCAAACCGATGGCAACAGCGCACCGCTACACACGCTTGTGATGTTTACCGACATAGAGTGGGTAGATGCGTCTCGTGCCCGCTAGCAGAGGTGGCCCCGTTCCCATGGCGTGTTGTTGAGTATTCGTCCCGTCCCGTCCCGTCCCATCCCGTCCCGCCTTCGTTACAAGACGTCGTTGGAACGCGGCTTTAGACGGCCAGTCAAATTCTCTCCCATCATTCCTCTAAAACGATAATCTTAGTTTCTAAACTTGATTATTACTAAAATATGCAGCAGTCATCTCATTAATGACAAAACATTCTACTATTGACAAAAAAAAATATTTATGCTATTCAGGATGCATGGATTAAGGTTAAAGTATCGTTGTACTAGAATAACCTGTTACCCTATCTTTACGTTAATATAGAACATCCAAACAACTGATACTGACTTCATACCTCTTTGGTGTGTATAAACAAATTGATGATACCAACTAACACATCAAGCAACGCAGAGACGGTATCACCTCTGTTTCTGTGATATTATTAATCCCTTGTAAGGTGATATTAACAATTACGCGAACTAACATGAATCCAGGATTTCTGCATTAATTCGGGCAAAGAAAAATTCATTTCCAAGACACAGTGTGTAAGCAGGTTTGTGGCATCAATTATTTGAAGTTTGATGTGCCATTAACGAAATTCTAGTACAACATTCCTTTAACTTTAAGCCATGCACCTGAAATAGCATAAATAGCAACTATTTTATAGAAGAGTTGTGTTTATTTCTTTAAAGTGTTGTTTTACTGCCTGGAAGCATAAAATCCACTGATATTCATGCCTACGTATTAAGTTAAATTACTAAACTAATTAATATATAAAAGTCCGCCATGTTATAAAAATCTTATTGCCTCTGTAAGAACTCCGTATACTGAAAACCTTTAGCTTAGAAACATAACACTGAAATACGGACACAATAAAATCAATTCTCTCCTCTGCAACCGAAAGCCACAGAAATAACTCCATCACGGCATAAAGCACTATACGTTGGTTTTTTTCTGTTATTATTCCAGTTTCTACATCGCATGTTCGAAAACTCAGCAACTTGTATTTGCTAAAAAGGCAGATTACGTTCTCACTTCCCAACCTTTCCGTAACCAAGAATGCAATGTTAGCGGTGCTCTGCTACTCGAAATCTACTCCCCTCTCTTCTCGAAAATTTGTCCCCTTTGCGATGCATGGAAACTGAATAAACAGAGTCAGAAGTTTTCCAACTTAGTTCACACATTAGTGATCTTTAAGCTCGTCGCCAAAAGTGTTTACATTTGCGTGGCTTACGCAACCTTTCCCTGGCTATGGTTCTACCCTGTACCAATTCAAGGCTTATGTGTCTAATTTTTGGTGTGTTTAATTCTTGCTTGTTTGTCTGCCTCTCCTTAGTGTGCACGGCGGCATCCACTATGTTGCCAGATATTTCTGTAAATTTTTTCGCGAACATTTGTCTAGAATTACTTTCACTTCTGCACATGTATCGCAATGAAGTCTCCTTTAGCATCAGCAATACGGTAAGTGTTTTCACTTGTCTTTTCCGAATTATTGTCAATTTTTCCTTGATGCCTTTACCATCAGATTATCTTTATAAATAAAGATGAATGTATGTTTGTTTGTTTGTTTGTTCTTCATACAAATCCACAGTTTTCATCCGATCTCCATGAAAATTTGCACACTTATCCTTTGAAACAAGGAGAAAAATACTGTCTACATTTGGTTGAAAAATTATATGTATAAATAACACATGTTGTCTCATAACTTCGAAATACGGCGATAGACAGACACGTTGGATATGGTCGTCTCCGTAGCGTGTTTCGGTATAGTAGACTGGCAGCTTAGTGGTTAAAGCGCTTGCTTACGAACGTCGTGGTCTCCGGTTGAAATCTCAGTGGAGGCTAAGATTTTTAAAAATTGTTTTTCATTGTAAGAGTCAGGCCTGGGCCGTAGGTTATTTTGGATTGAATGTTAAACTGTAGATATTAGAAAGTTAGGGGTGAAATGCGAGGCAAATCGTAGATAGTGTTGCAATGTTGTAGGTGTACACTTTTTTACGTTATAATGATCCCTCAGGTGTTGTTCGCAGTCAGTGTGTGAGTGTGAACCACAGTAATACTAATATAAATACGGAAGTAAGTCTCTGTCTTTTTGTTACGTTTTGACGACTATATGGCTATATCGTTGTGATGGAATTTTATAAGGAAAGCTGTATGAAGGGTACAGAATATTTTTTGCAGTATGATTAACAGTTGTAGTCACGAAATTTTGAAATCTTATCGAATAGTGACAGAAATATATTGGAAATTGATTCTCTTCAAGAGGCAGGTTCGACGGTAGAATGATATAGTGATAGCTTTCCTGTCATATTATGCCGACTCGATATTGTGTGGGACCATTCCTTCGTTACCAACAACTTTTTATATTTAATTCTGGCAAAAAAATTCTTAATCCACGCGTACGAAGTCGCGGGTACGAGGCTAGTAATATATAAACTTGTTTCTCGGATTCACTAAGTTCCGACACAATGCAATCCTTGATAGTATGAACTGATTTCGCCACACTTTGGCAATACGTGTCTCCCTTATTTTCTAGAGTCGCTAAATGTTCATTTGTGGTACCCAATTTAGACAATAAAATTCCAATATTTTTTTATACTTACCTTTTATTTTTTTCCAATACTGTCTTAAATTTACTTCTCCCTCATCAATTTTTGTCATTAATGTCGGTAACATTGTCATTACATCCCCTTGGTTTTGGGCTATAGTGGACGGTCATGGATCTTCACAACTGTTTGTGATTGTGACTCTTGCTAGGACAGGAAAATTTTTGAGCAGCCCTCTCATCAAAATTTGTTATATCATTTATGTTGCCTCCTGAAATTGGTTTCAATGAACCAATTTCCTTTTCTTAGTCAATTAATAGTGTCTCAGCAGTATTCAATTGGCTTTCCCATTTACTATTAGATTGATATTTTGACCCATCTTTACTCGCTTCTTTTATTAAAACACGGTTCTGTCAATTTAATTTTTTTTACACAAGTTTCAACCTAATCTAAGTAATATGAGACAATTTCCTGATTTGGATCAATAGTCACCAGCAAAATTCGGAGATGATTAAATAAGAAAATAATATTAATTCTTATACAGACACTACATACCATAAAGATTCATACCAAAAGCAAACTACAAAATCAATAATAAACTTAACCGACGTAACGTTGTACGAATGTAAAATTGATACATAAAGAATATATGCACCGCACCTTCAATCAAGCATGACAAACATTAAATTCTAAACATCAGATACAAAAACAGCTAAGTACTAATGGACACGTATAAGACACCCTGTTCAGCTACATGCAATGAAATTGTTTCAAGTTCTATACATTAATCATAAATATTCAACAGGTAGGCAGAAAATCAAATTGTATTTTAAGTTCTGTAACTGCACTTCTACTCATCAGCATCTTGAAATGTTGCAAAAATAAACAGAGTTTTGTATACCTAATTATCAGTCTTTACTTAAATTGAAATATTAATAGTAATTAATTAGTAAAATTCATGAAAGTGTTCTTGAAACACACTAACATGAAATGAAATTCTGATGAGCATTGATACATTTGTAAAAAGATATTAAGACCCAATTTCAAACTAATTTTACTTTTTGACAAATACATAAATATAATCGTTAATATCTTCGATTCAGAAACAGCAGTAATAAAAGAAATGAAGTTCTAGAAATCATTACAAAAGTTTGAAAATGAAACTTAACTATACCAGATATGAGTCCAAATCATGACATTCAGCAAATATAACTAATTTGTAATTCCGGTAACTGAAAAAATTACAAAACATGGATTCTTATCTACGTGAATTGCTTACCAAGGTCGTTAGATGAGTTATGTGACGGAAAACCTAGTTTGTGCAGCAATAGTTCGGATGGCATGTATTTACTGTTTTGTAGTGATGTCTCCGTCATTATAGTCGCACTTCATTTGCGTGTGATAAACGTTTTATACTCTCGCATTTCCTAACATTAAGATATGAGCGTAGACAAACAATAATTTTAAAACTGAGTTTATAAAACATTCTAGTTTGTGAATGTTTGCTACCAGCGCGTAATTGGCAAACAGTTGTTCCCTGGTTCGGAAAAAGAGAGATTGGCGAAGAAAAAGCAAACTTTTTAGTTCACATTTAGTTTTGTAATCTGTAATTTTTAAATGGCATGAACTGGGACCTCTGTCCAAAATGATACGACTACTGTCCGAAATTGATTATATTCAGCTTCTTGAATACTATTTGCCGCCATTCATAGCGGTCATGATCCTAAACAACGACGGACTTCCTCAGGACGACAGTGCAATCTTTTCATTGGGCCAAAATCGTTCATGATTGATTTGAGGAACATTCTGGATAATTCCAGTGTATGTTTCGGCCACCTATATCAAATATGAATCTAATCGAACATATCTGGCAAATGATCGAAGTGTCAGTTTGTGCACCAGTTACACATTCGCAATTATGGACGTCTGAAGAGGATCTATGACTAAATATTTCTTCACGAAACCATCGACGAGACAATGTCGAACTGCTGCACTTCGTTGTGGAAGGAATATATATACAGCCTGACCAAAAAAGTTAAGCATCCTGAAGGGTAAGAGGAAACGAAATGTAACTTCACGAGTTGAAAGGTTATGTGATGATATTTCAATGATCACAAAATCGAGCAAAATTTATAAAGAACTTGGCAGCATGAGCCCACCTATCAGTATGGATTTGCACCCCTTATGGCCTGGGTGCATGAAGCGATTTGGTTGAGAAGGGTGTCATAAAACCTGAGGCAAGCTGTTTCACAAGTATTGTAACTGGTTTTTGACATGATGGATACAGGCACGGGGATGAAGTCTGCGGACAGATTTGGGAATCTTGCTGGCTACGGGAGTCCCTCAACATCGCGCAGATACTTCATAAAGATAAGTGCCGTGTATGTACGAGAATGGCCCTGTTAAAAAAACAGCACCACTTCACTGACACATGATGACGCAGGACGTACCGTTGTGTCGTCAGTGTTCCCTTCATCCCCACCAGCCGAGACCTGAAGTCAGGGTTGAGAAACTGGAAGCGGAACCAGCGGAATGGAGGTTGTGGTTTACATGTGATCAAGACAATTAGAGTGGCTCGCGAATAATTCATAAGACCTATCTGCATTTTATTCACACTTGCATAGACGCCAAGGCATTGATCACAGGTACGGTTGGCCCAGCTACCTGGGAGGTAGGCGGGATAACAATACCTAGACGGGAAAACCCGGCTCTGAGCTGCGAGGGCCTCGGAGGTTTTGAATGAAATGCAATATAAACAGAGACAATTTATCGACGCGTCCTGACGGCGTGGGTTATCAGTGACATAGGACATAGGACAGAATATGGCGCAGATAGTCGCAGGGAATGAGTGCGTGTAATTTATGAACGCGGAGAAGTGAAAATGGAATAGTGAATAAGATGAAGGCATTTCTGAGAAATACGCTACAGTCTTCCTATCGGTCCCCGAGTTGGATTTCAAAACGATGGGGTGGCCCGATTAAGAAGGCGGCCATCCGAGTTTTCTTGCGGAGAGGCTGACGCCACGGAGAGGCATTCAATCTTTGGGTCTTCGACTGGCATCTGTTAGCTGGTTTTGGAGTTCGCGTGGCGGACAGCTCCTGACTGCCGATAGCTGTTTAACCAACTTCCTATCACGACTGCATATACGGTGCCGGTTGCGGGACAACACATACGGTGCAGGGTGGAGGCAGTTCGATGTCTGCCCCTCGTCTGTCACAGACAACTGCGCTACAGATCCGAGACCTTGAAATGGCAATGTGCCGTTTTATCATCTCACTGCCAACCGTTGCCATCTCTGAACGGTAAAGACCACAATTCGAATTACAACAGTTTTCAAATGCCCAGTAACGCCTAAAATGCTTCATACTTTCCACTGAGCTAGACCAAACATGAATTGCTAAGATTTTTTTACTGTAATTATTGAGTAATACCAGTCACGTGTGTCAGTTATTTCGTTTGAAGAAATAAAGTTCATTTACTTTGATTTTTAAAAGAAAAGAAAGATGTCAATATTTGTTTTTGTAAATTCGTGTATTTTCAATCTCTAGAATGATAAAGTTAATAACTGATCCTTATCAAAATAATAATCTATATATAAAACAAACGATCTATTTCTAGATAGAATTGATGCACATACCTTGGAAATGCGGATAGATGTAGCCTCTAACATTTCTTGGAGTAATCCTTTCGAATGAATTTTATGTTTTGGCGATGGTTGACCTAGGCTGGAAACAGCGTTTCATGGGTTGGAGTTATGGCAACGGAACTGTTTGCGATGGACTATTACTATTACTCTGCAAATTAATAGCAAACGGGTGGTGGAGGGTGCGTTATCCTATCCCTAAATGTGCAAACAATTATGCATGCGAAGGGATATCAGAGGGACCCATGAGTTTTTGGGAGTAACTATCACAGCATTCGCATCGAGCGATCTATCAAAACCATGGAAACCAAGATCAGTACGGCTGGAAATGCTTCTGGAGACCTATTACTGCCGGAATGAAATTTTTTCGATGGATAAATACTTCTTATTCCACTAACTAATCACTCGTAGGAAAATTGAGCATAGAAAAGAATCGATTCTGGCACTTATTTCCCTTATTTTCTTGGTCATTCCTAGTCATGAATGCTGTTACTAGTTAAATACGTTTTGTATCATTCGGAAACAGACCGGTCATGAACTTCCCAATTAGCTTCTAACGGGGGAAACGCCTATGGTCTTCCAGATACTCACAAATTAACTCCTTCCATGTCGCACTTAAGTTTTCCCTCCACCTATAGGCCTTTGTACCAGCGACGGGCTCTTCTTTGGACCTTCACCAATGCCTGTATTAACCATTTTTATGGGGTACATTACAGAAAAATAGTAATCTTTGTGATGTCACTTTAGTGCTATGCATGCAATTGATTCAACTGCAGGCGTACACTGTTCTAAATGGAAACCTCGGTAACGGAATATAATGTTTCCTTTCTCATTTACATTATCAATATGCCAATTACTTAACAAACTGTTAATAATCGAACATGGTGTGTGAGTGATAATTCTCTGGACTCGCATTTGGTAAGACCTAAGTTTGAATCCCCGTCTGGCTATCCAGATTTGTGTTTTCAATGGTTTCTCCAAATCATTCCAGGCAAAGGCCGGGATTGTTGCCTCAGAAAGGCATTGGCCAAATCACTTGTCCCCATTCGATTTCCGCCTCTAATGACCTCGACGTCGACGAGGCGTAAAGCAAGAAAAAAATGGTTAACCGTATATATTCTGCGGAAACTACCGTACCAAGGACTGTGTCATTAATTCCCCAGTCATAGCTACAACTTGCAGGAGTTTTACTTAAATGCATGACTTGGCACTTTATATCGTTTAGATAAAAGTGCCAATCTTTACACCAGGCTATTATTTATACATCGGCTTGTAAAAAAGTGCATTTTCCCTGGATTTTTATTGCCCCATAAATAATAGCAACATTAGAAAATAGTCTTATTTTCTCCTCCATTACGGCGTAAAATTTATTGATTTACATGTGAAAAAACAGGGGGTCTATCTGACTTCACTGGGGGATCCCGGACCTCACTTGAGTCAGTGATGAACCTCATCCCCATCTAAAGTCTGTGTTCTACTTCTCAGAAAGTCGGTACTTCAATTGCATATTTCTCAAGATATGAAATAGTTATGCAGCTTCGAAACTAACCTAGTATGCGGCTTCGTGTCAAAAAACATTTAAAAAATGTAACAAAACTAAGTCGGCTTGATGTATCTAATCTACGGTACGGAACAAGTCGTATATTAAAAAGGTAAGCGTGTCTCGCAGCATACAGTATACACCGGCGGAAATTAGAAGTCTAACATCCAGACGGAGTTCTGATAAATGAATAAAATTTGGCACTAAGTACCCTCATATGAAGAGCATTGAATGATTAAACATTGAAAATTATACATGTACTAATAATAGAATTACGGGGCTATTTATCATGCAAAATTCTAAAAGTTTTCTGCATATAACTGCTGAACAGAGTGATGTAACATAACACTTTCTTTGTCCACAATTTCTTGGTAATCAAATATACCAAGGCAAATTGTCTAACTGTAGGATATGTCGGATAATTGGCGTGTTTCAAATGGGTGCATCACATCGTGAAATCTCCAGAAAGATTGGCTGTAGTGGAGTATCAGTATAAAGATATATTAGACAGTGTATGAAACAAGGCTCTAGTACACCTAGAGCAGGCATTGGTCCATATGAAAGGGCAATAGCACGTGGAGACCGCCAAATTGTGTGAGTGGCAGTTGCTAGCAGACGGGTGACTGCAGGCCACATCCAAGCAGTGGTTACAGAGAGAGTCAACCCCCAGACTATTGTAAACCAATTACTTGAAGCTAGGTTACACTCTCTGACACCTATGCAATGTGTTCTACTGACCACATTTCATTGCCAGCATCTTCTCACTAGGTGTAATGTAAAAGGCAAATGGACACGTGAATGGCGTAGATTTGTGTTTAGAGAGACGAGTCTCCATTCTGTATGTGACAAAGCGATAATCGACAACATGTTCGCTGGTGTAGTGGAGAAACGGTTTACCCTGCTGTGATTTCAGAACATAACGCAGGTCCAATCACTGATGTCATTCTTTAGGGGCAAGCAGTTTTGACAGCAGAACTGAGTTGGTTGTTGTTGAAGGCACAATGTTTTCATTCATTCTGAGGCATTGTTTTTTATCGAATGCTTTCTTCAGTAAGTCTTTTTGCTGTCTTGCTAGGCATAACGCTAAAGAGGATTTCCTGTTAGGGTTAGCACCCTTAGCCTTACGTAGCCGCCTACTAATCTCGCAACCTAGCAAGTTGTATCCACGCTGTTATCTTGATGCTAAATTGCCCCTTCCGTCAGCATCACCATTCCGAAGGAATCCTTCTCTGATGTCGCTGCCGCTGAGGTCTTCATCGTTAACCCGGCAAGTGGACCTTACATGGTACTATCAACTGGAGCAAGTTGATCCAAGGTTTCTTAACAAGGTGTTACTGCGCCGACTTCTCCTTCCCCGTTACTTTCGAAATGGGGCTTGGGTTTGCTTTTGTTGGTAAAAGAGATAAATATTGAGATCTCCTCAACAATTTCCGTTGTGAAAACCTTGTTATAAATATTACTAAAAATTCAGCTTTCCCTGTACTAGTTTCTGTTAACTTCCCGTTTCCATTAAAGAGTGACGGCATAACCTTAAAACAGAATTACTTTGATATATAACCATATCTTTTGAATTATTAATTAGATATTCTGATAAAGTCCTGTCTTGGAATTATTTAAAAGCCTTATGCATTGCCTTACGCACATCCGCGTGAAACTGAACTAGTTTAATAAATGAATCCTCTGATTTATTTACTGTTGCATGTAAAGACCTGTGCCTTTTGAAGAAACGTTTTAATTCCCGATTGAAGATCGAAATGTTCTCACTCGCCTTAATAAACATTTCAGAAACAAATTGATTTAGACCCTTCCATATTATTGCTTCAAAATTATTCTAAACTTTCTCAAACTTTTTATCCTATGTAAAGGTTCCAGAAATTTTTCCCAATTGCTTTAGAATACCTTCATCATTTGCCTTATCGAAGCAATATGTCAGTTTGTATTTATGATATTTCACAGTCAGATCAGATTTAAAAGTTACTACAAACGCCTTGAGATCAATTATACCTTCTTCTTTACAAACTGTATCAATAATATGGAATTTGCTTATAAGAAATAGATCCAGATTGGGTGAGGTATCTTTGTCATAACGCGTTGGCTCTTTGACTATCACTTAAACAGAATTTTCCGCGAATGATGAATGACATGTATCGGTTATTAATTCATCTTGTCCGCCTGACCCGAACGTGCATGTGTGTCACTTATTCGAGGGTTGGTAAAATCATGTGGACTATATTTAGCTGTTAAGTACCTAGTTTAAGTTAGTCTTGTTCGTTATAATAAATTGCTAAGTTATACACAATAACTGTTTTTTCAGTGGCTATTTGACTGAAGGAAATCAAACATGTTAACAATTCCTACCATTTATGGTAAATTTTATACTGCATTATTTTTATTTGAGGAAGGTTTATTAAATTTTACAGCGACAATTTTCTCTTTCAGTAATAACTGATTTTTTTATTATATTTCCTACACAGCTAGACTGTTAGTCCTACTGACTCATTTTTGTAATCACATGTGCTGAAAATACTTATTTGAAGTTTTCCTTACACATTATGAACAAAATTCTTCTAATCTGCTTATCAAAATTTAATATATTTATTTATTACGAAAAGTTATGTGTTGGTAATCCGTAAGCTACTACATTGGTGGTTAGTAGTCAAAGAAATCTACGGAGAATAAGGTAAAACTGACGCCAGGTTACCAATGACAGGTACTGCAGATTCAACAACCACTGCTCATTCACCCTTGAGAATAGCCGGTATAATTTAATGTAAGAATAGTCACTCGTGTAATAACGATTACGGTATTCTAATGAATATTTCTACTAAACAGGGCCGTTAGATGGTAGAAACCAGTAAAAATTAACAACATAAAATAACACTCATGCGAAAAGTGTGTCTAAACAGCTGTGTGTTTCTTTACTCAGACGGATACATCTAGAACACACACACACAAAATACGCTTAGCTTTAAATTATCCTTCGTCACGCACTGCTTTTAATATGCATAGTAATATTTTTTAATATTATTTGAAATGGCTTTACTGAAACCACGAATGGGAGTGATCTAATTGAAGAAACTAAACCACCAAACCCTAGAGGTTAATTCTTCGATCTTCTAATAATCCTTTCCCAACATCCTTAGAAACGTACAGGGTCAATGTGTCCATTGAGCTAGTAGTGCGAATAGGGATATTATCCCCCATTTTAGTCACTGCCTTAAAGTTTTATTTTAGCACAATGGCTTGTATGGTCGTAATGACCTGGTTTCAAGGTTTTTATTAGCTACGCATTCCGCCCCTATCGTATACACTTATTACTATTACCTATCTCGGTAATCTTACCGGGTTTAAGGGACTTACAATTTACGATAAATCCGAAACATAGTAGCGTTCTGGCGTACATCTGGTGGGATTAAAGGCCTCTGAAAATCCCCGCTGAGACAGAGATTCGAACCGTGGAATTTTTTGATCTCCAGTTACGCGCGTTAACCACTGACCAGACCACTAAAGCACAATTATAGTGAGGGATTCATCCTTTACATTTAGTTACACAGGTTGACCTACAGTGTAGACATCCCGCATAGCGTCCACCCGACTGGCCAAAAGCAAGAATCACCACACTGGTCGACATGATACATAACCACGCCAATTACTATGCATTTAATTGTTATGTTAAATTTATGTTCCGTGAATGAACATGTTTATCACATGTAAACCAACAATATTGCAAAATAACAAAATTTCACGAATTAATACAAAATTTAGAGATTTTAGTTAATACTTGGGTAATACAACGCATAATAATGTTTTAAGTAGCTAATTTAAACCTTTATTTATGTTCCAGGATTTGAGTTACCGAATAGAATCCGCGTATAGCGTTTACGGAATTTTATTCGATGTTCAACCCCCACACAGTCCATTTGATGGGACATTATACAAATGTAACCTTGTAGGCAGCATTCAAACGGAAGTGAAATGACGTTACCAGTCACGTTTTTAAGCAATAGAATATGCAGCACAGAATATTTCAAGTTTTCTGACGACATTTCAGCAATATTAATAAATCGGTAGATACGTTGAAAGGCTTCATTAGACTGCCAAATCTCTACCTGTTGCCGGAGACATATCGAATCGCGAATTGTTTAGAGATTCAAAGTAATTTCTTGGCTGGACAGAGAATTTCAACGAGCTTTCCCTCGGATTCATAACTTCTTGAAAGAAGAATATTACTGTAACAACGATTAAGTTGTTGCAGAACTCCTAAAATCGTTGAGAAGAAATTTCAGGCGAGGGTGTGACATATCTCAAGAACTTGATGGTCGATGGCAAGTTGATTTTGTGGAAATGATACCGTATTCGGTTAGAACCATTCGTTACAAGAGCATATATGGACATTGACAGATACATATGTAAAGTTTTCGTGGGACATACATCATTAGTTGAAGATTACTCATTTTATCCGTTAGATCTTGCTAACCGCTCTCAGCCATTTTCAGAAGGACACGGGCTCAACTCCTGCGAAGTTATTTACACTGTGGTATTGACCAGTTTCTTGTTTTAAGATTGGTGCCACTGAAGAGAAGTATTTGTAGGCGTTCAACGCACTCTTATAGCGCTTTGATGCTGTGTCCAAGAACTTCAAAGTATCGTGTCTATGTCGCACACTAGAAATGTTTAATTTGGTTTCATTCACAGTAATGTACGCCATAAAAATCAATGGAACAAACTTCTAACATTTCTCTACGGTTACAAATATGGAGCAATTCTGTTCTTTAATTATGTATTTGGTAAATAATTTGTAATTCAAGTCGTAACGGTATGACCAACAGCGTACAGTTTTTGGGACATTTTTGCTTGTCGAAATCATACGTAATCAAACAGCTGCCATCTACAAGAAGAAGCAAGGCAGTTGTGACAAGCATTATGTAAGGCCGTGCTAACACTAAAAACACTATGTATGCATCGCCGGAAGTAGAATGAATAGGAAGGGAATGTTTTTCCCAAAAACCACCTCCCGAAAAAACAGCGAACTGTCGATCGAAAACCTCTTCGGCTAAGATGGCAAGTGACTTTATTACAGGGATGCCGCGGCTTTTGAATTTTACCGACATCTACGTGTGGACCTGTCACACAAATCGGTTCGAAGTTCCAGGTATTAAGATGCGTGAAGATTTCACAGATAGATCAATACTTTCCATTGAAACTTTAGCCGGATCAGTCAATTAAACGTAAAGACGTATCTTTGAGACAATTTTGTTACTGCAGTTATGACGAACTGAGTGAAACAATAAATCATTTGTTTGTGAATCATCTAGGTACTATTGACTAATTAATATTGTGAACTCTTTACATTTACAGTTTGAATTTCCTAACTCATGTATCATGTGGGTTAAAAATCATCAATGCGAAAGTCACAGCAGTCTGTCACCAACTTCAAAGTAAACAGCTTTTATTTGGTTTTCAAACTTTGCTGTTATAATTTAGTTGCCTGTACATGCTCTTTCGATATAGATCTTGAAAATTATTAATTCTGGTCACTACTTCACTTTCTCCGTTATGGAAGTAGTATGGACAAACATTAAATTATTCGGTATCGCAAATGATTTTCTCTGTTTTCAAATCCTCAGTCGTGTTTTGTCTATTCAGGTCTCGCATCAAATGAGTTCAGGGATAGAAAGAATAGTCGGAATGTAGCACTGACCTCACCTGCATCAACTCTGTGAAAGGGTTTTGTGGAAGGCATGATGATACTCTGCCTCTACGTCTGCTTTTGGATATCAGAGGGATACATCTTTTTGCTTTCTAAGACCCACAACTTATTATCTAAATATTAAATCTCATGTACTTCAAAAATCATTTTCTCGTAAAATTAACTGATAGGTAGAGTTCTATATGAACGCTATCATGATAGTAGAGTAAAATCGTTTTAAGCCACACATAAATCCAATAATGTTTTGTATAGCCTATCTTCTAAAATTGTCGGACGTTTCTGGCCTTGTATCTCCATAATTTCTTAACTTCAGCGAACATTTCTAATGTCATCATAACAATCATAGTGATTAAAACATTCAAGCCCTCTTTCCGTAATCGTCTACACAAACTGTTTGATAATTCTCTCTGTGTACTTTTAAAATTTCTTGTAGAACAAACGGAATTATGCATAAGGTTTAATAGCTCGGTAGTAAGTCGTTTGAAGGTAAAAGCAACAAAATATTGAAACGTGACGTGAAACAGCACTTACTCTTTATTAACTCTACATTGCATTATAAGACCGTTCAAATAATATTTCTTGTGTGGTATGTCTGTAAATTTCATATAGATGAGTCGTCATGGAATCTAATTGATTTTTAGTGTCTGAGAGAAGAACATACTAATTATCTCCGCTACGTCATCCATGTCGTTACTACGGACAAAAAGAATCCCATTGTGTAAGTGTACAATGTAAGATGTACAGCTACTAACAAGGTCAAATACATTAAGCATTTAGGTGTAACAGTACAAAGCAAAGGGGAGTACTAGCGAACTGTGAATTAATAACCGTGCGCTAAACTCTTTTCCATGGTCGACTAGACAATATTTTTTAAAAAAATTCTCATCCTGCGCCATGTAAATTACTCGTTACACAAAAAGAATTACACAGCCAATTTAACGGTGAGCAGGAAGTAGTGTCTAATTGACCTCCACAAACGATTCAACGATCTAGTCTCGCATTGAGGAGGACGCTGGTTCGAATCCTCGCCCGGGCATCGAGATTTGGGTTTTCCATTGATTCCACAAATCACTCCAGGCGAATGCCGGGACGCTTCCTTAAAAAAAAAAGAAGAAGGTCATGGTCGAATTTTTTCCCGTCCCTTGTCCCCAATCCCATCCCGCCTCTAATTGCTACGACGTCGACAAGGTGTTAAGCCATAGGTAAAAAATAATAATAATAATAATTATAAAAAATTTAAAAAAAAAAAGATTCAGTCAGTTTTTAGCTTGACACGATTATGTTAAATAGCACTTTATGAATACTACATTGCATTTAGAAAAGATACAAACCGTTTAGACGTTGTAATAATATTTCTTGTGTTGACATTCTGTGAAATTCATTTAGTAGCGTCGTAACAGTGAATGAGCGACAAACCGAGCGTGGTGGGTGAGCTGTTAACGCTCTGGTCTCGCATTCGGGAGGACGCAAGTTCCAGATTTTGGTTTTCCACGGTTTCCCTAAGTCACTCCACAGCTGAATTTTTTGCCGTTCTTTGTCCCCAGTCCTTTCCCGCCTGTAATGACCCCGAAGTTGACGAGACGTAAAGCCAGAAAAAAATAGCGGCAAACACATTGATCATCTTCAACCAGTTTGAAGTCCAGTGAAATTTCCTAAACTCGTGCATTGAATGCAGCACACTGCGAATATTCTCACAATACGTAATATCTTTCCACAATTACGGCACAAGCTGCATTAGCACAATCACGATGGAAACTTCTGACGTTAAAGGTCACATGTTACTTTTAACCACATACACGCTAAATAAGGTTACTCCCTATAAAATTTCAAAGTTAATGATTATGTTAGAATCAACAGATTTAAGGAACAATTTGAGAAATGCTAGTTGTCCGTTTGATCGACAGAAGTCTTTGCCATGTGTCAAGTGAAATTAACAAATTCTGTAACTTAATTATGAAAATATTATCAGGGATTTGAATTTCTTCTCGGGAAACTTAACATGGAAAATTTTAACTCATAATATTTCGATGACTGTACTTTCCACTTCATATTTAGATGAAATATGATCAGGCCAGTAAACTAGACGTGTATAGCTGACCAAAAGCGCGCTGTTGATTGACTGACATTTACCAAATCATCTCACCATTATATCTTGTCGACCTAAGAAGTCCTATGAACAAATTTCAAGTCATTCTTAATTTACGAAACTTTGCCGGTGAAGGTCGTTGTACACGAACTGATCTACCTATCATGTCCCAGAAATATTTTATTGGATTTATATCTAACGATCTCTTGGAAAAATCATTCGCTTACTGTCCAGAATATTCGTCAAGCCATTCGTGATCGATTATAGACCGGCGTCCTGGCGCTTTATCGTCCTGTAAGTTCTACCGTTGGTAGGGAACATGGAGGACCTGAATGCTGAAAGAGTCTCCAAGCAGCTGAACATAATCATTTCTACTCACTAGTCGGTTCAGTCTGAACAGAGGTCCCAGTCCAGGCCATATAAACACAGTCTACACCTAGATGAAGCCACTCACCTCCAAGTTGCACACCTGACAACCTTGGTTCATGGTCTAGTGTAGTCGACACTTGACTTGAAACCTATCATCAGATCTTAGCAACCATATTTTGGCAGGCATCTAGGATCCAACGGACATGTTCACCAGCCCAGGAGAGTAGCTGCAGCTGTGAGCAGAGGCATGCGCACAGGCATGCGCACCGTTCTTCAGCTGCCATACACAAAAATACCAAATTTATCCAAATTGTTCATGTGGACACGTCTATTGCATGTCCAGCGTTGAGTATTCCTGTTCTTTGCAGTATAGTGCCTATCTGTCAACACTGAATTATAGCTGGTCTCGTTTAATAAGTAGATGTGGTCTCCCATGGTGGGAGGTAACTCACGGCTCACTCTTGACTCTGTGGACAGAAGAATGTTGAATTTACCAATAATTTACGAAATGTAATACACCATGTGCCTAGCATTTGCTCTGTTTAGCGTTAAAAGTCCGTTAATTCATAACATGCGGCAATATTCAAGTCAGAATACCTTTCATACGAAAGTAGGCATAAGGTCTCCGATACTGAACTGCACATTTGTACATTTCTTGATAATTGAATCTTCCTATCCCATGACGTCTGGCACTTTAGAGTATATTTCTGAAACTAAAGCTGGATAGAAAGTGAAGAATTCCTCTTCAAAAAACCAGTACTGGGTGTTGGTAATTCTTGCTTCCACTTTTTTTCCATAGCCAACTTTGCAAACACCCGAGAAACACTTCTAAAGCATCTCCTACTGGAATTCCCAATTTTTAGCTATTAATCTGACATTTAGAATTACTTTTGATTTTCAGATTTATGGCTAGTAAGTTTGCAGAGAAGGTGAAATTTTGTTAAATTTGTTAATTTGTCTTGCCGATATTATCTTAAGGTATCAATTGTTATAGGCTCGTTAGTATTTCAAATTGAAAGCTTGATTCAATGTATAGACACGTCAAAATGTAAAATTCTTTATTCGAAGAATTAGAGAAAAATATTTAACCTAAAACATTTACAATAACCCCTTGGCTCAGTTTGGTTACAGCATCATGATGGTATCCGACGGTAACAGAGTTCGAGTAATGGTGGTGGAAGAAATTTTCATCGTAAGTACTTGTCCGGCTGGGTAGGATAGGTGGTAATGCACAATTTCTTCTCATGAATTGTGCACCAAAGTCCTTGGTTAAACACCGGTTCTCGTCCGATCACCGCAGTTAAGCAACGTTGGGCGTGGTTAGTACTATCAGTCGCTTGCGGCCAGCCGTAGCGAGCGGTCGCACCGAACTTCCCTCAGAGTGTTGTGAGGTTAAGTGATAGTTTATCAAGGCGAAGAGCCTCTACAGTGTTACTGAAGAGTGTTTTGAAGACCGTGTGAACCACTGAAGATCCAGAATCTCCATCGGTGAACATCAACACGAATCTCGTGGATTTACGCGGCGCACGCTGTTCGCCGCCACAGCGCACGCTGGGTTCGTGTTTACAGCCGAGCAGTAAGTAGCAACCCACATAATGGCTCCTGTAGATTCAGTCCGAAAGAACACTGTCAGATTCAGCTTTGATAGGAAGTTCATCAGACCTACAGCTCTTGAAATTCATGAATGGCTTTTTGAAACGGTGCACTTGAGAGAGACTGACGTCTTTGGAATACAACTAGATTCCTTCCAGAATGCTGTTTTCGTAAAATTCGAGGATAAAGAAGTATGCGAAAAGCTAATAAGGGACTTTTCAGGAAAATTGAAATTTAAACATACCGACGGTCAGATCAGTAGCGTCCATGTATCAGATGCGGGAATGGGACAACGCAATGTCCGGGTAGTTAACCTCCCCTTTGAAATTTCTAACGAATCAATAACTTTAGCTCTGAAACCCTTTGGGACGATACTGACAATATCAGACGATTGCTGGGGAGGAAATATTAGATATCAAAAGCCTAACGGGGTGAAAATCGTAAAAATGGAAATAAAAAGACACATCCCGTCATACATAATGGTTGCGGGATACCGGGCTCTGATTATTTATGACGGGCAGCCCAGAACGTGCGCCGTCTGCAACTCCACTGATCATATCCGAGCGGAGTGCCCACGAAAACAAACCACGGTACTGCCGATCCGTTATGCAAGACAGGAAGCACAACCAGATCATGATAAATTACCCAGAACCGAATTGGATACCAACTTTCCACCATTACCGAATCTAAACACGGAAGTGTCACAAGACACAATGACCAGTGTAAACCCGGAAGAAACAACACGAAGCGGGACTCGCTTAGCAGACATAAACATCACTCAACAAAAACAGTGTAACATAATTGAGGAACAGGAAAATGAGATTACCACTAGAAAATACTTTCTGACGGAACCACTCAACCAGACAGCCCACACCCACAAAGAGTCACACCAGTCCACTCCTAAGGACATATTACAGTCCTCTTCCGCCCTTGACTCGGACACGGATGGTACTACGCAGCTAAGTGCAAGGAAAAAGCGACGGGGACGCAGAACAGCCACGCAAACATCACAAACTTCGAGGACAAGGGCAGAAAGCAACAAGCGCACGCGGCTACAGGAGGAAACATCTAACGTAGCAGAGGCGTCCCAGCTCCCTCCGAATCCCCCAAACAACAAGCAAAAACCTGAAAAAACGAAAAACAATCCTTTCGTTCTTGAAACGGAAGGTTTTAAGTTGGGCCGACGACATGCAGGGAATTTCGGAAGAAGCACCGATGTCAACAGAAGAAGACAAAGCAGTCTGTCCGCCCCCGCCCCCGAACAAAAACAATAACCCCTGAGAAAACAGCAGCGCGCATAGAAAAAAACTATGCTGCAAACATACAAAATCGCTACCATCAACATCAACAGAATCACTACAAAATCAAAAGTGAAAAGCTTAAAGGATTACTTGTATGACAACTGCATAGACATAGCACTGCTCCAAGAAATCATCCTAATAGATTTACGCATCACAGGGTTTACCCTTTTTCTGAATTCCTCCCCAGATGGCGGCACAGGAACCGCAATTTAGTCAGAGAGGGCATTCCCTGCAGGGATGCCGACATCGTGGAAACGGGGAGAGGGATTTCAATATTTAATAAACGACATTTTGCTGGTTAATGTCTACGCCCCCTCAGGAACTAACAAAGAAAAGAAAGATCAATGATCTACAAAACAAACGTGCCTTTCCTTCTCAGGAACAACCCGACAAAAATCATAATGGGTGGAGACTTCAATTGCGTCAATCACCCCGTAGACCAGCACCCGAACTTTAACAGATGTCCTGAACTTGAGAACTTGATAAACGGGCTACATCTGGTAGACACATTCAGACAAACCCAGGGAGACCTACAGAAATTTACATATGTCACTAGCTCATCAGGCAGCAGGCTAGATAGAATATACGTAACCAGTAACTTAGCAAGTGAAATAAGTAGCACTCATATAGCCCCTATAAACTTCTCAGACCACTGCAGTTACCTGTGCAACATCAAAATGCAGCCCCAACCAATACGAAGGAACAAAGGATACTGGAAAATGAATACTTCATTACTAAAAGACGCTGAGCTCCAAACCCTCATTCATCAGTCCTGGCAGTCCTCCTTGCAAAACTGCCACCAATACAGAAATAGCTTGGAATGGTGGCTACTCAAAGCAAAAACCTTATCTCCGCAAAACAATAATACTCTACTCGAAACGGAAAAGATACTGGCAGAACGAGACTATCGAATTCTACTATAGATGCCTACGAGAACTGTATGCAAACACGAACCCAAACCCAACCACCTTCGCACTGATTAAAAAATATAAGGCAAAAATAACTAGCTTAAGGAAAACAGCACAAACACTCTATTGTTACGGATCAAAGCCTAAAGATATAGTAGAAGAAGAAACTGCTTCTCTATATCATTTAACGAAGACCCAAAAAAGAAGAGACCAGACCTTGATTACGGAGATAAAGAACAACAACGGCGACACGTTAAGAACTCAAGGGGAAATCGTCAACGCCACACTCTCGTATTTTTCAGATCTCTACACAGAGGAAGGAAATGATGAAAGAGCAGCCCAACAGTTCTTAGAACCCATCAATAATGTGATCTCCGACAGTGAAAGGGAAAACCTGTCCAGTGAATTTGACTTGGAAGAGATGGAGTCCTCAATTAAAAAGGCAGCAAGAAACAGATCCCCCGGGCCTGATGGAATACCAGTTGAATTCTACTCCACGTTCTGGCCTCTCATAAACAGGAAACTACTCCAAGTAATGAATGAAATATGGCGGAAAGGCACTATACCACAAGTCTTCAGTGAAGGGATAATCGTACTGTTACCAAAGAACAGCAAAAGCAAAGAGATGAGGCAATTGAGGCCGATCACATTACTAAACTCAGATTTCAAAATATTAACCCGAATGTTAAAGAAAAGACCAGAACCGTATTTAAGCAGGATCCTAGGCAGTTATCAATCAGGCCCTATACCAGGACGAGGTATACTCCAAGCCACGAATGAATACAGGGATGTCATCTCCGTAGCCGCTGAAAAAAAAATCCCGCGCAGCAATATATTTTGCCGACTTTGAAAAAGCCTACGACCGCGTGAACCACCAGTTTCTGCTAGAAGTATTAAGGAAATTTGGCTTAGGCACCAGTTTCACCACGGTGGTGGAAAAAATAACAACTAATACTTCCTCAAAACTCCAAATCAACGGTACGTTGACCAGATGCTTCAAAATAACGCGATCCGTAAGACAAGGATGCCCTCTGTCTATGATACTTTTCAGCATCTCAATAGAACCTCTATTAAGACATATAGACAAAACCATCAATGGCTACCCTTTCGAAGGGAAACGAGTAAGCTGCCGAGCATATGCAGATGACGTGGGCATTTATGTCAGTTCACAGGACGACATGAATAAAATCATAAACGCCATTAAACTCTTCCAACGAGCAACAAACGCAAGAGTAAACGTTAACAAATCCGCACTACTTCACATTGGTAAAGGACTCACAGGCACGGAGAAAAATCTTCTGGGCCACGAAGTTACGAAACACACATCCCTAGGAATAATACTCGAGGAAAACCCGAAAAAAAATGTCCACAAACAATTGGAGAAACACCTTAAATAAAGTAAGAGCAATTCTGAGAGCGCATAGTTTCAGAAGCCTCAACATGGTCCAAAAGTCAAGAATGATAACCACCTGCATCCTAGGGAAAATAAGCTACCTAGCCAGGTATTACCAGCGCCTGACCCCATTGCGGAAAATCTGCAAAAAGCCTTATGTTGGTTTGTATGTCAAAATGACATATTCAAGGTAAAATTTGAAACGCTAACCCGACCAAAAATAAAGGGAGGCCTGGACGTCATCAATGTAAAGGCCAGATGCAAAGCTTTACTGATACATGCAATAGACAAGCTGAAAGACAACAACGACTCCAGTTTCACAACTTCAGTTATAAGGCACTACAACCACAATGCACGAAAGCCCCGGTCCACATAGGAAACATAGGGAAGAACTTAAACCAGCTCAGAATCTATTTTCTAGAAAAAAGTTATTTCGAAACGAGCTTAGACCCTCCGCCACCCAAAACAACAAGGGACATCTATATTAGACTTTCAACAATGGCCGAAAGAAACAACATTGAATTAAAGTATCCGAGCACTAACTGGCCCCAAGTTTGGCGAACCATCTTTAACAAAAACCTCCCATCCGAGGTAATGTCCGCATGGTATAAAGCAACCAACGAACTAATACCGACAAACGAAAAACTTTTTCGGATTCATCTCTCGGCAACTGACAGGTGCCACAAATGCGGCAACACAGACACCCTTCTACATCGCTTCTCGTGCGGCGAAACACAGCGCATTTGGATATGGCTGAAATACAAGTTAGCACAGCTGGACGGAACCACAATTTCACTACAAGAAATCCTCAGACCGGATATGATCCGAAAAACCAGCACAGAAACAAAACGCCGTAACATGGCTGCTAGGCCACACAGTACTATATGTTTGTCAACACCACGACAAAGAATACAGCAATTACATCTCCTTTATGGAGGGAGAATTCGCTAAGGCGACCACTTCTCCCCGTTACGCCAGCTCATATGGCAATGCACTGCAATCGCTCGTAATGGGCGGACACCCAAGCATTCCGTAACAACACACGCAGGGGCGCCAACCCGGAAGAGCGCAGGAGAAGACAGCTGCCGAAGAAAACAAAACTCACCGAACGACCACGCTGCAAGCCCACAAGAAGTGAACATTGTGAAAGATGAATTTAACAGAAGCATGTATCTTCGTATCTCACATCCAAGAAGCCTGTATCTTAAATCTTTGTATTTACACCACACTTTGATTTTGTGTCTTGTATCTTATAACTGGCTTTGATACCTTGAATCATACAACTTGTAATTTGTACCTTATACCATACATCTCTGAATTTTGTAACAAATACATAGCAAAGTAATAAAAAAAAAAAAAATAAAAAAAATAAAAAAAATGTCGTTACTACGGACAAAAAGAATCCCATTGTGTAAGTGTACAATGTAAGATGTACAGCTACTAACAAGGTCAAATACATTAAGCATTTAGGTGTAACAGTACAAAGCAAAGGGGAGTACTAGCGAACTGTGAATTAATAACCGTGCGCTAAACTCTTTTCCATGGTCGACTAGACAATATTTTTAAAAAAATTCTCATCCTGCGCCTTGTAAATTACTCGTTACACAAAAAGAATTACACAGCCAATTTAACGGTGAGCAGGAAGTAGTGTCTAATTGACCTCCACAAACGATTCAACGATCTAGTCTCGCATTGAGGAGGACGCTGGTTCGAATCCTCGCCCGGGCATCGAGATTTGGGTTTTCCATTGATTCCACAAATCACGCTTCCTTAAAAAAAAAAGAAGAAGGTCATGGTCGAATTTTTTCCCGTCCCTTGTCCCCAATCCCATCCCGCCTCTAATTGCTACGACGTCGACAAGGTGTTAAGCCATAGGTAAAAAATAATAATAATAATAATTATAAAAAATTAAAATAAAAAAAAAAGATTCAGTCAGTTTTTAGCTTGACACGATTATGTTAAATAGCACTTTATGAATACTACATTGCATTTAGAAAAGATACAAACCGTTTAGACGTTGTAATAATATTTCTTGTGTTGACATTCTGTGAAATTCATTTAGTAGCGTCGTAACAGTGAATGAGCGACAAACCGAGCGTGGTGGGTGAGCTGTTAACGCTCTGGTCTCGCATTCGGGAGGACGCAAGTTCCAGATTTTGGTTTTCCACGGTTTCCCTAAGTCACTCCACAGCTGAATTTTTTGCCGTTCTTTGTCCCCAGTCCTTTCCCGCCTGTAATGACCCCGAAGTTGACGAGACGTAAAGCCAAAAAAAATAGCGGCAAACACATTGATCATCTTCAACCAGTTTGAAGTCCAGTGAAATTTCCTAAACTCGTGCATTGAATGCAGCACACTGCGAATATTCTCACAATACGTAATATCTTTCCACAATTACGGCACAAGCTGCATTAGCACAATCACGATGGAAACTTCTGACGTTAAAGGTCACATGTTACTTTTAACCACATACACGCTAAATAAGGTTACTCCCTATAAAATTTCAAAGTTAATGATTATGTTAGAATCAACAGATTTAAGGAACAATTTGAGAAATGCTAGTTGTCCGTTTGATCGACAGAAGTCTTTGCCATGTGTCAAGTGAAATTAACAAATTCTGTAACTTAATTATGAAAATATTATCAGGGATTTGAATTTCTTCTCGGGAAACTTAACATGGAAAATTTTAACTCATAATATTTCGATGACTGTACTTTCCACTTCATATTTAGATGAAATATGATCAGGCCAGTAAACTAGACGTGTATAGCTGACCAAAAGCGCGCTGTTGATTGACTGACATTTACCAAATCATCTCACCATTATATCTTGTCGACCTAAGAAGTCCTATGAACAAATTTCAAGTCATTCTTAATTTACGAAACTTTGCCGGTGAAGGTCGTTGTACACGAACTGATCTACCTATCATGTCCCAGAAATATTTTATTGGATTTATATCTAACGATCTCTTGGAAAAATCATTCGCTTACTGTCCAGAATATTCGTCAAGCCATTCGTGATCGATTATAGACCGGCGTCCTGGCGCTTTATCGTCCTGTAAGTTCTACCGTTGGTAGGGAACATGGAGGACCTGAATGCTGAAAGAGTCTCCAAGCAGCTGAACATAATCATTTCTACTCACTAGTCGGTTCAGTCTGAACAGAGGTCCCAGTCCAGGCCATATAAACACAGTCTACACCTAGATGAAGCCACTCACCTCCAAGTTGCACACCTGACAACCTTGGTTCATGTCCTAGTGTAGTCGACACTTGACTTGAAACCTATCATCAGATCTTAGCAACCATATTTTGGCAGGCATCTAGGATCCAACGGACATGTTCACCAGCCCAGGAGAGTAGCTGCAGCTGTGAGCAGAGGCATGCGCACAGGCATGCGCACCGTTCTTCAGCTGCCATACACAAAAATACCAAATTTATCCAAATTGTTCATGTGGACACGTCTATTGCATGTCCAGCGTTGAGTATTCCTGTTCTTTGCAGTATAGTGCCTATCTGTCAACACTGAATTATAGCTGGTCTCGTTTAATAAGTAGATGTGGTCTCCCATGGTGGGAGGTAACTCACGGCTCACTCTTGACTCTGTGGACAGAAGAATGTTGAATTTACCAATAATTTACGAAATGTAATACACCATGTGCCTAGCATTTGCTCTGTTTAGCGTTAAAAGTCCGTTAATTCATAACATGCGGCAATATTCAAGTCAGAATACCTTTCATACGAAAGTAGGCATAAGGTCTCCGATACTGAACTGCACATTTGTACATTTCTTGATAATTGAATCTTCCTATCCCATGACGTCTGGCACTTTAGAGTATATTTCTGAAACTAAAGCTGGATAGAAAGTGAAGAATTCCTCTTCAAAAACCAGTACTGGGTGTTGGTAATTCTTGCTTCCACTTTTTTTCCATAGCCAACTTTGCAAACTCCCGAGAAACACTTCTAAAGCATCTCCTACTGGAATTCCCAATTTTTAGCTATTAATCTGACATTTAGAAATACTTTTGATTTTCAGATTTATGGCTAGTAAGTTTGCAGAGAAGGTGAAATTTTGTTAAATTTGTTAATTTGTCTTGCCGATGTTATCTTAAGGTATCAATTGTTATAGGCTCGTTAGTATTTCAAATTGAAAGCTTGATTCAATGTATAGATACGTCAAAATGTATAATTCTTTATTCGAAGAATTGGAGAAAAATATTTAACCTAAAACATTATCAATAACCCCTTGGCTCAGTTGGTTACAGCATCATGATGGTATCCGACGGTAACAGAGTTCGAGTAATGGTGGTGGAAGAAATTTTCATCGTAAGTACTTGCCGGCTGGGTAGGATAGGTGGTAATGCACAATTTCTTCTCATGAATTGTGCACCAAAGTCCTTGGTTAAATCCCAAATGACTACGTATTTCGTATGGCGTGAGGGCATACGACACTGCTGATGGTAATGCGTCCGTCGGAAGAGTGCGTTAAAGTAGTATAATACTGTATTAGCTGGCGTCTTTTTTGACCTTGATCTTGAAGGGGGGTGGGGACCTCCCTCCCCTCCCCGCCGCGCCACTACCAGGCGGCAGCACCGTGCAGCGGTAACCTGAATCTATCTGAGTATTCTGTGGAGCTTAGTCGGGCACACACCCCCGCAGGCGACAACGGTTGTTGCTATTCCCAGCGCGCGCCACACATGACGAGTCGGCGAGCAACGGGTCCCGTTATACGCTATTCCTGGAGTGCGTACTTTCCTAGCGCAGCGCTATTTCCGGGTGTACTGTAACTCGGCGTGGGTGACGCGTTGGGTCCCGTTAGGCACTGTACACGTCTTTCAAGAATATTTTCGTCTCGAACATGCAGCATACGCTATTTCGAGCGTGATTTTCTGGCGTGGAATGTGCGCGTCATGTTATACACTGCTAGCTGGTAAAAATGATAGATCCCTCAACAATCGTTATTACCAAACCTATAATTTTCTTCCTAGGACCTTCGAGGAGCATTTTTTCAGGTCATATTGATATTTCGAATCATTATAATTCGTTAATGGTTTAGTTACCATAAAACTATATTTTGGGAAAAACATATTGTTGCCTTCTGCAAACAGTATTATTGGTTCAAATAACAAGTCCTATTCGTTGTACATTATGTAAGGTCATTTATTTGTAGCTGCCATTTTTTTTATACCCACTCCAAGTTGTCTTATTACCTCAACACGCCTTTTGTGATATGTCAGTTTTAAACGCTGTTCTCTTTTTATTTCTAGTATTTCATACTCGTAATAAAAATACTATACTAATCCATCATACTCAAGGAATATAAAAAAAAATTTGGTAGGGGATTCGTTAAATAAAAACATAATTTCTTGATAAATGTTACAGATTTATTGAAATTTTAAAATACATTTTATTGCAATATAATACATCATTCAATACTTATGATTCCATGTGTGTCATAGGCCTCTCTTGCATTCACATACCCCCCCCTTCTTTACCTGAGTCTTCACTTAATATCCATTTATTGCCTTACACGTTATGAAATTACATGCCAAAGCATGTATACCTTTTAAAGGTTGCTAGATGTTTATGAGATGAGAAATGTAGAGTATGTGGGTGACACATACTCTCTGTCACACATTGCTGTGAATAACATAGACATGCAACTTACGGGTGTATCTCAAACTCGAATGTCACGAGGGAAGAAAGAATTCGTATAAACATCAAATCTCGACAGTGGCTCAGTGGATAAGGCATCTGACCGAGATAGAAAGTTCCTCGGTTCGAATCCCTGTCTGGGCGGTGATTTTCATAAGCCCTTAACCCACATTCACCTCTGGTACAGAACGCTTCTGTGGCTCGGATTCCACGTTAAACTGTAGGTCTCTTCTAAGGATAACAACTCTATGGCTGTGTATACTTTCAAAAGCAAAGATTCAAAAAAGACGAATGCCTAACGTGACCTAAACGAGCATTCATACTGCATTGAGGGGGAGAGCAAACAGTCAGCCAGTCAGATGAACAATTTTAATATCACAATCGTCTCTTGTCTCTGAGCTCAACATATTGCTCTATACATAAAAAACACACCAGCACTCATTAAAGGATAAGTTTTCAGGAAGGATTTGGGTAGGTATAAGGCAAATGGATGTAGGTATGGGCACTGTAGGTGAAACACGAGTGGTAATTGTAAATAATGTACAGCAAACAGTGAGAACAATACCTGATGAGGATATGTACACACTTTTTCTATAGTTTCATTAACCCTGGAACCAGAAAAAATCCATCAGTAACAGCTACCAGGTACCACACTGTTCACATTAGTATCGCCTCACCTCTCACACATCAGCCATCTTTGCCATCTAGTAGCATGTGCAAAGTATGAAACTGTTCACATCAGCATCACCTCATATCACCCACATGACAACAAGCCATCTAGTAACATGTGACCCTAGTACCACAAAGGCATGAGTAGATTCAAGAGCATTTCTTAACACAGGTTGCAATGTCGTACTGTGGATGCTCACTCACAGCTGCATACGTCACAAAACACACACACAGACACACACATAAGGTGGAGGAGATGAACCGCACATCCTACATCCAGACAAACGAGTTAAAGGAAGGTCTGACCATATTTACGCATACATACGCAGAGAGACACATACACAGAAAGACGCGCGCACACGCACACACACAAACACACACACATTAGTGGTGGAAATGAAATACACGCACTACACGCAGACAGACGAGTGAATCACCATATTTACACAGTAGCAACCTTCCCTCGCAAACAGCATTTCAATTCCAAAAACTGTGGACTCCACTTTAACCATGGAACCAGAAAAAGCCATCGGTAACAGCTACCCCAAGGTACCAAACTGATCACATTAGTATCGCCTCGCCTCTCACTCAACTCAGCCAACTTTGCCATCTAGTAGCATGTGCACAAGTACGAAACTGTTCACAACATCATCACCCACATAGCCACAAGCCATTCAGTAACATGTGACCACTAGAACCATAAATGCATGACTAGATTCAAGAGCCTTTCTTAACACAAGCAGCAATGTCATATTTTTGATGCTCACTCACAGCTGCATACGTCACACAACACACATTAGTGATGGAAATGAACTACACACACTACACTCGGACTGGCGAGTGAAAGAAAGGTATCAACATATTTACACTCTAGCTGCCTTCCCTCGCAAACAGCATTTCAAGTCCCAAAAACTGTGGACTCCATATTAACCCTGGAACCAGAAAAAGCATCAGTAACAGCTACCCCCAGGTACTAAACTGTTCACATTAGCATCGCCTCTCACTCACCTCAGACAACTTGCTATCTAGTAGCATGTGCACAAGTTCGAAACTGTACACATCAGCATCATCTATGTCACCCACATAACCACAAGCCATCCAGTAACATGTGTCCCTAGTACCACAAAGCATGAGTAGATTCAAGAGCATTTCTTAACGCAGGATGCAATACCGTATTTTGGATGCTCACTCACAGCTGCATACGTCACAAAACACACATTAGTGGTGGAAATGAACTACACACACTACATGCGGACAGACGAGAGAAAGAAAGGTATCACCATATTTACACTCTAGCTGTCTTCCCGTGCACACTGCATTTCAAGTCCAGAAACTGTGGACCCCACATTACACACTAATACAAGTAATGATCTGACTGTGGGTTTGTAACACAAGTTCTTCCTTCTCTGGTACATCCACCCATCACGATTTTTGCCCCGAAGGACATATAGTGAACAACCTGAGAAAAATAGTTCGTACCCCAAAACTAACGGCAGCAAACTGTAAACAGAACAGTGAAATGGAAGAGTGCTTGGATTCCTGAAATCACTCCAGACGAATGCAGGGAAAGAGACCTTCAAAAGTCCATGGCCGAATTCCTCACCGTTCCTTGCCATACATCCTTTCTCACCTCTAATGACAATGACATCGACGAGCCCGAAAAAAGCCTGATATGCTGGAAATACTAGAATTTTGGATGGTCGTTGAAATTTGTCTGTATAACGACAGCACTGTGCCAGTAATAATACACGGTAGACTGGGAAGTAAGATAGCCGCGACAAACACCTAATTTAAAAATTCATTCACATACAAAGGTATGGAAAAAACACGATAAAGTTACCATAATGCTCTTAGCTAACTCATAGTTTCACGGTCATCAAACAGACATCATAACCCACGTTTTTCATAGTAGATCCCTACACACTGAAAAGTATCCAAAACTTCACCATAGGTGCAGACACTGGTTCTATTACGCCGAAGATAGCGCCCATGCTTAAACTGTCGTAAATTGTTAGGTCATTTGTATGTGAAAGTGCGTGTTTGGATATTTTATCCACTCAGGCCTCATCACCTAAAGTCTAATGCCAGATTATGGTCATGTTTAACCTTAGGATTCCATACACCACTCAGAATTATTCTACCAATATCCATTCTAACATCATTATACGCCATATACAGCTCTCCCAACAGCACTCTTCATATCTTCCAGTCACATCCAGCCCCAGCTCCTTTATTTATGTCACTTGTTGAATGTTTTTCCACTAATAAATCTAGCTACCCTGCTTTGCACCCTATATTTGATGTACAAAAAATGTGGACTCCATACTTCACCAGTATGCCTGACTGTGTGTTTGTACCCAAGTACTTTGCTTCTCTGGCACCCCCCCCCCCCCTCAGCACCTTCTCCATTAAATGATTTTTACCCCGAAGTGCATATAGTGAAAAACGTAAGAAACAGCAGTAAACTGTAAACAACACAGTGGAATGGGATAGTGCCTAAGCCCTGAAACAATGGTTAGAAACACACATTGATGGTGTGTATAATTATATAACCAAATATTTTAGACTCAAATCCACAGAGGAATCACGCACACACGCACATTTCCATGCCTACACACAACAGCACCAAGATAGAACTCACACAGAGGAAGAAGACATATACACACATTAGTGGAGGAAATAAACTGCACATCCTACATCCAGACAAATGAGTTAAAGGAAAGTCTGACCATATTTACGCATACATACCCAGAGAGAGACGTACACACACACAAAACACACACTCACACGTACATGCATACAGCAAGTTCGAAATAAACAACAGCAAGCATCATGGGAACGATGAAGTGGGACAGAATTGTCGTTCCCGCTGATTAACTGGACAGAACTCTCGTTACAAAAATCATCAGACAGACGAGTTAAAGTCAGGTATCACCAAACATACGCTTACATGCACAAAGAGAGACGCAGATACACATGTCCATGTCTACAGCGAGTACAGCACAACTACCGCCACCAATCATGGAAACGAAAAAGTGGTGCAGTACTCTCTTGCCCCCATGACTGACTGAAAAACAGAACTCTTCTCACACATCATCGGCCTGACGAGAGACAGGGTGTGCAAAAGATGTCATGATTCGCCACACACCTCAGTGTTTATCCCATTAATAGTGTTAATCAGGCACAATTGATTACATGTACCATCAACAAACAGATCACCACCACGTCTCCTCCACACCACAACCCTTTCAGCCATTCATTAACAGTGCCCCCCAGGTACCATGAGTTGCAATAGATACTTGACTATCAAATACCGAAACCCCTCATATTCATACTAGACCTCACCCACAAATCCATACGTCTCCACACACAAGTACAAAGATACTTAAGTAGGTACAGCAAATCATACATCCACACAGACGAGTTTAAGTAATGTATCACCATATTCACACATACAGACGCAGAGATAGACGCACACACACGTACATTTCCATACCTACAGTGATATCGACACAACAACCATCCCAATTATGGCAACGAAAAAGTGGTGTAGAACCCCAATGGCTCATGACTAACCAAAAAATCATCAGTAACATGTGTGCAAGGTACCAAACTCTTCACATCAACATCGTCTCATTTATCTCACACTACAGACCTCTCTAACATCCAGTATCATGTGTCCTAGGTACAAAACTGTTCACATCAGCACCACCACGTTTATCCCACACCTAAGCCTTTTCGGACATACAGTAACTTATGCCTCAGGTACCATGAGTAGCAGTAGACACTTGGTCATCAGACAGATGTCATAATTCACATATTCATATTAAGTCTCACCAAGATTTCCATACGTCACACACACATAAGCACACACAAACATAAGTGTAGGATCATCACATCATATATCCAGACAAACGAGTTGAGGGAAGGTATCACTATATTTACACATGCATACTCAGAAAGAAGCACACACACGTGAATTTCTACGCCTACAGCGATCTCGACACAACAACTAGACCAATCATGACAACGAAAAAGTTGAGCTGACCCCCACATGACTGGCCAAAAATCATCAGACAGACGTGTTAGAGTGTGTGCAACGGATGACATTTTGTCACCATCCATCCCAGTACTTATGCCATATGGGTTATTCATCACACCCAACTGATTACGTCCACCATCAACACTGATGGTCACTGATGGTTAAATCTCCTATCACCATAATTAGACACACAACCACATAGAAAGACACACACACACACACACACACACAAACATGCCCATGCATACACACAATGCCATACATACTACACACATACAGGTAATCGAGGAAAGGGACTGAACACCTTTAAGTTCAGACTGAATAGGTGTGGCATGTCTGAAGTATGATATGTCTTTGTCACACACATCAGTGTTCATCACACCCAACTGATTACGTCCACCATCAACACTGATGGTGATATCTCGATATGGAGTAGACTCTATCGCCATAATTAGACACACAAACCATGTACGAACATGCACACACACACACACACACACACACACATATGTCCAAGCATACACCACAATTCTATACGTTACCACAAACATACAAGTAACTGGAGGAAAGGAACTCCACACTTCACGTCCAGACTGAGATGTTACAGGATGATCAGAGGACAGCATGCCTTTACAATACACCTCAATTGCTCACCACACACACCTGATTTCATGTGCCATCATTATAGATGCTACTGGAACTAAACTCTTGTCCACTGTTTGGTCAAAGTCATTTGTTAAAAGCAGCTTCAGAAAGACTAATTTGGGTCTGCACCTATGGTGAAGTTTTGGATACTTTTCAGTGTATAGGGATCTTCTATGAAAAACGTGGGTTATGATGTCTGTTTGATGACTGTGAAAATTATGAGTTAGCTAAGAGCATTATGGTAACTTTATCGTGTGTGACGTGTTTTTTCCATACCTTTGTATGTGAATGAATTTTTAACATTAGGTGTTTGTCGCGGCTATCTTATCTTCCCAGTCTACCGTGTATTATTACTGGCACAGTGCTGTCGTTATACAGACAAATTTCAACGACCGTCCAAAATTCTAGTATTTCCAGCATATCAGGCTTTTTTCGGGCTCGTCGATGTCACTGTCATTAGAGGTGAGAATAGGATGTATGGCAAGGAACGGTGAGGAATTCGGCCATGGACTTTGAAGGTCTCTTTCCTGCATTCGTCTGGAGTGATTTCAGGAATCCAAGCACTCTTTCCATTTCACTGTTCTGTTTACAGTTTGCTGCCGTTAGTTTTGGGGTACGAACTATTTTTCTCAGGTTGTTCACTATATGTCCTTCGGGGCAAAAATCGTGATGGGTGGATGTACCAGAGAAGGAAGAACTTGTGTTACAAAACGACAGTCAGATCATTACTTGTATTTAGTGGTGTAATGTCGGGTCCACAGTTTCCGGACTTGAAATGCAGTGTGCACGGGAAGACAGCTATAATGTAAATATGGTGATACCTTTCTTTCTCTCGTCTGTCCGCATGTAGTGTGTGTAGTTCATTTCCACCACTAATGTGTGTTTTGTGACGTATACAGCTGTGAGTGAGCATCCAAAATACGGTATTGCATCCTGCGTTAAGAAATGCTCTTGAATCTACTCATGCGTTTGTGGTACTAGGGACGCATGTTACTGGATGGCTTGTGGTTATGTGGGTGACATAAGATGATGCTGATGTGTACATTTTCAAACTTGTGCACATGCTACTAGATAGCATAGTTGTCTGAGGTGAGTGAGAGGCGATGCTAATGTGAACAGTTTAGTACCTGGGGGGTAGCTGTTACTGATGTCTTTTCTGGTTCCAGGGTTAATATGGAGTCCACAGTTTTTGGGACTTGAAATGCTGTTTGCGAGGGAAGGCAGCTAGAGTGTAAATATGTTGATACCTTTCTTTCACTCGCCAGTCCGAGTGTAGTGTGTGTAGTTCATTTCCATCACTAATGTGTGTTGTGTGACGTATGCAGCTGTGAGTGAGCATCAAAAATATGACATTGCTGCTTGTGTTAAGAAAGGCTCTTGAATCTAGTCATGCATTTATGGTTCTAGTGTCACATGTTACTGAATGGCTTTGTGGCTATGTGGGTGATGATGTTGTGAACAGTCTTCGTACTTGTGCACATGCTACTAGATGGCAAAGTGGCTGAGTTGAGTGAGAGGCGAGGCCGATCCTAATGTGATCAGTTTGGTACTTGGGGTAGCTGTTACCGATGGCTTTTTCTGGTTTCCATGGTTAAAAGTGGAAGTCCCCAGTTTTTTGGAATTGAAATGCTGTTTGCGATGGGAAGGTTGCTTCTGTGTAAATATGGTGATTCCACTCGTCTGTCTGCGTGTAGTTGCGTGTATTTCATTTCCACCACTAATGTGTGTGTGTTTTGTGTGTGGTGCGTGTGCGCGCGTCTTTCTGTGTATGTGTCTCTCTGCGTATGTATGCGTTAAATATGGTCAGACCTTCCTTTAACTCGTTTGTCTGGATGTAGGATGTGCGGTTCATCTCCTCCACCTTATGTGTGTGTCTGTGTGTGTGTTTTGTGACGTATGCAGCTGTGAGTGAGCATCCACAGTACGACATTGCAACCTGTGTTAAGAAATGCTCTTGAATCTACTCATGCCTTTGTGGTACTAGGGTCACATGTTACTAGATGGCTTGTTGTCATGTGGGTGATATAAGGATGATGCTGATGTGAACAGTTTCATACTTTGCACATGCTACTAGATGGCAAAGATGGCTGATGTGTGAGAGGTGAGGCGATACTAATGTGAACAGTGTGGTACCTGGTAGCTGTTACTGATGGATTTTTTTCTGGTTCCAGGGTTAATGAAACTATAGAAAAAGTGTGTACATATCCTCATCAGGTATTGTTCTCACTGTTTGCTGTACTATTATTTACAATTACCACTCGTCTTTCACCTACAGTGCCCCATACCATACATCCATTTGCCTTATACCTACCCAGATCCTTCCTAAAACTTATCCATTAATGAGTGCTGGTGTATTTTTTATGTATAGAGCAATATGTTGAGCTCAGAGACAAGAGACGATTGTGATATTAAAATTGTTCATCCTGACTGGCTGACTGTTTGCTCTCCCCCCTCAATGCAGTATGAATGCTCGTTTAGGTCACGTTAGGCATTCGTCTGTTTTGAATCTTTGCTTTTGAAAGTATACACAGCCATAGAGTTGTTATCCTTAGAAGAGACCTACAGTTTAACGTGGAATCCGAGCCACAGAAGCGTTCTAGTACCAGAGGTGAATGTGGGTTAAGGGCTTATGAAAATCACCGCCCAGACAGGGATTCGAACCGAGGACCTTTCTATCTCCGGTCAGATGCCTTAACCACTGAGCCACTGTCGAGATTTGATGTTTATACGAATTCTTTCTTCCCTCGTGACATTCGAGTTTGAGATACACCCGTAAGTTGCATGTCTATGTTATTCACAGCAATGTGTGACAGAGAGTATGTGTCATCCCACATACTCTACATTTCTCATCTCATAAACATTAGCAACCTTTAAAAGGTATACATGCTTTGGCATGTAATTTCATAACGTGTAAGGCAATAAATGGATATTAAGTGAAGACTCAGGTAAAGAAGGGGGGGGTATGTGAATGCAAGAGAGGCCTATGACACACATGGAATCATAAGTATTGAATGATGTATTATATTGCAATAAAATGTATTTTAAAATTTCAATAAATCTGTACCATTTATCAAGAAATTATGTTTTTATTTAACGAATCCCCTACCAAAATTTTTTTTTATATTCCTTGAGTATGATGGATTAGTATAGTATTTTTATTACGAGTATGAAATACTAGAAATAAAAGAGAACAGCGTTTAAAACTGACATATCACAAAAGGCGTGTTGAGGTAATAAGACAACTTGGAGTGGGTATAAAAAAATGGCAGCTACAAATAAATGACCTTACATAATGTACAACGAATAGGACTTGTTATTTGAAGCCAATAATACTGTTTGCAGAAGGCAACAATATGTTTTTCCAAAAATATAGTTTTATGGTAACTAAACCATTAACGACATATAATGATTCGAAATATCAATAAGACCTGAAAAATGCTCCTCGAAGGTCCTAGGAAGAAAATTATAGGTTTGGTAATAACGATTGTTGAGGGATCTATCATTTGTACCAGCTAGCAGTGTATAACATGACGCGCACATTCCACGCCAGAAAATCACGCTCGAAATAGCGTATGCTGCATGTTCAGACGAAAATATTCTTGAAAGACGTGTACAGTGCCTAACGGGACCCAACGCGTCACCCACGCCGAGTTACAGTACACCCGGAAATAGCGCTGCACTAGGAAAGTACGCACTCCAGGAATAGCGTATAACGGGACCCGTTGCTCGCCGACTCGTCATGTGTGGCGCGCGCTGGGAATAGCAACAACCGTTGTCGCCTGCGGGGGTGTGTGCCCGACTAAGCTCCACAGAATACTCAGATAGATTCAGGTTACCGCTGCACGGTGCTGCCGCCTGGTAGCGGCGCGGCGGGGAGGGGAGGGAGGTCCCCACCCCCCTTCAAGATCAAGGTCAAAAAGACGCCAGCTAATACAGTATTATACTACTCGTTAAGCATGGTCGCCCTTGGTATCTTTCGGTAGAGTAAGCCTATCCCTTCTTAAATGTCTCATCAACAACACAAACAACAATCTACACCGAGCACATACACTATTTCAGTCATACCCACTTAAATCAAAAATTTTACTACAAACACTGTCACACTGGTATAGGCAACGGGAAACAGGACTGTTCATCTTCCCTAACGTTGGCATTGTGGGGTTTACAAACCCCATGCTAACCGGCTACGCTCGGACACGTGAAGAAGAAGAATACACACTGGCGGAAATTAAAATTGTAAAACCCAGGTGAAGTACCTCGATATGCAGAGTATTAAATGAAAATTGAAAGTTTTACAAGTAATTATACGAGAATTGCGGGGCTATTTATTATGTAAAATTACAAAGTTTTATAGCGTGTATGTGATGAAAAGTGTTGTGTAACAAAACACATTTTTGATCAAATATGCCAAGACAAACACTCACGACCCTCTACACCCAATGCCTAACTGTCAGGGAGGTCGTTAAATTTAAGTGTTTGAAATGGGAGGCATCATATTGTAGAATCTCCAGAAGGATTGGACGTAGTGCAATGTCAGTATACATACATGTTACTCAGTGAATGAATGAAGGCTCTAGTACTCCTAGAGCAGGCATAGGTCCATAGAGAAGGACAACACCACATGAGGATGCCATATTGGTGTGGGTGGCTGTTGCTGGGAGATGGCAGACTGCAGGCCACATCCAAGCAGTGGTTACAGAGAGAGTCATCCCCTGGATTATTGTAAACCAATTGCTTGAAGATAGGTTACACTCTCTGATCCCTATTCAATGTGTTCCAGTAGCCTGATTTCATTCCCAACATCGTCTAACCTGGTGTAATGGAAGACGCAAATGGACACATAAATGGCGTAGATTTGTGTTTAGAGATGAATCTCGATTCTGTCTGTGGCAAGGTTGATAATCGATAACATGTACGCAGGAGTAATGGAGAAAACGGTTTTACCCTGCTGTGATTTCAGAACATAACGCAGGTCCAAACACTGATGTCATGGTTTGGGGGCAATCAGTTTTGACAGTAGAACTAAGTTGGTTATTGTTGAACGCACAATGACATCCCGCCACTATGTGGACGGGATGCTGCACCTTATTGGGATATCCTTCATGTCCACCATCCAAATCGCATCTTTCAACAAGATAATTCCCGCCCCTGACAAAACACAAGCCTTGGAAGGGGTTTCGATCACAATTTTCAGAGCAGACATAGTACTCTGAAATTCTCTGAGTGTATGTAAAGGCAGAGTTTCACCTTCCATAAGACACTGGTCATAGTGTGTGGACCGGTATGGTCAGTAGTACTCGTGGGCAGTAATTCCTATATCTTCACTCATTTTATATGAGATTTAAATTGCGGAAAACGTTACTGAGTATCGTGTAATGGAATTAAACATTTGCGACTTCCATAAATTTTAAAAAATTTCATCATTACTTCCATAAAACAGAAAGGGCATTATTTCGCGGAAATAGCAATTCAAAGAATAGCATATTTAACACCATAACAGTGTCACCTTAATTATAGAAGCAATGGTACGAGATCAAATAAAAATGGTTTCCTGTATGTAAAAGTCATCAGGAAGGAAAGCTAACGTTATATGTTAGTATACCTTGGGAAGTATAGAAACATTAGCATGGGCATTAATTTGAAGTGTTATTACAACGAGACAAGCCAAATGCCAAATTTCTGGTATACGAAACACAAACAATGTATTGCAATTCATGGAGTGGGCGTCAAAGTGCTGCTCTCCTCGATGCGTCAAGCATCTATCACAACCTCCGTTGACACACACACACAAAAAAAACAGAGTATTTAACTCAACCAGGACTTACTCACGCGTCTTTCTTCAGTGCCCTTAGATCACCTAATAAGAGTTAAGATATGACCATTTTACTCTGAAAAAAAGAAAAACTGAGGTTGCGCGTAAACCAACAGTAATATGTACGAGTGCACTGGCTGACCAAAAAAAAAAAAAGTGACACACCTTGAAGTGGAGGTGGAAACGAAAAGAAGCACCCAGAGTATGAGGGTATGTGACGCTTGTCATCGAGGAAGTGCAGAACGCGATTCAGCGCTGAACACAATGCAACGCCACTCATTCTCTTCAGAAATTCTGCATTACCTTGGATGACCATCGTCGGAGAGTATGCCGGCGACCTAGGGAAAAGTCCAATTCTTCAAATGTTTTGGAGAGGCACAGCGGTGTTACTCCTGGCTTCATAGTGCAGGGAGTCATAGCGTGTGATTGAGGGAACTTTGAGGGCACAGCCGTACATCACGGACATCCTGCGTCCTCATATGTTACCTCATGTGACAGTATCGTGGTTCCATTTTTTTAACAGCACAATGCTCGTCCACACACGGCTGTTGAGTCTATGAACTGTCTGTGTGATGTTGAGGTACTCTCATGACCAGCAAGATCCCCAGATCTGTTTTCGATATAACATGTGTGGAATCTGTTCATTCGTACGTCAACTGTATCCCAGTGAATATACCCAGGACATCAAGAACGGCTTACAACAGCTGTGGACCAGCTTGCCTCGGGAGAGGCTACAACAGCTTTATGATATCCTTTGCATGCATCTAGGCAAGAGGGGGTGCAACGTCATGCTTATAAGTGGGCTTGTACTGGCATGTTCTTTGTATATTTTACTCTACTTTTTAATCAATGAAATAACATCGCATACTCTCTTATCCCATGAAACTTCACATCGTTTCTTCCTCCCTTTGTGAGCGCCTCCCTTTTTTGTCAGGCAACGTGCTTCTAACCAATGTTTTTACGAGAGTAAGGAATCATTTCTACGACATCAGCTTACCGTTGATCATCAATTTCTATGATTATTGCACACCTTTGTGTCAAAATTCTTTTCTCTAGTCTGAAGAGTTCTGCTACAACTTGACCCATCTTACGATGTTATGCCTCTTTCACTATGTTATGCATTCTGGGAACAGGACTTTACATTGAATCTATTAAAAATCTACACAATGATTCGATATGAGTATCCAATAACAGGTAAATATATTGCAGTATAACTAAAACCCTCAACGGAACAACTAATCTTGTATAACTGTGAAAACGTATTTCTAAAACTATAAATATTCAGTTCTGATTGTTTTATTGCTTAAAATGGGACATGCACATAACTTCCGTCGTAGGAAAGGCAAATTCTAAATTACGATTCATAGGTCGTATTTTGAGGAATTGTAATACTCAAACAAAGGAGATAGCGTATAAAACACTAGTGCGTCCGCATCTGGATTACTGTTGTGGGGTTTGGGATCCGTATCGCAAGGTTATGATTGACTCAGTTGAGAGGGTGCAGAGGAGAGCCGCTAGATTCGTGACTTGTTGTTACAGCCCTTATGAAAGCGTCACAGAATTGATACATAGATTGGGCTGGGATAGTTTGGAAGACAGACGACGTAGCTTGCGTTCGAATTTAATGGAGAATATGCGAAAAAATTTAAATTTCGAGTGCAATGAAATACTTCTTCCGCAACCTATTTAGGTCTCAATGACCGGAGGGATAAGATTAGAGAAATAAGATGCCGTACTGATACTTATATGTATTCCTTCTTTCCTCGCACTATTCGGGATTGGGAATGGGCGGGTTTAGGATTGGTGCTTAGCACCCTCTGCCACCCACAATGTTTGTGATTTGCAGAGTATGGATGTAGATGTAGATGTAAAATATTCAGTGCTTATATTGTTTTATATGTGCTTTGGTCATTTCCTTTCTGTTCTACAGGTCGTCAACAGAGCCATATTCACGTCACACGGACTGAACATCTGTAAGGGGTTGAAAATCGAATAAAATTCTGTAAACACAATCTACGGAATCGATCCGGTGACCAGTAGCCTGAAACGTAAGGAGAGGTGTAAATTAGAAATTAAATGGCAATGTAGCCATTAATATTATCCAATTATTAGCTGAAACACAAAATTCACGTATTTTTCGATTCGAGGTTGATTTACATACGTTAAATATGTCAATAAACGCTGCATAAATTTGGATTAACTGGTAAATTCATGAAAATTAGTGGTTATGGGCGAGGGGAAGGGGGGGTCAAATTACCTGCTGTAAAAATGCAACCAGCACGAAAATACTGTTTTGTAGGCTATGGATATATTTCTAGCCTGTGAGGCATTTAACAAATACTTTCACTATTGTTCCGGTCGCGAAGTGGGTATTTTCCAATAAAGCAATATACCATACGTGGTTTTCATCATCTGGAAGAATAAGAAAAAATTGTTTATCCATTACTTACTTCTGCAGGAACTAATATACAGGATATTTACTTTTTAGGTCACGCACCAACACGGGCGGAATGAACAAAATAGAAACTCTGACATCAGATATGCTGTAATGTTGTGATCAGCCAGCTTACCTTATGTTTCATCGGTGAATAAGACTTAAAGCACGTTCTATGCTGATACGAAGTCTTCACGGGTTCTCCGCCGTGTTGAAGAAAGACAACAACGAGCTTTCGGCGGCTAGCTCTGTCGCCATCTTCAGGTCTGTGTTATGTAGGGTGCACCAGCGACTCTGGTGCTCCCTGCATAACGTCAGACCTCAAGATGGCGGCAGAGCTAGCCGCCGAAATCTCGTTGATGTCTTTCTTCAACACTATACGGCGGAGAATCCGTAAAGACTTCATATCAACGATACGTCGTGAAAGCCTTCGTTCTCACATTCTGTGTTAATTATGGACTCAAACCATTTACCCGCTGCCGGAAGTATTAGCAGCCTCCTAACAAAAACTTAACCTACACTGTACCTAACTTCTCCTGTATAATGCAGTACCATTGCATAGTAATTTTATTAGAGATTATCCAAGAACATTTTAACATACATATAAGAATTTTATCAACTCCCCCAAGGGTTGGTTTCTGAATCAAATACCCTCCCTAAAGTCACTTGTAGACCTTTTCCGTTGACCCCCCCCCTCCCCCTTGGTGAGGTTTCGTGAGATCCCGCCGGACCCCCCCCCCCCCTTTTTTTCACCTCACGTCGTTAATGGACGTATGACGTATTATTTACGTATTACGTATTATTTACGTATTATGCATTTAATAAAAAAAGTGAATCATAATGAAGGTTTCAGTGCATCAAATTTAATAGCCACAGTTAAACTTTTTTTTTACCTTGAGTCTCATTACTAGACAAGTCCCCTCCTACGCATTGTAAGTGGGGAACAATCTTGTCACCCGTGTCTAATACGGTGGCGTATTAATGTGCACAAACAAACTGACAATTACATTTAGAAAGACCTACAGGATGCTGGGGCAGAATGGAACGGTTGATATTGCGCTATCCGCTGACGTCCAAAGTTAGATTTGATGGAGGTACAGCTCTGCTTTCCTCCTTTGAATTTGGCAGCACGGTCAGTGAGGTAATATCCGCTGCGCTTCTTCGTCGTTGTCGAGAAAATCGGTATTGAAATATTCCTTTGCGTTCGTTCAAATACTTTCTACGTTGAGGTGACTTCAAGCGGTGCGTTGTGCTGTGAGGGTAATTGAACAGCCATTCTGTTTCTCTACTATTCGTCTTGGGTTCTCGAAGATAACAGGTAGAATTCTGCTTGTGCTCCCATGTGGAGCAACTGAGGGCGCAGTGTTTTTGTAGTCTAAGTCGTCCTTACCGCTCGGATGTGGCACAACACTGGTATTACATCATACTGCTTGAATATCTGTCAAATTCTCTGATTGACTGACGGTAAGCTAATACGTCGAACTTCGGCAGCGCCATCGACATGGAAACAACATCGCCATAAATCACAGCTCACCGCAAAAACATAAATGCAAACCCAGTGACGCCCTGATATGACTAACGTCATAATTAATACAATCTCAGGTATTATAAAATCAATCGATTTCCATGCTTAGCGAAAATCTTAAAAGAATCCTTTTGATTTTGTAATGATCTGTTCAGCATAAGTCAATTTTGAGTTGTATATTTATGTTCTCAATAAACATACAAATTTATTTTATCGTTTCGTTATGTCAATAAATAGTGTTTTATCTTTAATAAATTCAGATGAATTTTCTCGTAATTACCTACAAATTTCGTTCTGCCTCCTAATTTTCATTTTAATGCGTTATTAAATTAATAATAGTGAGAAAAGTATTTATTTATTCAAATAACTATATAATCTGTATAGTACCACAAGTTAGATCTCCAACCACATCATTTTCACACTTCAATACCAGGTTAAAAAGTTTAAATTTTTTAACTTATTCTTTACACAAACGTTTCCAAAGAGGAGCATACACAGTTTTAACAATATTGCAGACGGAAATACTTTGTCAATGACTGCTGAAGATTATATGGTCACACAAAATCAAATTCCACCATTAGAATCACATTAGTTACGAAATGTTTCTTCCATCAAAGCCGTGACCAAGAACAAGTTTGTTGAATAAATGCTTATTGTCTTTCATGAGTTTAGTTACAGTAAGACACAAAATTTAATTAACGGGTAATTCCACGAAACCACTGCCCCATGAAAGAATATATGTAGCAATCCACAAGTTAAGCAAGTCAAATAACCAGTTTATGACCCGTAAGAATGAGGAAAAATGTGAAATTCTCAGGCGTTGGCAATAAACGTGAAATATTGCAATCTTTCCACTCTCAGATGGAGTCTCATGGATGAAATTTACCTCTTTTTCCACTTACCAGTACGACATTTGAACGGCAAATAAGGACTCAGAAGTCTTGTAAGCGAAGTAAAGGGTAGGGAGGTGGGGGAAGGAAAAGTTCGCGTTATTAACTAAATTACTTGAGAGAATTAATTCAGTTAATTAATATGTGAAGTAGATAATACCTTAATGACTGGTATTAAAAACATTAAGGAATACAAAAATTCTGAATTCGGCCATATCTTTCTATTACTTCACTAAGGCGATAGCACAATATTTCAAGTAATCATAAATACATCATCATGCTATAACTTTTAACATTTTAAGGAGTTAAGATAGACCAATAAAAACAAATGATACGAGTTTAATGCCTGTAAAATAATTGGGAGGTGTGTTTTAGGTTGTTTTTTATTTTTAGTGCATCAGCTTCGAGCAACATTTTAACTATCCGAAACTGGTTTAGATAAGTATGAGATCAGGCGCATTGAATCATAGTCTTCGGTAAACGCCATGTCAGGAGTTCCATGTAGATGTAATTATATATGGAACGAAGTTATTAAATTCAGAGAAATCAGTAAATATTTGATTCATACCCACAATACACGACTGATCGAGAGTAAATTAGAAAGTAATAATTAATTCTTGTTCGTGGAAATGAGTCTGCCGATCACTGTAGCTATAGCCAATGTGAGGACTATTTGTTCAAGAGTCGGACTGATGTTAGACAAGCGTCTAGGTAATGTTATCTAATTAAAAAGTTAATTTTCACTTTTTTCTCAGTATCCTCAAAGCGTCTATGGCGCAAATATTCAATGGTTTATAACATATATATTCACACACGAGAACTATTTAACTCAGAGCCGCGGAATTGTGTCAATAAAACTTTCATTTATGTCTTCCTTTTTGGGGTTACACCGACAAAATGGTGAAAAAACCGGAACCCTTATAATTTCGTTATTTCCGCTCGTAAATTACAGCCTTTAATTCCACTGACTTTATACAGATTGTTGCGAAATTTCAAGAGAAAATATTATAATTTAAAAAAGCCTTTGTAAACATCAATAAGTAGCAAAATATGTTGCGATAGAAGAATAACAGATGTTGCACGATAGGTAAGAAAAATTAGTGGTCAGATATGCTATAAATGAAATAAGCAGATACTAAAATGTAGCGACATTAATTACTTCATTATGTAATGAAATGTAGGTATTGATTTAAAAATTGGAGTGGGAAAGCCATTGTACAAATTCTGGAACAGTTTTGAAAATTCCAATCGACAGTCAACATTTTTACTAGTTGATGTCCGCATTGCAAGCAACTGTGGTTCACGCAACAGTTGCCGAGAACCTTGTTTGAAATGTTTTACGTCAGTCAGTCACCAGAGAAAAGCCTACCGGAAAGTTTTTAAGTGAAACAGGCAACAGTGGAGACAGCTGAAGCGAGAATATCTACAAAAGTGGACTCGGGAAAGTGTTAGCCAGTTATGAGTTGTTACAGTATCACTCGTTGAGGGCCAGTTTGTTTTAATGAAGTGCTAGTTATGAAGGAATGAGTGAGAGTCTGCCAAAGGGATGGAATTTAAGGTGACTTTTTTCTTTAAAGAGGCAATTAATAGTAATTATTTAACAGAAAATATCTTTCATTATTTATAACTCTAGTCCGTGGACACTTTTCAAGTGAAAAGAGTAGCCTGAAATATTGCAGAATAAATTGTTAGCGGGATACGATCCTACTGCCGCAAGTGTTTATACATTATTTTCGTCAGGTATTGTTGTTAACATCACCAACAACAATTTAATTAATCTTTCATTAAAATTGAATTCAGACTTATTGCTCCGAAATTTTGATTAATTTATCATTATTTACTAACAATAGGTTCTGCTGACAGGGAAAAAAAAATCAGTCAGATGTTTTTTTATGGTATCTTCTAATTAAAAAAAATATTGAGAAGATAGAGTAGGAAATTGTTTATTCGAGTATACTATGAAATTTGGTTTCATAAGATACGTATTAAAAAACAGAATAAGTGTTGCATCAATCTTCAGCTGTATATTTAGCCAGTTATAAGTTCTCATAGTCGTAAAATGTTGTCCCCTCCTCAGTTATTCAGCCAAGTAACCTAATAAAATTATTGTACTTAATATGCATCATCAATTAAAATAGTTATGGATGGAATACCTTGACACTTTTTTTAGACTTCCATATAATTCTATTACCAAAAAGCAACGTTAAAATTCATAACGTTTGTTATATTTGTTATGAAATTTCATAGAATGATATTGTATCGACCAAAAAATGCACTGTAACTGGATACTTCATAGCAAGAGAAATGACGGTAACAAGATACTCTCAATCAAGTGAATATGATCAATATCACAGTCACTCCTGGAGCAGCCTGTCAATAAATTGTGAGTGGCAGGTCATTTTGTTACACTGTACAGACGATAGCCAATATGCCTGTAGACCGCCAGGGGTGCCAGAGAATGGATTTCCTATAGAGTAGGGTAATTTCATTCAACGGAGTAGCGACCAAAACATTTCCTGTCTCTTTCTCAAGTGTTACCATCCAAGTTAATTTCCTAGATTCAAATGTAAACCGATTAACACTAGAACCGCCGGAACTAGTACTATACTTAGAACCGCCGATGTGGTCAAAGTGACCACTTTCTTTGTAATTGCATGCTGTTCTGATTAATGAAAATATTAATGGTCTTGATAACAATGTATCACTTTAATTACATTTTTTAACAGTATCACTGTATTTTACAACAACAATGGGAACATAATATTACTAAAATTAAAGATCATAGTTCACAATATTTATCTGCAACCATACTAATTGTATCGCAGTAGTTTTAAAATTAATAGAAATTAATCATACTGGAGAACCTAAGTACCCATGAATATGTTAAGAGAAAGAACAATCATAAGATATGACTATGTATAGTACCTAATCCTACTTACAAGCATCACAAACTACTGACTTTATTACTTTATATGTACACGGCCCACAAACATATCTCTTGCATTTACTGCACACTTCATTTATCTTGTTTCTGCATTTCCTCGTTTGGCATAGTTTTCTAACTTTCGTAGGAATTTCCGCTTCTTCTCTTTCTTCATCACCATCTTCCTTTTCTTCCTTTTCCTTTCCTTCCCTTGTCATCCTTTCCTGATTTCTGGTTTCCATATAGTCTCTACGTAATTCTTCTGCTAGATTTAGGATGAAATTCCTCCTACTTATCTTGATCCCTGTCACTAGCTTGAAAATGATCCATGCGTTGATGGCTGCTAAATCAAGGATATTGTGAAATACGTGGACAGGCCATCGACGAGTACCAGAGCGGACAGAATACTTCCTCGTCATCTGGTCCAAGACATCTACAGCAAATTTTGTGCTATTGTAGAAGCTCACTGTTTCGGGAAGGTGTTTAGAATTATTTTGTATTTCAACATCTGTATGCATGGTACTATACAGAAGAACATTTTTGTTCTTTTTCCCTTGGTAAACAGTCAGAGTACCAACTTCCCTTTTCAAGAGAACAGACGTATAAAGAGGAGTTTTCATTTTTTTTACAGTGTTTGGAATTTCTTTTCTTGCACGGTTGATAGTGCCGACAAGACTAGTTTTCTCTTTTCCCAGTCTCTCCCCAAGTGTGACCATAGTGAAAAAATTATCAGTAGTCACATTTCGACCCTTATTGCGATATGGAGCTACCAACTTCATTACTACTTGTTCTGGAAGTTTCTCATTAGGTGCCCTCTGTTCGTTCTGTCCCACATAAGGAAACCCAATACAAAGATATTTTGTTTCTACATCCGCTAGAAGCCAGAATTTGATTCCGAATTTATCAGGCTTATTCAGCATATATTGCAAATACGGACACCTGGTTCTGCTGGGGAAAAGTTGTTCGTCCACAGTGACATTTGATCCAGGTATGTAATTCAACTGACAGTTTTCTATAAAATGATTCCAAGTAGTTGATATAAGTGCAAATTTGTCACTTTTCAACCGTTCCGACCGTGTATTTTTTTCATCAAAACGCAAATATTTCAAAATTTCTCGAAACCTGTTTCAGCTCATTGTGTCAGTGAAAAATGGGGCTCCCCACGTTTTCGACCACAACTCATCTACTTCAGTACATCTGGCACCTAGTGCACCACGAACATATAATAAAGCAACAAATGCATCTCATTCTTCTAAAGGCAAACTCCACGAATCATTTCCAAGAAGCCGTTGTGCCTCTGCTTCTGTGCATTTCTTTATGTGTTTCAACATTGATTGATCAACTAAAAGGCGCCAGGCACTCGAAACATTATCATTTGAGACGTGCCGCTTTGCGTGTGGAATAGGTCCCCATGTTTCTTTCAATATATTCTGTTGACCTATCCTACCTGGTTTAGTGACCCCGAAGTCTGCTACAGTCCACTCCGTGATCCCGTCCTTCCCCAGGAGTTTTGAGCCAGTTTCTGGAAGTGAACCCTCACTTTGTTCTCCTCTTCTACGTCGATTCTGTATTGGTCCACTTACAGGAGGTGCAGTTCTTCTTTTACCCAGGGTAGGTCCTTCTCTAGCATTGTTTATATTACTGCTTCGTCCTGGTTCAGCAACTGCATCAGGAAAGAGACAATTAGAAAGCTACAACTCATTATAAAGAAACCATACCACACAATAAAATAGCAGTAACAGAAGTAGCAGTAGAAGTGTCAGCTCTCTTATAATAGTGATCATTATTCATATAGTAACAATAATAATAATAATAATATAAGTGAATGTAAATTACCTTCATCTTCAGTCTCGGAGCTGTCACTCTCCACATTAGCGACAGGTTGGTAATCTTCATCTGTAGAGTCTTCCACAAGGTCCTCAACTTCAGGATCATTTTCAACATCCGATCCATACAAAAGTGCGACAATTTCTTCATCTGAAAGTGGCCGTGGCCGTGGTTTGTATCGCTGTGACATCTGAGCCGTGTCTACTGCTCTGAGACCAGTACTCAAATAATCTGCCTCGTTTATGCGAAACCCAATAGCAAACAATGAATGACATATTGCATTGTTGAGCTTCAAACAATGCGAGTAAACTTCAGTAACCCAGATATTTAGTATATTGTTGACGAGTGCTAAGAGTAAATTCGGGGAGTGACGCACAACAATCTTTAAATAATCTGTTTTCAGATTTCACGTAATGTGGTCAAAGTGACCACTCGGCGGTTCTAAGTATAAGTGGTCATTCAAAGAAAACTAATGAAGATAAAACAAATATTGGACTATTTATATGATCTACATAAACATTTAGGAAAAGTCATTAACTCACAACAGCATTGATTAAAAACTGACTGAATAATAATATGTTAAAATATAAAAAGTGGTCAAGTTGACCACTCGGCGGATCTAGTGTTAAGTATTAATGAAATCTATTCAATGAAGCTTAAGTTTCGAAAAAATGTAAGATATAATAAAATCGGGGAAAAATTGTGTCTGTACAATAAAATTGCTTCCAAAAGAGTAATTGCAAACGGTAAAATTTAGAATTATTGTCCGTCTGTCTTTTTGCAAGTTTATGCATTACGCAGTGACTAATGTACAGATTTAAGTGAAACTGCATTGAGATAGATAGTGTCGTTTGTCAAGATATAAGATACGTCTCATTTGGATAAGTTATAACATTCCCAATGGAACAAGACCAAAAAAAAAAAAACCTTCTGTTTGTCCACGCGTCAAAACCAAACATGCTATAGTGATAGCTTATACTATCAGTTAACATACAGGGAACTTCTAAACCAGATTGGTACCACATTTCGTCCATGATACACAAAGCAAAACCTACATTTTGGAATTTTGGTATATCTATTTTATATTTTCTGGCAAACGGTCTGGCGTATCTGTTCACCAAGCCACGTGATTGGGCTATGCAGGGTCCCCGGTTATAATCTCGGCCTCTACTAGAATTTTAAAGGACGTCGAGATTGGCCTTCAGCTCTGGCTAAGCTTTGCTTTGCTAAAGTGGAGATGCTAGGATGCTTCGTGGTTCGGATTCCACTTTGAACTGCTGGTACGGTTATCACATTAGGCAGGCGCGTTGCGTAGCTTTCAACCAAGTATTTGAGACCACATGAATTTATATACGTCTACTATTTTTTAATCACTCCTGCTTTCATTACGACCCAAAGAGGCTGGCAGACATCACCGCAATAGTAAACGAAACTGGATGTTAGAATGTTTGCAATAAATTCAAACAAAACCTATGTGATCTGTGTGCCTCATAATCTAAGACCAATCAACGCGACAGTTGAGTGATGCTTCCGTAAGGGCCGTGGCTAGTAATCACAGATCACACGGCTCTTCTCTCCAATTTTATTCTCATACAGTCCATTGCAAAACGGACCACGAACGGCACAACAGTAGTCCAAATGTAGAAGCGCTGGAATTTGGTTCGTTATCTCCTTTGTGAGTTACAGTTTTACAGATCTTCCTTTTTAGAATAAATAAATAAAAAGAAATTGTTGAAGAAAGTGTTTGCCAAGTTTCGCATGTGACATTGTCTGTACCTGTACTGCCTCCCGGTAGAGTATAGCGGAGGTATATATATATATATATATTTTTTTTTTTCATTTAAATGGAATTCGGCCATGTTAGCCATTCAGCCAGCTCAATGTGTTTTTTTTCGTGTTTACAGTGTATAGAATTCATACAAGACAAGTGAGATTGGTTTCTCTCTTTTGTAAGGACGACACAAGACGAACACAACACTTAATTAAAACCACCCATGCCCTCGGCCGGACTCGAACCGGCGACCCCTGCAATGCGAAGCAAGCACGCTACCCCTACGCTGCCGGGGTCGGCGAGGTATATTTGTGTCTAATAGTTAGATGCAGGAGAGCGCTGCCATAGTCAACACGAGCGAACAGTCGAATGGGGCGCTGGGTTTCTTCGTCTGGTAGCTGTAAGCCAGGCGGTTAGTTCCCCGCCATGCGCTCCTTTCAACTGCCTGGCAGGGTCAAGCAGTACGATAAAATATTAGAAAATTCTTCTGTTTGTATCTTGCACAGTTATTAACCAAATGAAGCACAGTATCCAGATTTTAGTGAGAAAGTGCAATACTACGGAATCTAATGCTCACTGTTCATAGGTGTAATTTAATCCATAGTAGAATGACGATTCATGCACAACTGGAATTCCAACCAACTTACTTCAGAATCCTTTCCTAAATGACTGTACATCTCATACCAACAATTTTTAATTTTTTTAACACCTAATACGTTCATTGAATGTGGGTGATATTGAAAAATTTAACGGTCTTAATCATCTTGTCTGTAGGCAAAATTATTTCATTATGAGTGATAGTTGCTTCCGTGTCCTAATCGTAAACAGCTTATTGCTCACGAAATGTTGTAGGTCAAAATTACTTGCGGTAGTTAATGTTTTATGAGTATATATAATTTTGTTTCTTCTATCATTGTTCAGTTTACTGCAAAAGGTCTAAAAAAGAATCTTCTAGCATATTCGGTGATTAAAAAGACAAACAATGTGACCTATATAACTGTCGGATATGCATTTGCTTCTGAAAGATAGAAATTGTTTACGATAAGCAGATCCATACTTGTGACACACAATCTTGGATCTATCTGTGCTGGAAGATAGAATTCTCTGTTGCCGGCTAATAGCGTTTGTCCTGGCTCCCATTGTGGTAAGATGTTTTGTAATCAACCTCTAATAAATAACAATGCTGGATTATTGAAAATTCCTCCAAGCTTTTAAATTAATACTGAATTGTTTAAAAACTGTACTTTTGTGCTAAGTAAATGACGTAAGATAGTGTTTAGGAGAATATTACTAAATTGTAATATTTTGTCCATGGTGGACTTGTGTAATCAGCGACTGTGATATCAAATTAGGTTGATAATTGAAAACAGCGACCAGTCACAGTTTATGGTGTTGCTTTATTTTATTTTACCATTACCGGTTTCAAGCATACATTGCTCATCATCAGATGGTTTTAAAAATACAGATGCGAATTGCAGGCGTGTTTTTGTGTCCTAGAATAACAAAAATATGACGATTGACGAAAGAATTTAAATCCGAAGTGATGATAGTAAAATTTGGTATATAACTTACATAAGGCATCTGCTTATATCCAAGAACAAAGATTTGTATGGAACACAGTTGAGGAGGCACATTTTTGTGTAATACTATGCACTATCACCATTATATTGCGCAAATATATGTGGAATAAACACGCTGCACACTTGCTACTGTATTTACAAACAAACAAGACAGAGATGTTTATATTACAAAGAAGTATTTACAAAGAGGTTTATACAAAGGGGTTTATACAAAGAGGTTTATACAGACAGAATAGAAGAAAACTTACAGATCATTCATATTGCAGACAAAGGGAACAAAATGGATATCCTTGAGGAACTTGAAATATACATTCACGATAAGCTATTGCCATACCACCTTTTAAATGAACAAAACGATCTTCCTAATAAAGCATTCCTGTACAATTTTATAGACCTATTCACTAATAAATAACAGATTAAATAATACATGTCTCCCATATGCCCATATACATATTACTATATGCATATTAAAATTTCAAAAAATATTTATAATTTTTATTGTCATCCATTATTCCATTTTTCACCAATATAGTTATAGATTTAAGTTCAGTTTTGTTATCATGTCTAACTCTTTATAAATTACACATTACTGTCTGTATAAACCTCTTTGTATAAACCCCTTTGTATAAACCTCTTTGTAAATACTTCTTTGTATATAAACATCTCTGTCTTGTTTGTTTGTAAATACAGTAGCAAGTGTGCAGCGTGTTTATTCCACATATATTTGCGCAATATAATGGTGATAGTGCATAGTATTACACAAAAATGTGCCTCCTCAACTGTGTTCCATACAATTCTTTGTTCTTGGATATAAGCAGATGCCTTATGTAAGTTATATACCAAATTTTACTATCATCACTTCGGATTTAAATTCTTTCGTCAATCATCATATTTTTGTTATTCTAGGACACAAAAACACGCCTGCAATTCGCATCTGTATTTTTAAAACCATCTGATGATGAGCAATGTATGCTTGAAACCGGTAATGGTAAAATAAAATAAAGCAACACCATAAACTGTGACTGGTCGCTGTTTTCAATTATCAACCTAATTACTAAATTGTCTTCAATATGAACTCCACTATAGCACATTGTCTAATTGTATGGCAACTTTGACATGACACATCACCAACAATAACTCATCAGCTACCATATAAACTACCAACAGAACCCTGGATTGACTGCATAAATATTTGTAAAAAAAATCATAATTAATAAGAATGTGACTATGCCATGGGTGCTATTCCGCCCACATGTATCGTACAAAAGTGACTGAAACTACCTACGAATTAGTCGATCTATACTATTTGTGATTTGGCTGCACAACATAGAGTACTCCAAAAAACAAACTACTGGATTCTCTTATAAAACTATTTGTTCCTTTACTAACCATTACAGTAACTTTTTGGTAATAGTTTAATCCAAAGGTTGTAACAGCTATCACCAAATTCCTGGACAAAGGTGGCCTTCACATAAGGAATGGACTTATAAAACTCCATTTAAAGTTACGTAAGGATTTAAAAGTGGATAGAGGGAGAAAATAAAGCACAACGACAGTAAAGAAAGATTTTATTGATTGTGATTTCATAAATTAAAGAATATAATGATTGGAATATGCAAGCAAATGGGAAAAATCAAGAAAATTGAAACAGAGATTATGCAAGAAAAGTACATGGGTCTAACCGTGTTGATATTGTGAGTGCTCTCAACGTATTGCATAAGACGGCCTATCAGTACAATGAAACAATTGCTGAAGTTGTTTGTGTCGTGGGAGAAGATACAGGATGTGTATTAGCAATGGCGAGATTTTCTGTGCTAAGAAAATGTATTAATATATCACGTAAGTTTTTCGTGTAAGATAAAATATGTTCTTAAATCGAAGAGGCAGATTGCTTGTGTAAACAAAAGAGGCAAAAATTACTTCAATACCAGCAAAATATCATCTCAGGTTTTATAAACTTAGGTGGTTTCTGGAAAACTATGAAAGGAAAACCGTAAACCATCTTGGTATGGATACCAGAATCACTGAGACCTTTAGCTGTGTTGTCAGATTAATGAGTGAGCGACTGTTTCCTTGAGGGAATGTTTAAAATAGTGAAATTGCGAATAAATCAGTGGTTAATGTAAAATGGGTGTTATCACTGGGCGTAGTGATGAGACAGAACATCTTGTGGTAACACTTAGGAGTGACAAATAATTTAAAATGGGATGGTAAATGATGGTAGTATGGTAATAGAATCACGTGATGCTGAGGGTGTGGGACTTGAAGAAATTTAATATACACGTTATTACAAGACTTACATGGTTATAAAACTAGTGGTGATATTCATTTCCTCTATTAGTATACACAAATTTTAGGAGCATTACCTGTATACATGCCGGGAACTCAACTATAATAAATTTAAAAAAATGTAAATTGGAAGGAAAATGGGCAGTTACGGATTTAGATTTCCATGTTCGCTAAATCGTAGAGATTACATCCGTATAACTGCATGGCATGTACTGTGTTAGGACGGAGTTGTCGACTGCAACTACGTTCATATCTAACACAGAACTCCATAATTAAGGGTCAAGAGCCTAGTCAGAAATTTTTTACGTTAGACAGCATTCGCTTGATTTTCCATTCTTACATGGTACTGATTATCCTCAACATGGTACGCATTTAATTTTAGCTTGTAAATTTATGGGTAGTCGTGTTTTCTCTTCTTGTTCCCAGCAAAGTATTTCCATTTAAATTTTTATCACTGACTTCCGAATTTTCTCCAGCTCTACATATGCAACGTTTCAAATATTAGTGCAATCATCTTAAGACCATTTTGTTTCCTGAAGTTGTGCAACGTAAATATTTCTTTAACACCCTCAACTCTGTTTTTAGAATTTTCTGAAAATTTGTTAGTAAAATTTTTGTTTTTTAATTAGCTGTTCCTGTTTGTCGGTATGCTTCGATAAAAATGAGAAGATTCATTTTAATTCTTTGAATGCAACGGAATTATTTTATGCACGATAACAAACACCTCAATTCAACAAAGTTGCATTTTAATTGAGATCACTAAAAGGCAGAGTACTTCAGCCAGGGTTCTGCCCTTGTTCCAGGCCTCTAGTAACGAACCAGAAAACCTAATTAGCAGAACCTGGATATCGATCGTCTGAATAAGATACTGTTAATGTTAACTGGTTCGTGTGATTGATACGATTTAATGGTTGACCACATTGGTGATTTACATCACGGACGTACTTAACTGCTGACACCGATTTTCATTTAATTCTTCAGTATCCTTATACACTACATAATACACATAACAATCATTCATCACAATTGTTTACAGTTATTAAAAAAAAAAAAAAAAAACTAGCTGCATTGAGATAAGGAGCTTGTGGCCAGGTATAAACGTAGTACAAAGCTTCGTTCAACACGCTTTCCTTCGTGGAAAAATTGGAGAACAAAACGTATAGATACTTTTTTCAGTTGATAAAAATGATAAGGAATACAAGGAAACGATTTAACAGGGAACTAAGGCCTGGCATTAAGCCCAGCATTATTATTTCGGTTTTTCACAGTTTCCCGAAATCCCTTCAGGCAAATACCACGATGGTTCCTTAAAAACAGGTCTCGTCACATTCCTTACCGTTACTCATCCACAGTCCTTTCCTGGCTCTAATAATCAGACTTCGACAAGCCGCAGAGGCATAAGAAAAATGCAACAGTAGGAGGAAGCTTATTAAAGTACAGGTTGATAGGTATCTCGCTTAAATGAAATAATTAATCCAAGAAAAATCACTTGCAAATGTATTTTTTTTCCAGAGACATCTGATTTCATACAAAGATACAATGTACACACTTTATCATTATTCTTGGCCACCACTGAAATATTCTATAACTCTTATCTTGTACAATCCTACATCAATGTCATCCTAAGGAACAGTAACGCAATACTGTCTCGTTAGTATTGCGTTACTGTTTCCTGGGATGACATTGATGTAGGATTGTACAAGATAAGAGTGATAGAATATTTCAGTGGTGGCCAAGAATAATTATAAAGTGTGTAAAAATGTAAACAAATGCTCCAGCGATTATAACTTGCAACACTTTCAAAATTAAACTTTTCAAACCTAAAAATCAACTAACTCATTCGTCTCTGCCGATCGCTTATATAGAAGTTACAGAAAATTCCAGAACAATTCAAAGACTTCCGCCCAATGTTTCTCGAATTCTAAAAATACGAGGCATGTTTTTTAAGTAAGTACCGTTTTGAAATTTAAAAAAAGACGTGCAAATGTATGTCAATAATTTTATTTTTACATGAAAGCCTGTACCTTACTCTACTTTTCTACATAATTCCCTTCGATATTGAGGCACTTGTTATAACGTAGTACCAGTTTTTGAAAACCCTCCTCATAGAAGTCTGCCGCCTGACTTGCTAACCACTGCATCACAACTGTTTTGACTTCGTTATCGTCTTCAAGACGCTGACCGCCCAGGTGTTTCTTCAAGTGCAGGAACAGATGGTAGTCACTGGGCGCCAGATCAGGGCTGTATGGAGGATGATCTAGAGTTTCCCATCGAAAAGATGTGATGAGATCTTTGGTCTGATTAGCCACATGTGGACGGGCATTGTTATGCAGCAAAACGATGCCCTTGCTCAACTTTCCACGTCTTTTGTTCTGGATTGAACGGCGCAGATTGTTCAATGTCTCACAATAAGCTGCTGCATTGATTGTCTCATTACGAGGCAGAAATTCCACAAGCAATACTTCTTTTCTGTCCCAAAAAACTGTACACATGATTTTCCGGGCAGAAATCGTTTGCTTGAACTTCACATTTTTGGGTGAATCTGAAAGCCGCAATTCCATGGACTGTTGCTTTGATTCAGGTGTGACGTAGGTCACCCATGTCTCATCACCCGTAACAATTTGCCTTAAGAAATCATCACCATCGTTGTGGTACCGCTCAAGGAAAGTCAATGCACTGCCTAAACGTTTGGTTTTGTGCACATCCGTTAACATTTTCGGTACCCAACGTGAGCACAATTTTTGGTAATTCAAGTGCTCGGTCACAATGCCATACAAAACACTACGGGAAACATTAGGAAAGTCATCACATTAGGAGGAAATCGTAAAGCGTCTGTTTTCTCTCACCTTCTACACCAAACTTTCATTAACGACCGAAGGACGCCCACTCCGTTCTTCATCATGCACATTTGTGCGGCCATCTTTAAATGCTCTCACCCACTTTCTCACCATTCCATCACTCATAATGTGTTTTCCGTAAACTGCACAGATCTGACGATGAATATCGATCGGTTTTAGGCCTTTAGCACAAAGAAATCTAATAACAGCCCGTACTTCACAGTCGGCGGGACTGACGATTATCGGAGGCATCTTAAACATTCAGTGAACAACGGAAACAAGGAAGAATTAGACTGTACTGGCGTCAGTGCGTAGGCAAGAGATGCAGGTACCCAGTGCCCATGCGCGGAACGCCGACTGTAGCGCTGCAGCCACGGTGTGAGAAAACGGTACTTACTTAAAAATACGCCTCGTAGCTAAACAATCAGTTTAGCTTCAGCTACGAGCGCATGCGGAACTAGTGTACAGCCGAGAGTGAGCCTTTCCTGTTTACGTGTGTGGTTGTTAGTGAAGCGGGACTACAACAGTGTGCGGCATTTGCGCCGAGTGTGTATATTAGTGAAAACCAGACGTAGTGGACATAGCATTAGAATACAAAGTATCTGCTAAATTAATTCGAAGTAAGCGAGTGTACCTCGGATACACATCAGTCAATCCGAAACTTTAAAGATCGTGAAGGAGGCAGGATGGCGGAAGCGAGTGGCGGTGCTACTGCCAAAGCAGCAGAGGAGAGGAATGAACCATTCATTTATCAAGCAGAACAAGACATGTCAGAGACAACAAAAAAGAAAATAGAAGAACACAATGAGGACAGTGAAGAAGAAGTCAAATACAATCTTAGAAAGAAAAGAAGAGCTACCGGGAAAAGAAGTATACCTATAAGCAACAAAGAAGATTTCGATACAACAGAAATAGTGCCTAAGTTGAACAAGGATCAAACTATAAAGCAGACAACACCCTCGCAGCAGCTGACATATCACGTCAGGGCCGGCGCTAGGAATTTCGGGCCCGGGGTAAGACTGGGCGACCTTTTTTTTTAGCTCTACCAAATGGCCAGGCGACAATGGGGGTATTCTTGGCTTCATGGCCTGAGGGGCCCCTATAGTCGGTGATCGGGCCCCGCATCAGCCCGCGGGGCCCGGGTACTTTTGACCCGCTTAACCCCCCCTAACGGCCGGCCCTGTATCACGTCACAGAGACAGCGAGCAGATCAACAAATGACCAACTGAACCCAACACGATCAAGTCAAGAAGGACAAAAGGTAAATAACACAGCACCACTGAAACGTTTCAGACTATATAACCGGCACTCACAGGGACCATATCTAGTATCAATCGAACCAGAGATGAACAGCCAATTGCCTCACCCTATACAATTAGGCAAAATACTCTATAACAAGATTAATGGTCTTCAGCGGATCAACCAACAGGGAAAAAAATCGGATGATGCTGGAATTTACTAAAGCTGAGGCGGCAAACAACTTCGTTGGAAATGATGTCTTCCTTACAGTCACTAAGACTAACGGCTTATATCCCTTCAAGCAGGTAGAGTGCAAAGCTGTAATCAAGTACGTCCCTACAGACTTGAATGAGGAAGAGCTGATAAGAAACGTTAAAGCTTCCGCTCCCATAGTAGGTGTAAGAAGATTCATGAAAAGTATACATTTGGACGGAAAAATAGAAAGAAAACCATTACAAACGGTTCTACTCACGTTTGAAAGCCAGTTTCTTCCGGAAGAAGTAGAAATCTACTATCTCAGATTCAAGGTTACTCCATACGTGTATCCAGTGACGCAGTGCTTTAAATGCCAAAGATTTGGTCACATCTCCTCCAACTGTAGAGGGAAAGAAAGGTGCACTAAATGCGGAGAGGAGCACAATGCAACCTGCTGTAACAAGGAAGAAGTTAAGTGCGCGAATTGTGGTGGTGACCACAAAGCAAACGACAGAGCATGTCCAATAAGGAAACGAGAAGAGGAGCGAAAGCAGACACAGGCACTTGGCAAAAAAAACACCAGCCAGGGCAGGATATGAACACAACCCAAAAGAATTTCCCCCCATACAGTCCAAAACCTTTAGTTCAGCTGCAATGGGAGAAAAGACCAACCAATATAAGGAGATTCATGATAGAAGATTACCTGCGGTAAGAAGAGAAACAAGTACAGATCAGATGGCGGAGCATGAAAACAAGGAAACGAATGTCGAAAGCATTAGCATCATTGTGAAAATTGTGACCAAAGTCATTATGCAACAACTAAATTTAAACATCCCCAAGGAAGTGATAGAAAAAATTCAGAAAGAATCCACTAATATGGTCATGCAAGAAATAAAGCAAATGGGAGACAGTGAAAACACAATGGAGATAGGTGATGCTGCAGATAATAATGGATAAAAGGGCTAAACTTATAATTCTACAGTGGAATGCCAGAAGCCTGATACCCAAATGGAATGAATTACAGAGAGTTATTGAGGAACATGCTCCCCACGCCCTATTGATCACCGAAACTTAGCTATACGATAATATTAACATAAAGCATAAAGCTATAACATCTATAGGAGAGATAGGGGTGACGGATTTGGAGGAGTAGCCATACTAGTCAGAAAGGATGTGAATAGCAACATCAGAGACATAGTAGAGCCGTCTGCTAATTTAGAAGTGCTATCCGTCGACCTGAAACACAAAGATCCGATAGAAAAATGTTACTGTTGTTTACAAACCTCCTCAAGTTAACATGAAGGAAGAGGACTGGGAAGCTCTATTTGATCAGATACCACCCAAAAGCTTCGTGGGATGGGATTTTAATGCGCACCACCCGATGTGGCAGGAAAGACAGCGGGATCAGCAAGGTGAAGAACTGGCGTCGGCTATAACCTCGTCCTCACTTACCGTGCTGAACAACAAGCACGGAACGCGACTAGGGACGCCATTCCAAGGAACTCGTCACCCGACATCTCACTAATTGCGGCATGCCTGAGGGACCAGGACTAAATGGGAGATGCTACAGGACTCATTAGGTAGCGATCATCTGATACTGAAAATCACGTTGGACTCCGTGGCGAAAACGAAGTTAAGCACATCAAAGAGGCGATGGAACTGCAGTAGAGCTAACTGGGACTTTATACCATGAAAGAATCAGTACAAGAATAGAGCACTTAAGCTCAAACACAGGCAACCTTCAACAACGATACAATGAATTGGAAGAGATAATAATAAAACGGCAGAAGAATGCATCCCGGAATATAAAGTAAACGAGGAAAGCAAGATTAATAGAAAACCCTGGTGGACCAGTGAATGCGCTAGAGCAGTAGCGAGACGACGCCTTGCAACCAAAATGTATAGAAAAGACTCGACATTCCAGAATTTTAGGATACTTAGACAAACAACAGCAGAGGCCAGAAACACTATCAGAAAAACCAAAAGAGAAGGATGGAAAACCTTCTGCTCCAGCATCAAATATGGCACTTCGACGCAAGAAATGTGGAAGAAGCTACGATGGTTCAACGGCAAGAGATCTTCCCAAAACATCATCTACACAGACGACAAGCTGGCGGAACAATTTCTAGAATTAACGGCACCTGCATTTGTTCCCGGGAATACGGTATGGAATGCTCAGCAGCACCCTAAAGAAAACTACAACATCTCAAATAACGAATTCTTCAGCATGTCTGAGCTTGAAAGTGCCATTAAAAAGAGGGATACAGCTCCAGGAATGGATAGTATCACTATTCAATGATAGACAACATGCCACAAAATGCTAAACATAAAATTCTGAACCTATTCAACGAAATGATAAACAGATCTTACGTGCCGGAACAATGGAGAAATGTAGTAATTGTCCCAGTGCCGAAACCCAATAGGGACAAGAATGATGCATCGGCATATCGGCCTATATCACTAATCCCGTGCATGGCTAAATTAATGAGCACAATGATAAAGAACAGGATGGAATGGCATGTAGAACACCATCGAAACCTCGATCACCGCACCATGGGATTTCGGAAGGGGTGCAGCACAATGGATGTCATTAGCACACTAGTTACGGACATCCAATTAAATTTTGTCAGAAACAACTATCTCCTAGCTGCGTTCCTGGACATAAAAGACGCATACAATAACATACAGATCAATATATTACAGGAAGCCATGGAAGAGATGAAGCTACATAATAAACTCATATCTTGGTGTTGCAATTACCTGGGTCACAGAGTGAATATAATACACACAGCAGAAGGAAAGAGATTTGAACGACACGTCTACCAGGGAATTCCACAGGGACCCAATGAGTCCGACCCTCTTCAATATATACTCGGCTAAGCTGTTCACCGAGCTACCAGGAATGGTGACCTTCCTTCAGTATGCGGATGATTTTGTGATATATGTCTCCCATCCCGACAAAGAAAAGGCAAGAGTAATACTACAAGCCGCAGTTACAGCAATCCTTGAAAAGCTGAGAGAGAAAGGATTAGACATGACAATACAAAAAAGTAAAATATGTATATTTACCATAGACATTATCAAGAAAATGAGCTTAAAATAACTCTAAACGGTATTGGGATGGAGTTGGTGAAGGAAATCAAATTTCTTGGAATATGGCTAGACTCAAAGCTTACGTGGAGAAAACACATAATGGATCTGAGAGCGTCATCTCTAACGCGGATCAATACAATGAAAGTAGTTGCTTCAATGAACTGGGGAGCGGATCCTCGCCCATTGCGCAATGTGTACTACAGCGTAGTTAGAAGCAGACTGGACTATGGAAGCTTTCTGTACGATAATGCTTGCAAAACCCTACAGGCGAAACTTGATTCACTGCAGGCAGCGGTACTGAGGATAATAGGAGGCTTCATTAAGACCACTCCAATAGCGGCAATGGAAGCAGAGACAATAACCCCGCCGCTACATATACGCAGAAAGAAAATAGGGTTGAACTTCTGGTTAAGGGTAAGCTCCAAAAAAGAACACCCACTGTTGAGGAAAGTACAGATATTAGCCCATGAGATTCGAAGCAAACCTCCAGACCCTCACAGAATGCCAAGACTAGTAACATACAGACAGCTAACTAGTAAGTGGAATATCCATACGGCAGAAAACAACGACCTTTACTCGGAAAAACAACCTTGGCAAAAAGTGGATTTAGCTTCACATGTGTACCTGTACATCACATCAGAGCAGCTCGAAAGAAAATTCTGGAATCAGGAAGAAGCGAAACAAAGGACGATTGAAACAATCAATACAAAGTGGAAAGACTGGTGTCAAATCTTCACGGACGGATCCAAGGCGGGGGAAGAGGCATGTGCAGCTGCATATGTGGAACCTAGAAGCGACGTCGTAGAAGCGTTTCGATGCCGAACCAATTCTCGACCTTTTCTGCAGAACTTTTCGCCATCTCAAAGGAATACAATATGTTCAAAGTACAGAGAAAAAGAAAGCAGTAATGTTCAGACTCGAGAAGCGCCTTGCAGGCAATCTTAGCAATCCCTAAAGGCAAGGAAAAAACTACATAGCCTATCAAGTGGCTAGAGAAATAACGAAGACAATAGCTAAAGGGATAGACCTACAATTACAATGGGTACCAAGCCACGTGGGTATACAGGGAAATGAAAGAGCCGATAAGGCAGCCAAAGAACAATTAGTTGCAGCACAAAAGGAGGACGTCGCAATACCGTTCACTGACCTTAGACACACTGCGCGGACCATAACACTGAAAGAATGGGAAATGAAATGGCAAATCAACAAGGATTCCAAGGGATTGTGGCATCGGGCCATTTGCAACAGAATCGAAAGAACGCCATGGTACGAGACCAAAGAACTGAGCAGAAGGAAGATTACATTATTCAACAGGTTACGTACAGGACACTCCCTTTTAAAGGATAAGAAGCATATCATGAACATTGTAGAGTCGCCAAATTGTGATAGATGTGGTGAACTGGAAGATATATATCACGTCTTACTTAGATGCAAAACTTACAGAGACATGAGAAAGGAGCTGATTGAAAAACAGCTAAAAATTACTGATATAATATCTCTAATGATCAACTTAGCAACTCCTTGCACCAAAGTTGTCAATACCATATGCAAATATGTAGATAATACCAAAATTTGAATATAAGTCAAATAAACATAAACCCTAACAATAACAACCCTATGCTTATGGCGTAATTAGCCCAAGGCTAACTGCCAAAAAAAAGCTAAACAATTAAAACCACATTAAATACAATAAGAATTAATAAAAAATATATGAAATGCACAGAAACGAAAATTAAAAATTATCCACATAAATCAGTCCAAACCGTCCGTCGCAAATTGTCCTCTAAACATCATAGGCCACATCAATACTTAGAATTACAAACTATTAATCAACGTTTCATGCATGGTACTGTCCTTGAACATATTAAATAGTATTTAAATAGTTTCTTTCCGTAAAACAATGTTCATTTACGCAAATTCACAATCAATTGCAAAAGAAAATATACAAACCAAATTTACTCAACTCCCAGCTTAATACAAATAATTCTTAAAATACAATTTCATTAAAGGTCTGCGTCTGATGACCGTTATAATGTGGTAATTAAAACGGATTCATTACGACCCAAAACTCAATTAGTTCTATTGTACACGAATCAGAGAGGTACAAAAAGAACAATTTCTGTACTGTGTTTTTCGTTGTCATTGATTCGAATGATGGCATAGTTCGAAAGACAGACGTTTAGTGTATATAATAATGGAAAGCACACTAAAACAGCACAGAATTATGGCAACGGTTTTCTTCTCCTTCAGGGCTTCAACTATCGTTAAATGCGACAAAATAGTGTGTTCAAAAAAGTTACAGATTTTTTAAAGCATTTCATTTTAAGAATTATCTTCTTAGGAACTGAGCTGCTATATAATCAGCTGAGTCTTATATATGAGAAATAACTTTCTGTAGCGTAGGACGTGTGCATATATATATAATTGCTTATGATTTTACACCTCGTTGATGCCGAGGTCATTAGAGACGATAAATGAATGGAGGCAAGGATGAGACCTGGACATTTAACTGGAAGGATTTCGGCCATGACGATTTGAAGAACCATCCCGGCATTCGCCGGGGGTGATTTTGGGAAACCACGGAAAACACAAATCTGGATGCTCGGACGGGGATTCGAATCGGAGTTCTCCCGAATGCGAGGCCAGAGCGTTAACCACTCACCCACCACGCTCGGTGTGGCCTTTGAAGGTAGCATAGTGGCATTAGCGTTGAGTGTTTTGGAGAAAACCAGGGAAAACTCAAATCTGGATGGCAGGGCGGGAATTTGAACCTGCGTCCTCCCGAATGGAAAGCCATAACGTTTACCACTCGTCCAACATATTCGGTAATAGGAAGTGGGTTTGGTTTCTGTTCTGTTCATACAGTACTCGGATTTTAATAGTTTCTCGAATCAACACTCTTTTGCCGGTTCCAGTGAATTAGAAGGCGACGGACTGTGAAAATCTAATAATAATAAATCTTCAGATAGCTGGGGCAGAAAACTGAAATATTGTATCTAACAAGACACTTTGTATCTCGTTCACTAATCATTACCATTTTTTTTTTTTTTTTTACATTTAAATCGATTTGTATATGATTTAGCATAATTTTGTGAATTTTAAAAACCTGTGTTCTTCTTCTGTACCTAAACTGATTTATTTCTGAGGATGTAACACTAAACGATTACATTATTTTCTTACACGATTTCATAAAAATATATATTATACCCTAAGCTGGTTTGGCAGATCTAGAATCTGGATGTACTGTTGTGGATTCTGCAGTATTTGACAACCAACATCAACTATTTTTGAATGTTGCTGCTGACGTTTTCATGTGCTGATACTTCACGCTATTGTACAGTTGGATAAAACTTTGATATCAAACGGTGTTTACAGACGATTTGTTTTTCTTCATTTAACTTTATTCGAGAGCTACTCGTGCACCTAATAAAATATCAGAAAAATGTTATTAATTTAAGAATTTTTTAAATATCTTTTTCCTAATTCACTTAAGTTGGAAATTTATTGCAATTGTGTCAAGAGAATTTTATATATATATATATATATATAATATTGTTGTGGTGAAGCCATACAAATGTTCCGAAACTCTGTCAATGAATAAATGTTATCAACTTCGAAAACTCAATCAAAGAGAAACAATATTTTTGTGGCGGAAAGCTTTTATCTGACGCATTACTTTCGTCGTTAATGAGGACTGGCCAGAGCACAGCTTTGTGGGGCGAGTCACCACAGCTCGGGTTACGGCGGCAATGCGTCACCGGCCACTGGGCCACACCCAGCGCCCGACAACGCACGCGCATCAGCCGTATCTCAGGGGTAGGGTAGCCTGTCTCTGCACGCGGGTTTCGAAATCATTAACCTGTCAGGACCTCTCAGATACTCGACATCCCATGAAGAAAAAATAGTGACATTTCATGTCTGATGTCAGAGCAATACGGTACATCATAATATTACCCTCAAGTTGAAAATAAAACTTCTTTTGTTTGAAACTACGAACTAAAATATTTTTCTTTGCAAGAATGGCATGTTTACAGTTTAGATTTTGTGTCTATTTGTATGAAAACGTTTAGTGGCTTAAAATCGTAAAAATAATGAAATATATGAGAGAAATAAAGTAATATTTGGGAACTCAATTCTGCTACCCCTCATTAACGTTCCTTTTGATAGTGAACTAGAATAATTAAAAAAAATATATATTTTTGTAAATGCCGCTTATATTTGTGTAGTCAATTGTTGAATGACTAACATTTAGATCATCAATGGATGACAAAAGAAATGTAGAGATTGGATTATGATTGTCAGAAACTTGACGTCTACAATGACGAAACAATTTTTTCGTCGTCCGTTGTTTTATTTTTTCGCACTTGCATATATTTATTTTTCCAGGAATTATCCTTGTCTATTATTACCGCACGCTGTAACTTTGCTTCAGTTGAACGGCGGCTGACATGTAAGCTCGCATTTTATGGTAATATTCTAATCAAAAATTAAAATAAACATTTGAAGTTTAAGATTAAATTGTAGAATATGTTACTGTATCGTATATAGAATTACGTAGAGCTGTTGAGATAAAAATGAAAACAGTTGAAAATCATAAAGGTATTCGAAAAAATTGCTCTTACTTATTTTTTTTTGTTTCTTTTTCGGGGTTTGCGCTGCGTTTTTTGTTGTTGTTGATACTGCCTACGTTTCGGCACCAACCTGGAGCCTTCGTCAGGGCTTCTCTCTGTCTATCAGCCTGGTTTATGGATAAATTTTTTCACAATAATAAGTGTGAAATCACTAATTCAATCTTCTCGCAGTTAAATATTTGCCATGATTGAGTACGTTTACGTTTATAATACGAAGAAGGGGTACATTAAATAATTATGAAATTAGTCATGAGTTAGTTGAATTAGTCAAAACTACAGGCTGGTTACGGAAAGTGTTTATTTAGCTCCCAGAAGTCTCCGTGACATGCCCTGCTTCGATGCTGTGACGCTACAACCGCAATAAAAATTAAGTTCCTCAGTAATTTGAGCAAATACCAAGTGCAACATAAATTGTGCCTTTGATTTTAGAACTTAATTCACCTACTTTTTCAAAGAGTGTATTAGCAGTTAACGTATCCCTCACATCTGGCAAAGCTTACAATAAATATTCGGATTCCACGATAAAAATTATCTTGTATGATAGAGATAGATTGAACTTCAAAATTTAATAGTTCCCATCATTTAATCGGCCAACAGGGCAAATACTCACAACGCAGACAAACCCTTTTATTCATCACTTGCTGTTACCCGCAATTTCGTATACGAGGACTTAGAATTTCGTTGTTAGAATTAGATATAGAAAGCTGGACGTTACGTAAATGGTTTCCAAAAAGCAAGGACTCGGGTTAACATGACGGAGAAGCTATCACTATACCATTCTACCATTCAACCTGTCTCATGAAGTGAACCAGTTCGCAACATGTTTAAGAATAGCAATAAACTAAAGTAAATTCGTGTGTTTGTAATGACCTGGTGACAGGTTTTATTATCGGCCCCTATTATAACCACCTAGCCTAACCCGGTAATCCTTCGAACCGGAGATTTTTCGATCTCCAGTCAGATACATTAACGATTGAGCCACCAGACCGTCGAGCAATGAATTGAACAGATCACGCACAAACTGACTGCGAGAGAAGCAAAGCCTTAGTGACTGATATAACATTACAGAGACTTAACACACTATATTCGTCTGTCTGTCACAGTTTTGTCGGTTTCAAAATTTCATAGCAAAATATGTTATTTATCCTGAAAGAAAAGTATCCTATTTCTTCCTAGCGATTCTTAGTATTTCCATGCCAAATTTCATAAAGATCGGGTTAGTCGTGAAAATGTAACAGACGGAAGGACACAGTTACTTTTGCATTTATAATATTAGTGTAGATAGCATTGACATCTCACCGTTCTGGGATGTTTTTCGCTATTATTTGCGGTGAGTATCATTCCAAAATTTCGTAGAGAGTGGTGGATGTGAGAGCATTTATTTACACAACATGTCATTTTACTTTGCCGGGGGAAAATGTATCTGTTTTACTCATATTTTTGGCAGCTCAAGTCAACGTCTACAGGATATCGTCACGCAGCCTTGCAGCGAGTCTACGACTTGGAATTCACCTATCCGACTGGTATCCCCTATGTAATGTCCACCAGTCACCAGACTCTGGTGACGTCATGGCAATTTGAGCACCACTCTACGTGATGCACCCCTCTAACGCCACATGTCCAATCCACAAATAACAACAACATGAGTTGTCTTCCATTTCGTTCTACCCGAGGCACTTTCTCTGCCGCTTTCTTTTAATTTGCCTATATTTCACACTTTATTTATTTTTAACTGAGCGACTTAATGGCTTAGTGGATAATACGTTTGAGATCACGCATCTGTTGAGAGACTTTGTCTCCAAAGAATGCGAGAAATTATAAAATATTACTGAATTTCATTGCACGACTTGGCGGGTCTTCGTGGAGTGCTGTGGCGAACCACGTCCTAACGCCGGGGGATTAGGCGGCCACCCCCCATTATAGATGTCGTACGTCGTAGGCTGGGCAGACTGGTAAAACAGGACAGGCGGCGAACTGTGGCGGAACTAACATCAGACGTTAATGCTGGGCAGAGTACATGTGTGTCTGAACACACAGTGCACCGTACACTTCTAACGATTGGCCTCCGCAGCCGACGACCCATGCATGTGCCAATGTTATCACCACGACATCGGCAAATACGACTGAAATGGGCACGTGGACAATCGTCACTTGACGTTGGCGCAGTGGCAGAGCATTGCATTGTCTAATGAATCACGATACCTTCTTCATCATGCAGATGGGAGGGTGCAAATGTATCGTTTTCCAGGGGAACAGCTTCTTGACACCCGTTCCGCAGGATTGAACAAGCTGGGGGCGGCTCAATTATGTTCTGGGAAACGTTCACGTGGGCATCCTTGGGTCCAGTGGAGCTAAGTCACCATGACGGCCAATAAGTATCGTACAATGGTTGCAGACCACGTACCCCAACGACAGTGGCATTTTTCAACAAGATAATTCCCCATATCACAAGGCCTGGAATGTGAGGGAGTGGTTCCAGTAACACAGTTGGCAAGTTGCTACTGATGCGCTGTCTTCCCAACTCGCCAGATCTGAACCCGAGCTCATCGCCTCCCTCCCCGGAATTTACGGGAATTAGGTGGCTTGTGTGTACAGATGTGGAGCCAACTTCCTTCAGCGACCTACCAAGGTCTTATTGTTTTCATGCCAAGAAGCGTCGCCGCTGTTATCCATGCCAAAGGCGGACATACCATGTATTAGGTTGGTGGTCATAATGTTCCGGCTGATCAGTTTATATGTTAAATAAAATAGAGACATTGCTAATATATTTTTCCAGATCTTGAATATTTTTGTTTCACAATATTATTCTCACACAATTTTCTACAGAATTTTAACTATGCTTACAACACTACACAGATATAATCTTCGGTTCACTGTTGTCCAAAATTTCTAACTTTCAAAAATTCTATAGAAGTAGTGTGGGTTTCTATACCATTTATCCTGTAATATCTTTTAATGTGAAATCATTGTCTGTTCTAAAATATTTTGTGCTATTGCCTACAGCCATCTGCCGGTAAATTTAAAATAGGTCTTGTAAGCTGTAACTAATGTCTCTTTAAAACTGCTTCTGACATAACATAAGTTGTTTTCCATTGTGTTATGACTTTCTGCTTGTATTCATGTTGGTGCTCTGTCGTGAGTGAGTGCTTCAACAACCAATTCTGCATGTTGGTGCTCTGTCATGAGCGAGTGCTTCAACAACCAATTCTGTTCCGTTTAAAGTGGTTCTGGGTGTCGTAGTGCTCGCACATGACCTTAGGATAGTGGCAGATCACTTCGTCAGAAGTTTGTCTTTCAACATCTTTCTGCAGGAAATCCGGAAAGATTACATCTCAATGACATGCCTAAGATTTAGGGTGTATAGCCCTTAAGAACAAATGTATCTCCTTGAGATATATAATAAAGTCTACAATATTAGCTAGTTTTTAGTACACAGCTAAAACAATAACCTACTCAATGATTTTAAAAGAAGGCGTTGATAAAAAAATTACTTGCTGGATGTAATAATACTTTTAGGATGATATAAATAAATCTGATGCCATTCATTTGAATTCCAGTGAGACCCAGTCGTTTGTTAACGCCATTCTTTTGTAATAATTTGCTTCTGACGAAGCACATTGAAAATATAAGCGAAAAAATTAGCCGAAACCTGAGTTTCAGAAAATACAAGTCGTAGACAATGGATGTTAACGGAATTACATGCATCTACATTCCCTTAAAGTAATTAATTCTTCTGCGGGAATCCCTGCCTAGAACTATTGACCGACACGTTATATTGCTTGTAACATATCCGTTATAATTTTTAGATTTCAGTCGGCCTTATAACCATTCAGCCAGCATTCTTCAATGTATTTAAATGATCATCATGTATGTATTGGGCGGCCACGTAGCTCAGGCGCTAGAGCATCTGATCACGGCCCGCACGGCCGGAGTTTAATCCTTGACGAAGCCGAAGATTTTTATTTGAGGCTGAACGTCCGAAACCACTCTCCAGGCCCACTCAGTCTGCTGTCCAATGAGTAACGTGGAGGAAGTTCCGAGGGAAGGTAAAGAGAAGCCTATGATCTGGCTGCATGATTTCTACGTCCATCTGTTATCTGCCAGAAATGCAATTTTTGTGTATAGTTATTAATAGCTGCTGAATACGATTCAGCTGGCTGCCTATAAAAATTGGTCGAAAGTATTTTTAGTTAAATTAAAAAAAATCATTAAATTTAGTGTACTTTTAAAAAAAAATAAAGCCGCAAGTATGGGTTGTATGGGTTGACATCTGCGGCCACTTATACATAGGTAACCCAAATTTTTATGTTCTTTACATGTTTCTCTTTGAAATTAATTATGATTTATTTAAAAAATTAAAACAAGTGAACAAAATTGGACGTAGAAATCATGCAGCTGGATCTCGGAGAATTACCGGAGCATAGCGCTGGCTCAGTAACACATCCATTCAGTACCGAAAAGGTTGTACCGGGAATGCGTAGCTCTACCCCCGCAAATCCTGCAGGAGGCGGAAGTAGCCGTAGGAACCCCGTAACCTTTACTGTTTTATTATGTGTGTACTAGTGAGACTTCCTGTATTTATTTGATTATTCAGATTCAGCACAACACACACATTACTAAACATTCGAATCCCAGGCTAGAGTCAAATCCGTGACCCTCGGCACTCTAACATCTACGCTGCTACGCTACTACAGACGCCGGCATCGGCTGTATTTATTATTATTACTCCGCGATTCACTGTAAATGTGTGGCGGAGGGTGCATTGCACCTATTCGAAAGGGTAATAGTTTGGAAGGTATATACGGGATATGGCGGGAGGCACCCATGGGCTATTGCGAGGAACCATTCCAGCTTTCGCGTGGAGTGATCTGGGGAAACCATGGAAAACCTAGATCGGGACTTCCTACAAGCTGATTCAGTTTTAAAGAAAACGAAAGTGAAAGGTTAATAATGAGTTAATTACGAAAGTCTTCACAGACTGAAGCAGCGGTTGTCGATAATACTCATAGCATTGCAGTATTGGCATTAAATAGATCGTTACGAGGAATGTGAAACGAAATTGATCATCCCTTGCATTGGAGAATCATTTTAACATTCACAATAAGTGTTTTCGGAAAAATAATTTTTTGATGGACAGAGCAGAATTGAAACCTGAGTCGTGAAAATCCAGTTCGTTTGTCCTCAGTGTCTCTTGCTTCATTAATTACAGTTATAATGGTTACAAAAGAAATTAGAACACTTTTGTATATTATGTTTCTAAAGATCAACAGATGAATTCAAGTGGCGGAATTTATCCAGCTAGACTGTGTGCTGGAAACGAGTAGGATATTATTGCGTTGTCCAGATATCCAGGTGTACAATTTTTCGGAAGTTTCATGAACTGAAATAAAGCTAAGGTTCTTCCTGAAGCTGAATTTGTGACTGACTTACTTCAAATAAATGTAGAGCGATTGTGATGTTTAAGCAGTGTGTGTTAATTTCCTTGGAGACAGAAACCAGAAACAAAAGTGAAGAGCGGTTTTGACATGAGTGAAGGGTATGTCAGCAGAGTCGTTGGTTGGCTTGCTGCGAGTTTTGCCCTGCCGCACTTATAGAATGCAGAATGCGCACCCCGCGCTCCAACGTGGCGAGAATCTCATTACCTTGAGCCGGAGGTGTGGCGTCGCTTTTCTTTCGTTGAGTAGCTACCAAGCAGTGGCGCCTCACAGCAACACCCGTTTAATATGCCACTTTAAACTGTCTGATATAGATGTTAACAAGGACACTGATTCACGGGCTTACCTTACGCTAATACGTTACGAGTAAAAAAAAAAAAAAATTAATTCCGGGCTTTTGTTGGCAGGAGACTGATGATTAGTTCAGTAGCAAAAACTATCGGACTGTCATGGCTACCCTGACTTAGCCTGGTGTAAATATCATGAAACGGTATCTACATTTTTTACATTCAATCCTAACGACGGAGAGTCGTAACGTCATGCACACAAACAGAGCTTTGTCAGGGATAAGTAAAACTAAGATCGTGTGGTCTTGCAAATTTGTTACAGTATTTTGAGTTGCTGCGCATTTCGCCTCTGTCTTGGGTCGACCTGACCTATAGTTTAAAGTGAAATTCGAAGAACAAAAAGTTCTTGTACCTTATATTATTACACAGAACTCTTAAAATCCTGACGCCAGCCGGATTTGAACCTCGGACCCTGAATTCTGAGAGTAAGTGCCTTCATTATGAGCTAGTAGACGACACGAGTTATAGCTGCTTAGCGAGAGGTAAAAGGAAGATTCTGCTGTCTACCGTAAGAGAGGCTTCTCCAGCCAAGATCAGTGGCCACAGGAAATGACTAACAAAAGTGGCCACAGAAAGGCGAATGGATGTTCGTGCCAGCAGACTAAAGCTAGCGATTTCAGTAGTGTGAGAGAAAGCCTATCAGCAAATATTTTGATAATAGCCATTTATATCAAAGGCCTGAGTTGTTGTTGTTTTTGTGGCTTTAGGGCGCGACCACATTAGCGCCCTAACAGTAACCAGTCAAAGGCCTGGGGCTTTTAGAAATGACAGAATTCGAGGATCACAAGGAAGGTAAACAGCAGTCCTTTGTTTGGGAAAATGGGATTGTGTTTGAGGAAGTGTTGCCCGGTTTGGAATACTCCATCCAGTAACAGTTGTGTACCTTTACGGGAGACACCAAGTATCTACTTCAGCCGATAAATAGGCTTGGTCTTGCTGTCTACTATCTAAAATGTAGTATTATTTTTACATGGCCAGCTATATCTACTGAACTCCGCGATCGGCTAGATGTTAAGACATTGGAGTCGTTGTTCTACAAAGGTGACCTAAAGTGTGAAGGAAAAACCGGGAGGAAATTCTTCTTCTGATTCTTGCACCTCTGGTTTAACACCAAGACACGGATATTTTTTTTATTATTATTTTATTTTACATATTGCATTACGCCTAGTCGACATCGACGTCGAGGTCATTAGAGGCGGGATGGGACTTGGGACAAGGAACGGGGAGGAATTCGGCAATGGCCTTTTGAAGGAAGCATCGGGCTTCGTCCCGAATGCGGGACCAGAGCGAGAGATTCGGTCGATGTGAGACATCCAACCAAACTTGTTAGATGTGAGTGCCTATGGACCGCTTAAACGCTGATGTGAACTGTGGAGCCAACCAACACTCCGCTCTGTGCACTGGGCGATGTTGTTACTGTCCGCATAACCAGCCATCGACGGAGATGCCTCATGTTGAGCCGACACCACACCTTCACCTTTAGTGATTTTAATGCAATATAGTATAGGAGAAAGAATCATTCAGTGGTTTTTGTTAGAATACATTAGTTAAGAATTTTCTTAATTGCTTGATGAAGATAGTACAAAGTAGTTGACCTCAGTGTTCAATGACATCTACAACTCTGGTAGAATTCCTTAAGATTGGCTCAGATCAGAGTTTATTACATTACCAAAAAAACCAGAAGCTAAGTCATGTGGTGAATACAGAACGATCAGCCTTATGAGCCACACGTTAAAACTTTTTCTGAAGGTAATTCATCGAAGGATACATAAGCTCTGTGATGAATATGTATCACCTACACAGTTTGGATTCAGAAATGCAGTTGGAACACGAGAAGCTCTGATTAGCATCCAAGTACTATTTCAACGCTGCAGAGATATAAATTGTGATGTCTATGCTTGTTTTATAGATTACTAGCTGACCCGGTCACGCTTTGCTGTGACTTACTAATTATAGTATGTTGGATTAATGTTATTCTAAAATTCCTCAAGTAGTCAAATTAATATTCACTAATAAAGACAAAAACATTGTAGTCGATTGGGAAATTCAAATTTAATTGGTAAAGAGTTACGGAGAGTTTAAATTAAGGACAAATGATCATAAAAAATTTTAATTTACATTTCATTACAAATTACTTAATTGAAATTATATAAAAATTGATATTTATAAAATAAATAAATAAATCATTTTTATTTATTTATATAAACTGAAATTTCAGTTATATCTTCAGTCATACTGTTTTTATATTTTTCCCACAAACTCGAAGATTGTGCTGGATAACATGTTGTCAAAATAATTGCAAACAGTTTGACGAATACTATTCGGCGTGGCTGTCAACGCTGCATCAGCAAGTGTCAGGTCCCAATAATTGTCGTCTACCAGCAGCTGCAACTCGCGACATGCATCTTGACATGTATTGAACACTCCAACATTAACTGTTCGTAAACATTCCAAAGAAGCTGGTCCGGGAACATTCACCAATAACAAACGCTGAAAGAAACATTCACGTTGTTTTGGATGCACTGTGTAAAGTCTTTGCTTTGAATATGCCTGCGATAGAAGGATGTGGTTCTCCTTGTTTACGTGGCTACCATTTTTTACCTAATTTGTTCCATGAAAAATAGCTTGGAACATCGGTATACGTATAATAATGTTTTTGCGAATTGGCGGAACACATAAGATTTTTGACACAATGTGAAAAATTCAGTTTGTGGTTTGTCGTTTTTGGTGGCTCAAGTATTCTTTGAAAAATATTTTCTTCGGTGAAATATACACGTTGACAGTTTTCAAGATGTATTGCAAGATGCTGGATGGAAGGGTCTCTTTCATGGATGCGAAAACTAAAAATATGCCAGATAGCTTCGTTGCTGCTGATATATCTACCTATTTGATATCGTGTTATTTCGTCATTTTTATTTACATTTTGAACTTCAAATACGGCCAAATCACTGCCTTTATTAACATATTTGCAAACGTACTTAATTGATTTTACAGAACTGCAAAACTCTACGTTAATATGAGCCTTATACGTTTTTGAAAGCAATGGTGAGTTTGGTACGACCCACTGATTGTTAATTTCAACTTGGTTTCTAGAATTTGACATTCGCATTGTAAATGTTTGGCCACCATTCTCAGTGTTTCTGCGGCGATACAACGGATAACCATCGACATCCGTAATAGTATCATTCGTATATTCTTTTGGAAAACGCTTCTTACATTTTCCACCTTCCATGCATGGTGATGTTATGTTAAAAGCACCGCACGGTCCGTGGATCGAGTGACTGGTAACAATATCAAACAATTCTTGATCATTTAATGCGTCCGGAATTTCGGCTGAAATTATTTGATCAATTTCTTCTGGACGGATTTTAACTTCAAGCCAAATCAAAATGTGAGAATGAGGCAAACCTCGCTTTTGCCACTCAATCAAATACAGATAGCAACGTGTGTTACCTAAAACTGAATGTTTTACGATTAAATCAATCAATGATTTTAATTTTTGTTTGAACACACGTGCCGTGACATCATGACGACGCATTGATTGATGGCCTGGTAATAGCAAATTTTGTATTTCCTCCCAATTCGGATTACATGTAAATGTAATAAACAAATCTGGACGACCATAATGACGTACGTAAGTCATCGCATCTTGTATATATTCCTACATGTTCCGTGAACTGCCGATGTAGCTTGAAGGTAAAATAAATGCATTACCGATATCACTGGCGTTTAAATTTTCATAAATATTGCCGAAACAGTATCTCGTAAGAGGATGTATTCCTCCGATCGTAATTCAACCTGGTTGTATCGAATAAATCGCAAATGATTGTTTTCAACCTTGGCGTACATATCCACGGCGTATTGAAGGCACAGTCGTGCGTCTTGCCTCTCTGCTACACGCATTGTGGAGGTTAGATTCTTTGGCGACATTTCACTGAAAAATATTTGAATTACAACAAAAAATGCCTTTCTGAAATCCTTCAAATAAGACACTATAATACAATGGTAAAACCGGAATTTTTGGGTCCATTGAAAAATACAGTAAAATGGAAGTTAAGAACTAATGAGGAAATATAAAATAACATTGAAAAAATAACAGGAAAAGAAGAATGATATTTTTTCGATAAATTTATAGCATGGATGACTCCAGGCTTTCAAAAGGTTTAGAAAGATTTGAAACGAAATAATACCAGTGAACCGTATGGAAAGAAAAAATTTTCGATAGCAGACTTTGAATATGGCAGGATTCAAAGGTAGAGAGGAGTGCAATAATGAAGGAGTACTGGGGAGGAAGAAAGAAAAAACAACAGGAGAGGAATTGAAATTGACACGTGGAGTCTAGCTGACCATAAAAAAAAGAAGAAGAAAAATGACAAGTTAGCGAGAAATGCTTACACGATTCGAATTTATCGTAACGTTTTCTTCAATGTTATATTCATGTGTGCAATTACTTTGTCGTTAGGTATAAAGACACACAAACGATGAACAACAATACAGTATAATTATAACACAATACACAGCACAATTAAAATTGAAGAAACTCACACATATGGCGTGGAATAGACCGTAGCATAAATAAATCGAAATACAACGCCATCTACTGAATGGTTCGATAAATTAACACACCGCAATCTGTTAGGAATAAACTGAAGCATAAATAAATTGAAACAGAACGTGATCTACTGGATGATTACCCAACGTAGCTAAGCAAGTGTTGTATAGATAAGTTAACACATCGCCATCTGTTAGAAACTTATGGAACTAGAATAATAATAATTACATGTGGTCGTAATGACCTGGTGACATTGTTTCTACTGGCTGGGCATTCTGCCCCTGTCTTAGCCGCCTTTACCTAGCCCGCCCATCCTGCCTGGTACAGGGGACCTACATTTTAACATCGAATCCGAACCACAGTACGGTCCTGGCGTATTTCACCTCATACAGCATGCTGCGCCGGGGGTTAATGCCGGGTTAAGTGTCTATAAAAATATTCGCCGAGACAGGGACTCGAACAGGGGACTTTTCCCTCTCCAGACAGACGCCGTAAACTCTTAGCCAACAGACCGCTTACCCTTGGTGGCTTACAAATAACTACAAACCATTGTCCTATGACAAACATTTAATGAACCTTTATTTCGCAAATAATAAATATTGAGGTCTATAATCCAGATAAAAACTATCCTATCTTTTAAGTTGGACTAAATCACACACATTAAGCCAAATTTCATCTAAATCGGTTATGTAGTTTCGGAGTTCATCCCGGACGAACATCGTGACACGAGATTTTTATATATACTAGGTGACCCGGTCACGCTTTGCTGTGACTTACTAATTATAGTACGTTGGATTAATGTTATTATAAAATTCCTCAAGTAGTCAAATTAATATTCACTAATAAAGACAAAAACATTGTAGTCGATTGGGAAATTCAAATTTAATTGGTAAAGAGTTACGGAGAGTTTAAATTAAGGACAAATGATCATAAAAAAATTTAATTTACATTTCATTACAAATTACTTAATTGAAATTATATAAAAATTGATATTTATAAAATAAATAAATAAATTATTTTTTATTTATTTTTATAAACTGAAATTTCAGTTACAATTTCAGTCATACTGTTTTTATATTTTTCCCACAAACTCGAAGATTGTGCTGGATAACATGTTGTCAAAATAATTGCAAAGAGTTTGACGAATACTATTCGGCGTGGCTGTCAACGCTGCATCAGCAAGTGTCAGGTCCAAATAATTGTCGTCTACCAGCAGCTGCAACTTGCGACATGCATCTTGACATGTATTGAACACTTGACATGTATTGAACACTCGACCATTAACTGTTCGTAAACATTCGAAAGAAGCTGGTCCTGGAACATTCACCAATAATAAACGCTGAAAGAAACATTCACGTTGTTTTGGATGAACTGTGGAAAGTCTTTGCTTTGAATATGCCTGCGATCGAAGGATGTGGTTCTCCTTGTTTACGTGGCTACCATTTTTTACCTAATTTGTTCCATGAAAAATAGCTTGGAACATCGGTATATAATAATGTTTTTGCGAATTGGCGGAACACATAAGATTTTTGAAACAATGTGAAAAATTCAGTTTGTGGTTTGTCGTTTTTGGTGGCTCAAGTATTCTTTGGAAAATATTTTCTTCGGTGAAATATACACGTTGACAGTTTTCAAGATGTATTGCAAGATGCTGGATGGGAGGGTCTCTTTCATGGATGCGAAAACTAAAAATATGCCAGATAGCTTCGTTGCTGCTGATGTATCTACCTATTTGGTATCGTGTTAATTCGTCATTTTTATTTACATTTTAAACTTCAATTACGGCCAAATCACTGCCTTTATTAACATATTTGCAAACGTACTTAATTGATTTTACAGAACTGCAAAACTCTACGTTAATATGAGCCTTATACGTTTTTGAAAGCAATGGTGAGTTTGGTACGACCCACTGATTGTTAATTTCAACTTGGTTTCTAGAATTTGACATTAGCATTGTAAATGTTTGGCCACCATTCTCAGTGTTTCTGCGGCGATACAACGGATAACCATCGATATCCGTAATAGTAACATTCGTATATTCCTTTGGAAAACGCTTCTTACATTTTCCACCTTCCATGCATGGCGATGTCATGTTAAAAGCACCGCACGGTCCGTGGATCGAGTGACTGGTAACAATATCAAAAAATTCTTGTTCAATTAATGGGTCCGGAATTTCGGCTGATATTATTTGATCAATTACTTCTGGACGGATTTTAATTTCAAGCCAAATCAAAATGTGAGAATGAGGCAAACCTCGCTTTTGCCACTCAATCAAATACAGATAGCAACGTGTGTTACCTAAAACTGAATGTTTTACGATTAAATCAATCAATGATTTTAATTTTTGTTTGAACACACATGCCGTGACATCATGACTATGCATTGATTGATGGCCTGGTAATAGCAAAGTTTGTATTTCCTCCCAATTCGCATTACATGTAAATGTAATAAACAAATCTGGACGACCATAATGACGTACGTAAGTCATCGCATCTTGTATATATTCCTGCATTTTCCGTGAACTGCCGATGTAGCTTGAAGATAAAATAAATGCATTACCGATGTCATTGGCGTTTAAATTTTCATAAATATTGCCGAAACAGTATCTCGTAAGAGGATGTATTCCTCCGATCGTAATTCAACCTGGTTGTATCGAATAAATCGCAAATGATTGTTTTCAACCTTGGCGTACATATCCACGGCGTATTGAAGGCACAGTCGTGCGTCTTGCCTCTCTGCTACACGCATTGTCGAGGTTAGATTCTTTGGCGACATTTCACTGAAAAATATTTGAATTACAACAAAAAGTGCCTTTCTGAAAGCCTTAAAATAAGACACAATAATACAGTGGTGAAACTGGAATTTTTGGGTCCATTGAAAAATACAGTAAAATGGAAGTTAAGAACTAATGAGGAAATATAAAATAACATTGAAAAAAATAACAGAAAAAGAAGAATGATATTTTTTGATACATTTATAGCACCAGGCTTTCAAGAGGTTTAGAAGGATTTGAAACGAAATAATACCAGCGAACCGTATGGAAAGAAAATGTTTTCAATAGCAGACTTTGAATATGGCAGGATTCAAAGGTAGAGAGGAGTGCAATAATGAAGGTTTACTGGGGAGGAAGAAAGAAAAAACAACAGGAGAGGAATTGAAATTGACACGTGGAGTCTAGCTGACCATAACAAAAAGAAGAAGAAAAATGATAAGTTAGCGAGAAATGCTTACACGATTCGAATTTATCGTAACGTTTTCTTCAATGTTATATTCATGTGTGCAATTATTTTGTCGTTAGGTATAAAGACACACAAACGATGAACAACAATACAGTATAATTATAACACAATACACAGCACAATTAAAATTGAAGAAACTCACACATATGGCGTGGAATAGACCGTAGCATAAATAAATCGAAATACAACGCCATCTACTGAATGGTTCGATAAATTAACACACCGCCATCTGTTAGGAATAAACTGTAGCATAAATAAATTGAAACAGAACGTGATCTACTGAATGATTACCCAACCTAGCTAAACAAGTGTTGTATAGATAAGTTAACACATCGCCATCTGTTAGAAACTTATGGAACTATAATAATAATTACGTGTGGTCGTAATGACCTGGTGACATTGTTTCTACTGGCTGGGCATTCTGCCCCTGTCTTAGCCGCCTTTACCTAGCCCGCCCATCCTGCCTGGTACAGGGGACCTACATTTTAACATCGAATCCGAACCACAGTACGGTCCTGGCATATTTCACCTCATATAGCATGCTGCGCCGGGGGTTAATGCGGGGTTAAGTGTCTATAAAAATCCTCGTCGAGACAGGGACTCGAACCGGGGACGTTTCCATCTCCAGTCAGACGCCCTAACCACTTAGCCAGCAGACCGCTTAGCCTTGGTGGCTTACAAATAATTACAAACCATTGTCCTAAGACAAACATTTAATGAACCTTTATTTCGCAAATAATAAATATTGAGGTCTATAATCCAGATAAAAACTATCCTATCTTTTAAGTTGGACTAAATCACACACATTAAGCCAAATTTCATCTAAATCGGTTATGTAGTTTCGGAGTTCATCCCGGACGAACATCGTGACACGAGATTTTTATATATATAAAGATAAAGATATTAATTTGACTACTTGAGGAATTTTAGAATAACATTAATCCAACGTACTATAATTAGTAAGTCACAACAAAGCGTGACCGGGTCAGCTAGTATCTTTATATATATAAAAATCTCGTGTCACGATGTTTGTCCGGGATGAACTCTGAAACTACATAACCGATTTAGATGAAATTTGGCTTAATGTGTGTGATTTAGTCCAACTTAAGAGATAGGATAGTTTTTATCTGGATTATAGACCTCAATATTTATTATTTGCGAAATAAATGTTCATTAAATGTTTGTCATAGGGCAATGGTTTGTAAACATTTGTAAGCCACCACGGCTAAAGCGGTATGGTGGCTAAGTTGTTAGGGCGTCTGACTGGAGATGGAAAGGTCCCTGTCTCGGCGAGGATTTTTATAGACACTTAACCCGGCATTAACCCCCGGCGCAGCATGCTGTATGAGGTGAAATACGCCAGGACGGTACTGTGGTTCGGATTCGACGTTAAAATGTAGGTCCCCTGTACCAGGCAGGATGGGCGGGCTAGGTAAAGGGGGCTACGACAGGGGCAGAATGCCCAGCCAGTAGAAACAATGTCACCAGATCATTACGACCACACGTAATTATTATTATAGTTCCATTAGTTTCTAACAGATGGCGATGTGTTAACTTATCCATTTTTTTTTTTTTAATAGCATTTGGCAACGGAGGCCATACAGCCAGCTCAAGGAATTTAATTGCTTTCAGTGTATGGACGCCACAGGACGGACAGGACATTCACACAAACACACAACACTTAAACATCCATGCCCGCGGCCGGATTCGAACCGGCGGCCTTCGGCACGCGGAGCTAGCACTCTAGCCCCTACGCTACCGAGGCCGGCTTAACTTATCTATACAACACTTGGTTAGCTAGGTTGGGAATCGTCCAGTAGATCACGTTCTGTTTCAATTTATTTATGTTACAGTTTATTCCTAACAGATGGCGGTGAGTTAATTTATCGAACCATTCAGTAGATGGCGTTGTATTTCGATTTATTTATGCTACGGTCTATTCCACGCCATATGTGTGAGTTTCTTCAATTTTAATTGTGCTGTGTGTTGTGTTATAATTATACTGTATTGTTGTTCATCGTTTGTGTGTCTTTATACCTAACGACAAAGTAATTACACACATGAATATAACATTGAAGAAAACGTTACGATAAATTCGAATCGTGTAAGCATTTCTCGCTAACTTATCATTTTTTTTTCTTTTTGTTATGGTCAGCTAGACTCCACGTGTCAATTTCAATTCCTCTCCTGTTGTTTTTTCTTTCTTCCTCCCCAGTACTCCTTCATTATTGCACTCCTCTCTACCTTTGAATCCTGCCATATTCAAAGTCTGCTATCGAAAATATTATCTTTCCATACGGTTGACTGGTATTATTTCGTTTCAAATCTTTCTAAACCTCTTGAAAGCCTGGTGTCATCCATGCTATAAATGTATCAAAAAAAATATCATTCTTCTTTTTCTGTTATTTTTTCAATGTTATTTTATATTTCCTCATTAGTTCTTAACTCCCATTTTACTGTATTTTTCAATGGACCCAAAAATTCCGGTTTCACCCCTGTATTGTAGTGTCTTATTTTAAGGCTTTCAGAAAGGCACTTTTTGTTGTAATTCAAATATTTTTCAGTGAAATGTCGCCAAAGAATCTAACCTCGACAATGCGTGTAGCAGAGAGGCAAGACGCATGACGAGAGAGCTCATCAAGCAGCAACACAAATCGCGGCAAGTAAGGAAGTTCAAAGAATCAGGACAGCTGAGCGTCGTATGCAAGTATCTCAAGAACAGCGTGATGAACGTCTGTGACAGAATATATCGAGAACAAGAGCGGCACAAGAACAGCACCTAGCTACACTTAGAGAAAGAGAACGAGAGAGACAGTAAATCAGCCGTGCTTTAACACGTGTATCATTTGTTTGTCTTGCGTTCCAATATGCACCAGCCATTGATTACTCTGCACATTCTAAAACTGCAATCGGTGCAGTGAGCAAAATATGCCAGTATTATCAGGCGTTTAAATTCCGCAATGAAGCAGCCGGCAAGTGTTGTGCATCAGGAAAAGATGTATTATTACCACTACCCAATCCACCCGAACATTTACAATCCTTCTTGCTGGCGAATCAAACGATTCGAAATTGTTTCTGCGTAAGACACGCAAATTCAATTCTTGCTTCCAGATGACGTCTTTTGGAGCAACAAAAATTTGCGATCTTCCATCTGATGGACGTCATTTTGAAACTAAATTCAAAATACAAGGCCAGGTGTACAATAAGATTGGGTCTTTGATACCGATGCCAAACGATGACCCGAAGTTTCTCCAAATCTATTGGAAATTGTGAGGAACGCTTGAAAACTAGGTGCCAGTATAATTTCATCGAACATGCAGAAGAGAGAGCAATTGTGGTATTGATATAAATTCTTCGCGTGTTTGCCGCGAAGAATTTATATCAAAGATAGCTGACCCGGTCACGCTTTGCTGTGACTTACTAATTATGGTACGTTGGATTAATGTTATTCTAAAATTCCTCAAGTTGTCAAATTAATATTCACTAATAAAGACAAAAACATTGTAGTCGATTTGGAAATTCAAATTTAATTAGTAAAGAGTTACGGAGAGTTTAAATTAAGGACAAATGATCATAAAAATTTTTAATTTACATTTCATTACAAATTACTTAATTGAAATTATATAAAAATTGATATTTATAAAACTATTTTTTATTTATTTATATAAACTGAAATTTCAGTTATATCTTCAGTCACACTGTTTTTATATTTTTCCCACAAACTCGAAGATTGTGCTGGATAACATGTTGTCAAAATAATTGCAAACGGTTTGACGAATGCTATTCTGCGTGGCTATCAACGCTGCATCAGCAAGTGTCAGGTCCCAATAATTGTCGTCTACCAGCAGCTGCAACTCGCGACATGCATCTTGACATGTATTGAACCCTCGACATGTATTGAACACTCCACCATTAACTGTTCGTAAACATTCGAAAGAAGCTGGGCCGGGAACATTCACCAATAACAAACGCTGAAAGAAACATTCACGTTGTTTTGGATGTACTGTGTAAAGTCTTTGCTTTGAATATGCCTGCGATCGAAGGATGTGGTTTTCCTTGTTTACGTGGCTACCATTTTTTACCTAATTTGTTCCGTGAAAAATGGCTTAGAACATCGGTATACGTATAATAATGTTTTTGCGAATTGGCGGAACACATAAGATTTTTGACACAATGTGAAAAATTCAGTTTGTTGTTTCTCGTTTTTAGTGGCTCAAGTGTTCTTTGGAAAATATTTTCTTCGGTGAAATATACACGTTGACAGTTTTCAAGATGTATTGCAAGAAGCTGGATGGAAGGGTCTCTTTCACGGATGCGAAAACTAAAATTATGCCAGATAGCTTCGTTGCTGCTGATGTATCTACCTATTTGGTACCGTGTTATTTCGTCATTTTTATTTATATTTTGAACTTCAAATACGGCCAAATCACTGCCTTTATTAACATATGTGCAAATGTACTTAATGGGTTTTACAGAACTGCAAATCTCGACGTTAATATGAGCCTTATACGTTTTTGAAAGCAATGGTGAGTATGGTACGACCCACTGATTGTCAATTTCAACTTGGTTTCTAGAATTTGACATTCGCATTGTAAATGTCTGGCCACCATTCTCAGCGTTTCTGCGGCGATACAACGGATAACCATCAATATTCGTAATAGTATCATTCGTATATTCCTTTTGGAAAACGCTTCTTACATTTTCCACCTTCCATGCATGGCGATGTCATGTTAAAAGCACCGCACGGTCCGTGGATCGAGTGACTGGTAACAATATCAAACAATTCTTGATCAATTAATGGGTCTGGAATTTCGGCTGAAATTATTTGATCAATTTCTTCTGGACGGATTTTAACTTCAAGCCAAATCAAAATGTGAGAATGAGGCAAACCTCGCTTTTGCCACTCAATCAAATACAGATAGCAACGTGTGTTACCTAAAACTGAATGTTTTACGATTAAATCAATCAATGATTTTAATTTTTGTTTGAACACACGTGCCGTGACATCATGACGACGCATTGATTGATGGCCTGGTAATAGCAAAGTTTGTATTTCCTCCCAATTCGGATTACATGTAAATGTAATAAACAAATCTGGACGACCATAATGACGTACGTAAGTCATCGCATCTTGTATATATTCCTGCATGTTCCGTGAACTGCCGATGTAGCTTGAAGGTAAAATAAATGCATTACCGATATCACTGGCGTTTAAATTTTCATAAATATTGCCGAAACAGTATCTCGTAAGAGGATGTATTCCTCCGATCGTAATTCAACCTGGTTGTATCGAATAAATCGCAAATGCTTGTTTTCAACCTTGGCGTACATATCCACGGCGTATTGAAGGCACAGTCGTGCGTCTTGCCTCTCTGCTACACGCATTGTCGAGGTTAGATTCTTTGGCGAAATTTCACTGAAAAATATTTGAATTACAACAAAAATGCCTTTATGAAATCCTTCAAATAAGACACTATAATACAGTGGTGAAACCGGAATTTTTGGGTCCATTGAAAAATACAGTAAAATGGAAGTTAAGAACTAATGAGGAAATATAAAATAACATTGAAAAAATAACAGGAAAAGAAGAATGATATTTTTTCGATAAATTTATAGCATGGATGACACCAGGCTTTCAAGAGGTTTAGAAAGATTTGAAACGAAATAATACCAGTGAACCGTATGGAAAGAAAAATTTTTCGATAGCAGACTTTGAATATGGCAGGATTCAAAGTTAGAGAGGAGTGCAATAATGAAGGAGTACTGGGGAGGAAGAAAGAAAAAACAACAGGAGAGGAATTGAAATTGACACGTGGAGTCTAGCTGACCATAACAAAAAGAAGAAGAAAAATGACAAGTTAGCGAGAAATGCTTACACGATTCGAATTTATCGTAACGTTTTCTTCAATGTTATATTCATGTATGCAATTACTTTGTCGTTAGGTATAAAGACACACAAACGATGTACAACAATACAGTATAATTATAACACAATACACAGCACAATTAAAATTGAAGAAACTCACACATATGGCGTGGAATAGACCGTAGCATAAATAAATCGAAATACAACGCCATCTACTGAATGGTTCGATAAATTAACACACCGCAATCTGTTAGGAATAAACTGTAGCATAAATAAATTGAAACAGAACGTGATCTACTGGATGATTACCCAACGTAGCTAACCAAGTGGTGACATTGTTTCTACTGGCTGGGCATTCTGTCCCTGTCTTAGCCGCCTTTACCTAGCCCGCCTATCCTGCCTGGTACAGGGGACCTACATTTTAACATCGAATCCGAACCACAGTACGGTCCTGGCGTATTTCACCTCATACAGCATGCTGCGCCGGGGGTTAATGCCGGGTTAAGTGTCTATAAAAATATTCGCCAAGACAGGGACTCGAACCGGGGACCTTTCCCTCTCCAGTCAGACGCCCTAACCTCTTAGCCAGCAGACCGCTTACCCTTGGTGGCTTACAAATAACTACACACCATTGTCCTATGACAAACATTTAATGAACCTTTATTTCGCAAGTAATAAATATTGAGGTCTATAATCCAGATAAAAACTATCCTATCTTTTAAGTTGGACTAAATCACACACATTAAGCCAAATTTCATCTAATTCGGTTATGTAGTTTCGGAGTTCATCCCGGACGAACATCGTGACACGAGATTTTTATATATATAAAGATAAGAAGGCCTTTGACAGGGTAAAGCATCAGAAAATGACAGAAATTTTAAAAGTATTGGCTTGGATGGTAAAAACCTTAGAATTATTGCTAACCTGCACTGGAACCAGTCTGGTCATGTGATACGGAAGGGAGAAAATACGTATGAAGTAAAAATTATTCGTGGTGTAAGACAAGGTGATATTATGTCCCCCTTATTATTTAATATCTACTCAGAGTATATCTTTAGGGAGGCGTTGAGTGATGTGGAGATGGGAGTGCTGTTGAATGGAAACTGGATAAACAACATTCGCTACGCAAATGACACAGTAATTTTTGCAGACAGTCAGGAAAGCTTAGAATATCTTATAGATAGAGTGTCACAATGAAGCCATGAATACGGACTTGACATTAATATAAATAAGATAAAAGTAATGGTCATTGGCAAAACAACAACTCCCAATGCCATATTATGATAAACCAGAAGATCATTGAATGTGTATCAAGGTATACGTATCTTGGCACCACAGTAAACAGCCAATGGGATTCATCTTATGAAATAAAGTCACGTATTGTTAAAGCCAGGGCTACTTGCAATAAAATGAATAACCTTTTTAAAAGTCGTAATTTATCAATCACCACGAAGATGAGACTCCTGCGCTGCTATGTGTTCTCTGTCCTGTATGGCGTTGAAACGTGGACATTATCAGAAACTATGAATAAAAGGTTGGAAGCTTTTGAAATGTGGCTATATCGAAGAATGTTGAGAATACCATGGATAGACCACACCACAAATACTGAAGACATAGAAATACTGACCACCATAAAAACACGAACGCTTCAGTACCTTGGCCACATCATGAGGAATAATAGTCGTTACGAACTCCTGCAATCTGTTCTCCAGGGGAAAATACCAGGAAAGAGATGTGCTGGTAAAAGAAGAATTTCTTGATTAAAAGATCTAAGAATATGGACCTCCAAGACAACTACGGAGTTAATCCGAGCATCAACCAGCAGAGATGAGACAGCCAAGATGGTTGCCGACACCCGGAACGGATAGGGACCAGAAGAAGAAGTTAAGTTACAATGATTTGACCATGCCAATGATGAGTGAGACTCATCAAAGGGAGCCGACCCCTAATGTTGGGAAAAAGTTGGTGAAGAAGAAAAGAGTTTTAGCTGTTTAGCTTTGAAAGTCAAGTTACGTCGGTGCTTCTAATTAACTACAAATATTAAAATGAAATAATTTATCATTAACTATGTTGAAATCATTTTGTTTAACGAATAATAGTAGCTTGAGGTCTGTTCTGTGATATAACCCTACAATATTCACTGCCGGGATTCAAATTCGTACCTTTCTGAGCGGTGTTCAGTTAGATTAACTGTAGGGTCAAGTATCACACTGAGGTATTAAATAATGAGAGAAACGTCTGCCGCAATGCTGTTGGTGTTCTTTGTCAGTGCTTTCCCGGCTGCATTATATAAGATTAATAACTTCTATCATAAATGTGGTTCTACCACTATTAGACATCTCTAGTGGAAGACTTGCCAGAGAGATTTCCAGAGTAGTTTCCGCAACAGACAAAGTGTATTATGATTGGAGAATTGAGTCTTTGCTGGCGTACAGATTTTAACAATATGCATGCCAGAACTTAGTCCGCTGAGGAACAAAGAAGCCTCTTCGATTACAGCCCTTGCTAATCTGATTTTAGGCTCAGATGGCCTCTTAAAATCATTGAAGGCGAATGACAGACTGGTTTCTTTTCGAAAGCAATGGGAGATATCCTCCTGTTCGCTGATGTTTTTTTTTTTTTTTTTTTTGTGTTCTGTTCGGTAGGGCTATCCGCCACCGTGATGTTAATCCTTTCTTGCAAGGTGTGAATAGCCCATGCCAGGAGACAGATTTTTCGTAACTTTTTTCTAATGAATACCCATGTTACCTGATTCGTTCTCGTAGCTCAATTGCAAAACTATTGGTTGGTAAGTATATGGTACAGCCTATTGAGGGATGCTACTTACAAATTGTGCACTTGTAGTGCTCTTTGTGAATACTTTCGTGTTAACACAGTAGGAGCATAAGCAGTGAACTAGTAAAGTGTTCCAGTGCTGTTTTCACACATTAAAATTTTATCCAAAACGTAACTTTCCCATATGTCGCACATTGCTTGCCAGTTGGTAGGTCTCCATCTTTATTTGTTGTTATTGTACGCAGGATATTTGTTGCAGTTTGTGCAGCGCTTTCAGACACGCGGGACGGCCTTACCACTACTCCCATATACTGCAGAGAAAGCGTCCATCTCTCTTTCCTGGCCTTTACACTGGTTCTCTGCAGGGAAGGTTCAGTTTGGGGATATATCTCGCGCGTATTGACACTCTCCATTCAGGCCTCGTGGCTGAGGAGCTGCACATGCCGCATTCATGTTTGCTCACATCTGTTTCGACTCCGGCCATGACAGCGCATAGGCTAGCGAACTAGCATCAGATCGCAATGATCACGGTGAGAGTACGGCCTAGAACGGAAAAAAACATATATTTTTTATAAGTACTAGCAGTAACCCGAGACTTCGTACTTGTGGAATAAGAATTTCATTGCTAGAGTTGGTTATAGAGAGCTGTAAGTTACGTGAAAGGAATCCCAAAAAACACGTAATCACTATAATATGGCAGAGAAACTGCCACCATACCATTCTACCATAGAGCATGTCTCATGAAGAGAATCAATTTGCAACATGTTTAATAAATAGGGGGGCTTAACTGAGATCACCTTGTCTTTCATCTTTGTCTTTTTTCTTCAGGATGAGTATCAGATTCTTAGTTTCTAATAACTTTATCTGCTTTTGTTCTGTGAGGCATGTCAAAAAAAAAAAGATAAAATGTACTGATGCCAGAACCTATTAGGTGGACACAGAATAATGGACTGGTCATATTTAATATGTTTTGTCTGTAAAAGAAATTTCTGAACAGATCGTTCACTAAAATACTGTCAGATAAACAAATTCTGAGTGAGCCATATAACATTACAGACTTACAAACGCTATCCATCAGTTTGGAACTAGTCAGTTAGTTCTAAAATTTAATGAAAAAAACCATTCCTAACAAAACAAAGTATTTCCTTTTGGAATTTCATCAATATCGGTATAGCCGTTTAGTCGTCAAAACGTAACACACACACACACCGAGAGAGAGAGAGAGTGAGAGTGAGTGAGAGAGAGTGAGAGAGAGAGAGAGAGAGTTACTTTCGCATTTATAATATTATTAGTGTAGATAATATACAGCAAGAGCAAAACAACCGGTATAGCATATAAAATTAAACGCTTATGGCACTGTTGGGTCCCCAAGGATTGTTCGTCCGCCTACGTGACAGATTCGATTTGCCACTCATTCCGCCTCTGTCGTGGCTGCACCTACAGTGTACCATGGAATTCGTACAACGGAGGTCCATGCGTGGCTCATATAATCAAAAACAGCTCCTAACAATTCGTGCTCCGAACCGGATTTGAACACGTGACGCGACCCACAACATCTGAAAGCAAGCTGCTTCACCACAGATCCAGCAGCCCGCTCTATGGCAGACCATTGCAGAGAAGTACTCGTGCAATGCGTCTATCATCGTTCAGTCAGTTTTCAAAATTCCATTCCATAATATATTATTTCTGCGGGATAAAGTATCCTATGCCCTTTCTAATATTAATTGGTATCTCTCTGTCAAATTTCATCAAAATCGAAAACGGCTCTTGCAGGAAGACCTGCGTGATTAAAGAGGTTCTGAATGTTCTAATATTTTGAAGCTACCTTGACAATTATATAATGCCCTATAAATGTCAATTATGAATGTTATGTTTTATTACCATTATTTCTAAAAAAAAAAATACCTTTATTTGTGGTTAAAATAAATGAAAAACTTTATCCCTTCAAGGTAGTTTATTATAATATCATAAATAATTTAATCCTGAAAATTAATTATTATTTCTACCCAACTTAAAAGCTTTTTTATCGTTTTCTTATTGAATATTTTAATCTTAATCCATCCTTCCAGATTTGGGATTTCAATGGTTTTTCCAAATCACTAAAGGTGAATTCCGGTATGGTTCCTTCGAAAAGCCATTGCCCAATTCCTTCCCGTTCTGGGCCTCCTATCCTCTTCAGCCTCTAATGTCCTTACTGTCGACGAGGAGCAAAGCCATAAGCAAAACAATAAAAATAGAACATGAAAACAATGACAACCTACATCATAAGGAGAAGTATTTCATTAGTTCACCAGAATCTGCAGAAACGATTGCTACAGAAGACGGTATTTTCAATGATAAACCTGTCAAGAACTTGTCGCATGAACACTATATAGTTTAATCAATTAATCCTTGCTTACGAAATCATATCATGCATCTTTGCTTTCAATATATTCTTAATCTTGCTACCCAGTGCAGAGCCGTGGTAACGTACACCTGCTATGTTTTAAACTTTCTGTAATACTATGTTCGTGCTATTGCACTTCGTAAAGATAGTATAGAATGAATTATCGGGTCTGAATTACTTCTTAAATAAAAGTCATAAAGAAATCTAATAATCTATAGACCGGAAGATGATAGAACTAATTTTGTAATATTGGTTCACTCCAATACTATGAAAGAATAATTGCATTACTTATTCTGGTTGGGGTGATGAGGATTTTTTTATTAATTAACTTCTATACACTAATCAATTATGGGTACCAACCGAATTATTACATCCTAAAATTAACTGGATATTTTCTCAAATGCGAAACTTTACATAGCAACAATTTTCTTCCTCGAACTTTACAACGACTAACTTACATTTCTCCTCGTATATTATTATGAGGAAAATCTCCTTCTATATGATAAATTCAAAAAAAAAAAAACTATTATATTTTAATTGCGATTATTCTTCCTCTTCTATCCACCTCCTTCAGCTGGCTTTATTTTACTCTCTAGCCAGGCCTTTTTATTTCACTTTGTTCCTTACACAATGTGCAGTCAAGGCTTCTATATTGAACTACATTTCTTTTGTTTTCATGTAAAAAAAACTATCTCTGGTTAAGTTAGACGAATATTAATATTATCAGTTATTTTACTGTGACAACATCCTAGACATTATTCAAAAATATTTTCTTACATAAATTTCCACTCATCGCATTGCTTCTGTTAGCCAACAGCAGAATGAATGAGACTTAAAGTAAATAAATATGAAAGGGTTCCAAATTACCTGTATTTTGACAAACTCCACCGGCTAACAGATTCTATAAACTATTCTTATGCAAAAGTGTTTTGTGACTTTTGGAAATGGATAGTCCGTATGGAACTTTAAATGATAGTTTAATAAAATCATTATCTAAAAAAAAAAAAATCCAATATCTCTAATTCTAGCTTCAGCACAATTAAAATTATGAGCAATCTTATGACTGAAGTTGAATGAATTATTAAGAACATAAAACGTTGGCCAGGTGGCATGCCTACTATGCCCTCTTCCAGATAGACCAATGAAATCTTACAGAACTTAATCAAATTCACAATCATTAAAATTTAAGTACGGTTATAACATTACTGAAAACGTAACACTGTTAAATAACACTTCATTTATAAACAAGAAGAGATAACTGGCTAGCATTTGAAGCATTTGAAGAGAGAGTACAGTAAGGTAATCCATATCAAGTTGAAAGAAAATTTCACACCTATAATAAATTAAAACAGATGCCAAACTTCATAACCGGCTAACCAAATAGAAAATTGTGGACTCCACCTACGCTTTTTTTTATTAAACATTAACAGTAAGAAGTATCTACATGTGGACTGTTTAAGTCAATCAGATTTGCATTGTAAAAATTCTTTCCGGTTTATTTCACCGTTACTTGTAAGACTTGTGAATCTATTTTGTGATGAATATGACTCAACGGCATCAAAGAATTAGATTCACCTATAATGAATGAACATACAACCTTCTCATGAATACTTATATAGTAATAACATTATTTATTAACCTGAGAAATGTGTAAATTAGTAGCCTGTAATGAACCAAAATACATAATGGTGTTTCATGCAGTTTACGTAGTCTTATAAATAACAGACTAGGAGTCGTTAAGTAACTATTTTTTTTCTACGTGTGTAACTTATCTTCACTAAATTACCTGCGAATGAATTTAATCCATACCTTTCACTCTGTCCAGCTGCTACTTGGATCTGCTTTGCGCATAAGCCATCAATTTTCTTCTTCTTTCCTACTAACTTTCTGTCACATTTGGCGATCCCTATGCCCCATTCTGTACGCCAACATCTACTTAACATGAAAACTCTGGTATCTGTGTTCGATCTTACCCTTGGTCGATTACTTTAACAACAATTTCAAGTGTTTTATTTTTTTGGTGTTGTTGTGTCTCCGATTCTCTTTACGTGGGAATTTAAACAAATATTTGCTGTAAATATTTTAAATTTATTTCCGATACTTTTCTAGTCAATCTGATCGTAACATTTGCTATTAGATTGTATACACCGTAAAGCCTCCTTTCATACATGTTGATAGGAGAGCTGGATAATAGTTAATAATTAATTCTGGCATATAATGAAGAAGCAATTTCATTGTTCTGCTAGCAGCAAAGTCTATCATGTATATCAGATTTTAAATACAGAGATATTTCATCACCGCTATTGTCTGATGCCACCGGATAATTGCTGATTCGAGTGTTATACATAAAAAAAAATCGCTTGGATTAAGTAAACGAATTAAAACTGGAACCGAGGCGTTGCCCTGTTTTCGATCTTAGATTGAAAGACAGATGAATCCAGTTTGCGCCATATTAACAGATATGTAAGAATCGAAAAGTTTCTCTGGGAGAACGGTAAAATATCTCTACAGAGAAGCAATAAAAATTTCAAAAAACGTTCTGCTGTAAATAAAAGGTACTAGCAACGTCAATAACATTTTTAGCTAAGGTGCTCCCAGTAGTCCGCAATATCAGTCTGCCTTATATCGTTTGATTAGTGTTGAATGGCGTTGTAGATACAGTAACTGCAACGTGATGGGGCAAAAGTTTACGTGTGATAGAGATCACATCGAAAGAGTATATTTCGAAAAAGAATAAACTCTCACAATAATAGAGGAAGGGAACCGAAGTTAGACTCACCTTTCATTTTTTACCTGTCTTGTTTTTAATTTAAGTTTATTTGTAATATAACAGCATCTGTGAAAAAGGTAGCCAAAGTCTGACCCCTGTTAAGAACATACACAAAATTACCATAAAAGTCAATTAAAATTTAAAATAATACGAAAGTGTTTTATTTTAAAATTTGACCACATGGTGTACTGGTTAGCGTATTCGACATACATAATTTCTGATAAGTTACCATCTAAGAAAAAAGTGATATGTTACTTCGATAATAAGTTCTTCCATTAACGAAAAAAACACCACTTTTTCTTACCTAGGTTTCCATTTGTTTTGGTAATCTGAAGCAGCATGGCAAATCACTTAACAAACTGACGAAATATTAATTTTAATTACGGGGATCCCGACTTAAGGAACGCCGAGGGGTCCTGCATGGGACATATTTAACTTGGAAGTTTCAGGCATTTACAGGGAAAAATGGATAAATATCAAAGTAAACAGATTACACAGTGATACAGAAGTGAATTTATTAAAATCACTGCAGTGAACAGATTATTACTTTATCAATTTGGAACACTGCAAAAACGCTGTTTAATTAGTCCACGAAAATCTTTTACTCTTCATGAAAACACTAATAGCGTAAGACACATTATTCTATATGTTCTAATAAACGTTGCTATAACGCAACACCATCCAAGCGAAATAAGTTGGAGGGGCCTACATAGGGACCCGGGTTCGAGTTTAGTTACTTTCCTCTAACAATAGCACACTGAGAAATGAATAGATAATCAACCTAGCATCAAAACTTCTCCGGGGATACGTTGTGGACGTATAGTATGCTACAAGCTAATCACCGACTTTCGGTAAACCAGGAATATCTCATGGTATTCATTTAAATTTTTAATTGTGACCTGGTACAAAGCTAGCAGTACTAATAGAAACAAAAAATATATATATATATTTTGGTCGTGATGATTCAAAATCTACACATAAAATTTTCATTTCTTCCCAATCGAAGCTAAATTTTCAGTTCGTGGCAATATTTTCAGATAAACTTTTTGTGATTTTTATTCTCATCATAAAATTTAGTTATTCCTTAATTACGATTCGTGATACCAAATATTCCTTAACAATTATCCTTATTATTTTAAAAGTAAAATAATTGACGCTTTATAGTTCATAAAGCTAAAGATTTTCAAAACTAACAGTAAAATCAGTAGAATGAAGGTTTTCATTTTCTTAACTTTCTGAACTTTTAAAATATTCTCAAAATCCACAATATGACAGAAATGGCATTTTTCGGTCCCCATTGAAAATATTAGTCTATTGCTCTCGATGTTCAAATTCCATGACGTTTCATATCTTTGCATTTTTTCCCCTTTAACCTTACTTTGTTAATCTAATTTCTATGTGTTTAACATAACGTGGAGAAATATTCATTTTTCTTGTAGTTCTTTTGAGAAAACGGCTGAGATTCTTACTTCTTAACTCTCCTGTAGTTAATTTCGATTTATTAATTACGCCATTACCATAACTAATAACATTTGTCAGAACAATATTAGCACCCCTTCTTTGTCATCGAATTTCATTCCTATATCTTCCAACGATTTCTTTTATTTTGCCCAAAGTCCTTTTTTTAATTGCTGTACAAATATTCAATTTTACTTCTTAAATGACAAATAATTCTGATCCTTTCACAATATTCATGACAAAAATCGCTGTTCACTTCTGATATCAAATACAATAATTTATGGTCCGGATTTTATAACCCAAATGAGATTGGCTAACCTTCTGTCCTGGCATTCCCAATGTTAAGGGGTTTGATCTTCGGTCTGGCCTTGCGAGTAATAGGTGAATAGTAGTAACGGGCAACTATAGGAAAATTTTCCCACCACGTGGGCTCTTAATTTTATCCGTAAGAGCCTGCATGAGATACCTGGGCTGTCACTCTTACCTACAAGAACCTACAGGAGAAGTTTTGGCAGTCACTCCTAGCCATAAAAGCTTGCATGAACCGCCTAGGCCGTCACTCTTCTCCATAAGAGACAGTTAGAGCCCTCTGCCGGCACGCATCCATTCCGTGGAGTGTTGCTGAAATATTAATCGATCACCACTACCTACGCCACTCTCCATTTTGTACTGAGCAAAAGCTTATTCCATTAATATTTAATAAGCTTTCCTTAATTTATTCAAATAGTGGACAGAAGGAATAAAATGATATAATTAAGAGAGAAAATATTTAATAAAATAATACGAAAAAGGAATGAAATTGAAGGAGAGTGAAGAAATTTTTGATTTCACGTGTGCCGGAATTGTGAAACATCGCGTTACGATGGCCAAAGAGTGCTCAGACGTACAGTTATTCCTGAAACAACATGGAGCCGCTGGGTTACCGCTAGATGTTTTTATTTTTTTGCTAGGCTATGTTAAAGCCGAGGCGCAGTGATACAAACGGAACTATTTCACCTGGTATAAGATATCCACAGTTCCGAAACATAAACCCTCAATGGCGACACTGAAAGACAGTCACCTGTGAATGAACATACGTCACCCAACAGCGTATTTTGTAAGTGTGAGTTATAATTCCGCTCCCATTTCTGTTTGCATATCCTCATTGTCTCGACGATGATTGGGTTGGGAGGCGCAACAAAGTTGGCTGATAGTTTTCGCACCAAAGGATACCGCTGTTGATCATCACTTCATCATCTTCTTGTAGAGCAGCCATCAGCACGCTTGATCTGACGGAGATGAATGGCGTTAAAGTAAGAGATCTACGGAGGTGCCATTCTCTGCTTGAAGTGCATAAAAATGTTCAAAATTCAAACGTAAAATCTTTATATATATAAAAATCTCGTGTCACGATGTTCGTCCGGGATGAACTCCAAAACTACATAACCGATTTAGATGAAATTTGGCTTAATGTGTGTAATTTAGTCCAACTTAAAAGATAGGATAGTTTTTATCTGGATTATAGACCTCAATATTTATTATTTGCGAAATAAATGTTCATTAAATGTTTGTCATAGGACAATGGTTTGTAATTATTTGCAAGCCACCAAGACAAAGCGGTCTGCTGTCTAAGTGGTTAGAGCGTCCGACTGGAGATGGAAAGGTCCTCGGTTCGAGTCCATGTCTCGGCTAGGATTTTTATAGACACTTAACCCGGCATTAACCCTCGGCGCAGCATGCTGTATGAGGTAAAATACGCCAGGACGGTACTGTGGTTCAGATTCGACGTTAAAATATAGGTCCCCTGTACCAGGCAGGATGGGCGGGCTAGGTAAAGACGGCTACAACAGGGGCAGAATGCCCAGCCAGTAGAAACCATGTCACCAGGTCATTACGACCACACGTAATTATTATTATAGTTCCATAAGTTTCTAACAGATGGCGATGTGTTAACTTATCAATACAACACTTGTTTAGCTAGGTTGGGTAATCATCCAGTAGATCACGTTCTGTTTCAATTTATTTATGCTACAGTTTATTCCTAACAGATGGCGGTGTGTTAATTTATCGAAACATCAAATAGATGGCGTTGTATTTCGATTTATTTATGCTACGGACTATTCCACGCCATATGTGTGAGTTTCTTCAATTTAAATTGTGCTGTGTATTGTGTTATAATTATACTGTATTGTTGTTCATCGTTTGTGTGTCTTTATACCTAGCGAAAAAGTAATTACACACATGAATATAACATTGAAGAAAATGTTACGATAAATTCGAATCGTGTAAGCATTTCTCGCTAGCTTATCATTTTTCTTCGTCTTTTTGTTATGGTCAGCTAGAGATCACGTGCCAATTTCAATGCCTCACCTGTTGTTTTTTCATTCTTCCTCCCCAGTACTCCTTCATTATTGCGCTCCTCTCTACCTTTGAATCCTGCCATATTCAAAGTCTGCCATCGAAAAAAAATTCTTTCCATACAGTTCACAGGTATTATTTCGTTTCAAATCTTTCTAAACCTCTTGAAAACCTGGTGTCATCCATGCTATAAATGTATCAAAAAAATATCATTCTTATTTTTCTGTTATTTTTTTCAATGTTATTTTATATTTCCTCATTAGTTCTTAACTTCCATTTTACTGTATTTTTCAATGGATCCACTGTATTATAGTGTCTTATTTTAAGGCTTTCAGAAAGGCACTTTTTGTTGTAATTCAAATATTTTTCAGTGAAATGTTGCCAAAGAATCTAACCTCGACAATGCGTTTAGCAGAGAGGCAAGACGCACGACGAGAGAGCTCATCAATCAGCAACACAAATCGCGGCAAGTAAGGAAGTTCAAAGAATCAGGACAGCTGAGCGTCGTATGCAAGAATCTCAAGAACAGCGTGAAGAACGTCTGTGACAGAACATATCGAGAACAAGAGCGGCACGAGAACAGCACATAGCTACATTTAGTGAAAGAGAACGAGAGAGACAGTAAATCAGCCGTGCTTTAACACGTGTATCATTTGTTCGTCTTGCGTTCCAATATGCACCAGCCATTGATTACTCTGCACATTCTAAAACTGCAATCGGTGCAATGAGAAAAATATGCCATCTATTGGAAATTGTGAGGAACGCTTGAAAACTAGGTGCCAGTATAATTTCATCGAACAAGCAAAAGAGAGAGCAATTGTGGTATTGTTGGAAAATTGTTTGGAAAATAATAATCAACTTATTTAATTGTGTCGCCACAATTAAAAAATGACAACTATCAAACTGACAAATTACCATCAGGAGAACACGCTGGCAGATTCAACGCGCCAACCGTAGATGAAGTTGCAGTTTGTATGGTTGGTGACTCAGTTGATTTAAGTCACACGTCAAGATAAAACTGTTAGTATAATTTCGGATCTACACCGTTCGTATGACGCACTCCAGTATCCACTGATATTCTGGCAAGGGCAGAATGAATATCACATCAACATCAAACAGCGTGATCCAATTGCTGGTAAATTTAATATTCAACTATTGAATTCGTTATTTTATTAGTACAGTAGACCCGCGGTATTCCGACCAGGGGACGGATTATAGCGGGCCAACTATATTGATTTCTTATTCTTTTTTTTTACTATTTAATTTATTATTTTTTCAGGTAATAAAACAAATAAAAAAGTTACTTCAATGAAGTACTACGCCCCCCGATTGATGATTAGACGTAATTAGGATAACTATATCCTTCGATATCGTCAACTGTGCCTTCAATACGTCGTGGATATGTACGCCAAGGTTGAAAACAAGCATTTGCGATTTATTCGATACAACCAGGCTAAATAACGATCAGAGGAATACATCCTCTTACGAGATATTGTTATCGGCAGTATTTATGAAAATTTAAACGCCAATGATTTCGGTAATGCATTTATTTTACCTTCAAGCTACATCGGCAGTTCAAGGAACATGCAGGAATATATACAAGATGCGATGACTTACGTCATTATGGTCGTCCAGATTTGTTTATTACATTTACATGTAATCCGAATTGGGAGGAAATACAAACTTTGCTATTACCAGGCCATCAATCAGTGCATCGTCATGATGTCACGGCACGTGTGTTCAAACAAAAATTAAAATCATGGATTGATTTAATCGTAAAACATTCAGTTTTCGGTAACACACGTTGCTATCTGTATTTGATTGAGTGGCAAAACCGAGGTTTGCCTCATTCTCACATTTTGATTTGGCTTGAAGTTAAATTCCGTCCAGAAGAAATTGATGAAATAATTTCAGCCGAAATTCCGGACCCATTAATTGATCATGAATTGTTTGATATTTTTACCAGTCACTCGATCCACCGACCGTGCGGTGCTTTTAACATGACATCGCCATGCATGGAAGGTGGAAAATGTAAGAAGCGTTTTCCAAAGGAATATACGAATGATACTATTACGGATATCGATGGCTATCCGTTGTATCGCCGCAGAAACACTGAGAATGGTGGCCAAACATTTACAATGCGAATGTCAAATTCTAGAAACCAAGTTGAAATTGACAATCAGTGGGTCGTACCATACTCACCATTGCTTTCAAAAACGTATAAGGCTCATATTAAAGTCGAGTTTTGCAGTTCTGTAAAATCCATTAAGTACGTTTGCAAATATGTTAATAAAGGCAGTGATTTGGCCGTATTTGAAGTTCAAAATGTAAATAAAAATGACGAAATAACACTATACCAAATAGGTAGATACATCAGCAGCAACGAAGCTATCTGGCATATTTTTAGTTTTCGCATCCATGAAAGAGACCCTTCCATCCAGCATCTTGCAATACATCTTGAAAACTGGCAACGTGTATATTTCACCGAAGAAAATATTTTCCAAAGAATACTTGAGCCACCAAAAACGACAAACCACAAACTGAATTTTTCACATTGTGTCAAAAATCTGATGTGTTCCGCCAATTCGCAAAAACATTATTATATACCGATGTTCCAAGCTATTTTTCATGGAACAAATTAGGTAAAAAATGGTAGCCACTTAAACAAGGAGAACCACATCCTTCGATCGCAGGCATATTCAAAGCACAGACTTTCCACAGTGCATCCAAAACAACGTGAATGTTTCTTTCAGCATTTGTTATTGGTGAATGTTCCCGGAGCAGCTTCTTTCGAATGTTTACGAACAGTTAATGGTCGAGTGTTCAATACATGTCAAGTGTTCAATACATGTCAAGATGCATGTCGCGAGTTGCAGCTGCTGGTAGACAACAATTATTGGGACCTGACACTTGCTGATGCAGCGTTGACAGCCACGCCGAATAGTATTCGTCAAACTGTTTGCAATTATTTTGACAACATGTTATCCAACACAATCTTAGAGTTTGTGGGGAAAATATAAAAACAGTATGACTGAAGATATAACTGAAATTTCAGTTTATATAAATAAATAAAAAATATTTTTTTATTTATTTTATAAATATCAATTTTTATATAATTTCAATTAAGTAATTTGTAATGAAACGTAAATTAATTTTTTTTATGATCGTTTGTCCTTAATTTAAACTCTCCGTAACTCTTTACCAATTACACTTGAATTTCCAAATCGACTACAATGTTTTTGTCTTTATTAGTGAATATTAATTTGACTACTTGAGGAAGTTTAGAATAACATTAATCCAACGTACTGTAATTAGTAAGTCACAGCAACGCGTGACCGGGTCAGCTAGTATTCCATATAAGAAGTAATAAAATTTATTAAGAGCTTCGTTTTTATTGATTTATGAATTGTTAGGAAAAAAAACTTGTCAGTCTCGAGTTGACATTATTAACTGGTCTAGTCCACAGGGTCCTTTCAAGAGGTTGCTAGATTCATAAGCGAATCGACGAGTCAACTTGTCGGAGAGAGAGACAATCTCATTGATTTATTTAATTATTCCGTCCATATCGAGCTAGCATGGACTGTATACGTGTTTCATCGAACAATAAACATTTTTCCAATTTAATGGCTACATGAATGTTCATTTTTAACTTCTTATGCAAGAGAATGTAGCTTATCAGTAGCGCTACATATAATATTCTCATTTTGTTCTAAAATCATTTGTTGGCAAATTTACAGTAACATCTCGGATAAATAAACCTGGTCTGCTTATCCTGTCTGCAGGAACCATGGTCCTTGTATTTTCTTACGTAGTTACGGAATGTTTCATTTCACAAATTTCCTTTTTTCTGATAATCTAAGGGATAATTAATTTTGTAGCATATTAATGTAATGTTACGTAACGTGCTAAAAATGAAAGCCATTTCAAGGAACTATGCAGTGATTAGTATGAAGCCTACTCTATAATCAGCCAACTTTCTCGCTTGGTGACTTGCAGCTACATTTATCTAACGCAGCAATTTTCCATTTTAGTCAGTTCTGCAACGAATTGAAGGGATACAATGCTGTCAGAAATATCTGTACACTATATGTAGAGCAGCGAACTTAGTCCATTCTGAATCACGGTTTCAAACCTGGTGATGCTTTGCATTCGGGATGCCGTGGGTTCAAGCGCCCGGTGCACGTGTTTGTAGTTCAAAATACCACCAACCGCCATACCACCTGCTCCCAATGTAACACATGTTTCATATAAATTGTTTGAATCCATTTGCATGTACGTCGTCTCCAAGATCGTTTACGAAAACTGAAAATATAATTGGCCCTGTTACACTTCCTTGCAGGATGATAGTTATAACTTTTAGATTAATGGAAACTTCACCTTAAAAAACAAAACTCTGCAAGCGAACAGTTAGTTATCAATTCACTACATATGCATGAATCTTTGTTGAGATGCTTTTTTCGTAAATTTTAACGTACACTTAACTTTTTTTATCTGCTTAACGTCTCTCTAACAGCGAGATCTTTAGAGACGGGAAAGGATGGGGGGAAAGGAATGGGAAGGAATTCGGCCATGGCCTTTTGAAGGAAGTATCCCGGGATTTGCCTTGAGTGATTTGGGAAACCATGGAAAACCCAAATCTGGATGCCCGGGCGGGGATTCGAACCACTGACCTCCCGAATGCGAGGCCAGAACGCTATCCGTTACACCACCACACTCGGTACAATTAACTCTCAATGAACAATTGTAACAACTCCTGATCTACATAAATTGTGAAATCTGTTTGTATGGAAGGAACAATGTCTATAAGATAATACATATACATAGTTTTGCGCAGTGAGCTACGCTCAAGAATATCAGGGGTCTTCTTTGCTTCATGGGTAGGAGGCCTTTGTGTCAAATAGAGATAGAAAAGAAAAAAAAATCTACTGCTCGCGGTACAATACGTGCGTGATTACAGACAGTTCCGGTCTGTAATTTTCGATAGAGTGTCAGCAAAATCATGTATATATAATCCGTTAAGATGTGGTATAGAGCCGAATCTTCATGAAAGCAATAGAAGCGGATGTAGCGCAAAGGACACAACTCCAACTGAGCTGTTCTTAAACATCATTCTGGCGGCTAACTACTTTTTTCCACCAAGGAGATTATTATTCAGTTTTTATCCGAATGCCAAAAGTCACCTTCATTCAGCTTCCGATCTACAACGTAGTACCACGACATACTAATTGCACCCTGAAAAATTATCGTTCACGGCATGATTCTTTTTTTATCTCGGTAGTTGTGTTTCGTTAAGTGTAATGTGTTGTTTGCACTGTTCTTATACGCATGAAAGAAGGCAGCATGAAAACTGCCTATAGCCAATTAAGTATACTGACGTAAAACACTCTAGAAAAATAAAAATAAAAGAAGGAGGTGGGGCTCATTTCGGGTCAGCGCAGAAATTTGTGTCAAAACGTCTGTGATGATATCATAGTAAATGATTGGTGTTAGTATGTGATTTGATTATCATCCACTTCAATACAATGGTTGCACAGATCAGCGCAATGGTTATCCGTGTTTACACTAAAAAAAAAGTACCCAGAAGTGAAGGAAGAAAAGAAAATATATGAAATTTCACGGGTTGACAGGGCATGTGATGTTATTTCAGTGACTGCAGTGAATCAAATTTACAAAGCATATGCCCACTTATCACTATGACGTTGTGCCACTACGGGGCTGGATGCATGCACTGATTCGGTTGGGCAGGGTTTTCATAAAGTCATATGGTGAACATTTGCCTGCTGATAAATGGCAACACGATACAATCGCATTAGAGGTAACACTTGGGAACTCGGAAGTCGTGATACATCGTCGTGCCGTCAGAGTTCCCTCGATCACAAACCAGCCGTAACCTGAAGTCATACCTGATGGCTCCTACCACCATTACACAAGGCGTAACACCGCTGTTTCTCTGCAAAACATTGGAAGAATGGGGCATGTCCTCAGGTCACCACCATACTTGCCGACGATGGTCATCCGAAGTAATACTGAGTGCTTCACTTTTTTGTCCGGCAGTGAAGATGAGACATAATAATTTAATCGCAAGCAGATCTGTGATAGCTGAAGAACTGAACGTAAATCTTACACACTGTACTGATTCTAGTTTCTAGCGAAAAAAAAAAATCGATATTGGTGTAGCAAACTGTTGTAACCACGAATCGCCACTGGCATCATACTTCCAAAGGAGTCATACCAAATTGCTTGGCTTCTTGATATGGCGTTAACATTAAAGTCTTGTGTGATGTTGACGGGCACATGTTAATAGGTTTCAAAATCAGTATGATGTTGTGAATGCCGGTCCAGTATCAAGCCAGTAAGGAGAGAAACAGCATCTGCGCATCCTGTATTCACGTGCCAGGATAGACTTAGATCGATGCGAGTATTATCATCAGTTCTCTGCGTAGCTA
>CM061921.1:264410386-264635322 GCA_031002005.1 Vandiemenella viatica
AGATTGTGTTGTGGCATTCCTGGTATATCCAAAGAATTTAAAAACTCAGTTGGAAAATTTACGGCTTCATTTTCGTCTACAATAGTGGTGACAACTGTTGTATCTGGAAGTTAATTTCGTTGACATCAACACTTTTTGCTGCCAAAATAGCACGATTACTGATCCAATTATGATCTGAGTAATTTTGATATATTCGGAAACACACTCTCAATTAGTTCATTTTTTGATGAAAAACAGTGGAGAATTTGTCTGGCAATTTGATGTAATGTGTATTTCGATGCAGTTCTATTTCACCGTTTCCAATATCCAACAATTGCTTACAAAATACTTGTGCCGAAGGATCATCTTGCAATTGTACTCGCATGTTCATGGTGAATCGAAGTGTTTCGACATTCCGCCATAAAAACGATTGTTTCAAACATGCGTTAATCTCATCGGCAAAAGTAGAGCGAGGAATCACTGATTATCTCTGTCGGAAGTCACCAGACAGTACTACCGAGTTTATCGTTTCATTTCAAATCTTGCATAGTTCTATGAAATGCTTCAAGCGAATGTTTATGAGCCATAGTACACTCATCCCAAATTATAATTGAACTCTTTTGCAACACTGCAGCCATTCAAATTTTTTTTTTAATGTTACACATTGCGTTTGGTTTATTATGAATGTCTAGTGGCAGCTTAAATACTGAATGTGCGGTTCGCCAACCATCTAACAAAGTGGCAGCAATGCGTGACGATGGAATTGCCAATGCAATTTTCTGTTGCGACCATACCTGCGCAAGGATCAACGATATTAAAAATGTCTTGGTTTCTCATGTGCTCTTTGTAGAATATTTTGTTCGGTGAAATATACAAGTTGACCGTTTTCAAGATGTACTGCAAGATGCTGGATAGAAGGGTCTCTTTCATGTATGGGAAAAGTAAAAATATGCCGGATAGCTTCGTTGCTGCTGATGTATCTATCTATCTGGTATCGTGCTATTTCGTCATTTTTATTTACATTTTTTACTTCAAATATGACCAAATCACTGCCTTTATTAACGTATTCGCAAATGCACTTAATGGATTTTACAGAACTGGAAAACTCGACATTAATATGAGCCTTATACGTTTTTGAAAGGAATGGTGAGTATGGTACTACCCACTGATCGTCAATTTCAACTTGGTTTCTAGAATTTGACATTCGCATCGTAATTGTGTGGCCACTATTCTCAGCGTTTCTGCGGCGATAAAACGGATAACCGTCGATATCCGTAATAGTATCATTCGTATATTCCTTTGGGAAACGCTTCTTACATTTTCTATCTTCCATGCATGGCGATGTCATGTTAAAATCACCGCACGGTCCGTGGATCATGTGACTGGTAACAACATCAAACAATTCTTTCACAATTACTGGGTCCGGAATTTCGGATGAAATTATTTGATCAATTTCTTCTGGACGGATTTTAACTTCAAGCCAAATCAAAATGTGAGAATAAGGCAAAACTCGCTTTTGCCACTCAATCGAATAAAGATAGCAACGTGCATTACCGAAAACCGAATGTTTTACGATTAAATCAATCAATGATTTTAATTTTTGTTTGAACACACGTGCCGTGATATCATGACGATGCACTGATTGTTGGCTTGGTAATAGCAAAGTATGCATTTCCTTCCAATTCGGATTACAATGAAATGTAATCAAAATATCTGGACGACCATAATGACGTACGTAAGTCATCGCATCTTGTATATATTCCTGCATGTTCCGTGGACTGCCGATGTAGCTTGAAGGTAAAATAAATGCATTACTGATATCATTGGCAGTTAAATATTCATCTATATTGCCGATAATAGCATCTCGTAAGTGGATGTATTCCTCCGACGGTAATTTAGCCTGGTAGTATCGAAAAAAATCGCAAACGTTCGTTTTCAATCTTAGCGTACATATCCACGACGTATTAATGGTACAGTTGACGATATCGAAGACTATAGTTATCCTGATTACGTCTAATCATCAATCGGTGGGCCTAGTACTTCATTGAAGTAACTTTTTTTATTTGTTTAATTACCTGAAAAAATAAGAAATTAAATAGTTAAAAAAAGAAGAATAAGAAATGAATATAGTGGGACCGCGATAATCCGGCCTCTGTTCGGAATACCGGGTCTACTGTATTAATAAAATAAGGAATTAAATAGTTGAATATTAAATTTACCAGTAACTGGATCACACTGTTTTATGTTGATGTGATATTCATCCTGCCCAAGCCGGAATATCAGTGGATACTGGAGTGCGTCATACGAACGGTGTAGATCCGAAATTATACTAACAGTGCTATCTAGACGTGTGATTTTAATGGCTCTATTGTCAACTGGATCACCAACTATAATAACTGAAACTTCATCTACAGTTAGCGCGTTGAACCTGCTAGTGTGTTCTCCTGATGGTAATTTGTCAGCTTTGATGGCAATTTGATAGTTGTCATTTTTTAATTGTGGTGACATTATTTTAAACAATTGAGTAAGTTGATTATTCTTTTAAAAAAAAAAAATCCAACAAATACCACAATTGTTCTCCCTTCTGCTTGTTCGATGAAATTATACTGGCACCGAGTTGTCACGCGTTCTGCACAACTACCCATAAAATAGATTTGGAGAAACTTCGGGACATCATTAGGCATAGGCATCAACGGCCCAATCTTGTGGTACACTTGGCGTTGTCTTTTGAATGTAGTTTCAAAATGACGTCCATTAGATGAGAGATCGCAAATTTTAGTTGCTCCAAAAGACGTCTGAGAAAACAGGAATTGGATTTGCGTGTCTTGCGCCGAAACAATTTCGAATCGTTTGATTCGTCAGCAAGAAGCGATTGCAACTGTTCTGGGGAGTGGGAAGTGGTAATAATACAACTTTTCCTGATGCACAACACATGCAGTCTGCTTCATTGCGGAATTTCAACGCCTGGCAGTATTCGCATACTTTGTCCATTGCACCATTTGTCCAATTTTAAAATGTGCTGAGTAATCGATGTCTGGTGCATATTCTAACGCGAGACGAACAAATGATATACGTGTTAATGCACGGCTGATTTGCTGTCTCTCTCGTTCTCTTTCTCTAAATGTGGCGATATGCTGTTCTCGTGTAGCTCTTGTTGTCGATATATTCTGTCTCAGACGTTCATCACGCTGTTCTTAAGATTCTTGCATACGATGCTCAGCTGTTCTGATTCTTTGAGCTTCCTTACTTGCCGCGATTTGTTTTGCTGATTGATGAGCCCTCTCAACACGTTTGCGTCGTGGCTCTCTGCTACACGCATTGTTGAGGTTAGATTTTTTTGGTGGCATTTCACTGAAATTTATAATTGCAACAATAAAAAGACAAATAATCGAATTACAACAAAAAGTGCCTTTCTAAAAGCCTTAAAATAATACACTATAATTCAGTGCTGGAACCGGAATGCCTGATATTAAATAATAATAATCATAATTCCGTGTGGTCGTAATGACCTGTCTTCGCCCCCTTAACCTAACCCGGCAACTCTGCCGGGTACAGGAGACCTACAATTTTACATAGAATCCCAACCACGGAAGCATTCTTCCGTACTTCACATTACACATCAAGCTGTGCCAGAGGTGAAAATCGGGTTAAATGCCTATAAAAATTGGAGTAGCTTGAAGTATTGGAATGGATAATTATAAGGAATATTTTGGGTCCATTGAAAAATAAACTACAATGGAAGATAAGAACTAATGAGTAAATATATCGTAACATCGAAAAAATAACAGAATCAGTCAGAAATAAGGAGAATGATATTTTTTATCTATACATCTATCGCATGGCTGACAGCAGGCTAACAAAAAAAAAAGAATAATTTCGAAAGGAGATTTCGAATATGGCAGGATTCCAAGGTAGAGAGGAGACGAAAACTGGTGCAAAATTGTCTGAAGAGAGAAAGAGAAAACACAGTGCAATAATAAAGGAGTAATGTAGAGGAGGAAAGAAAAAAACAACAGGGGAAGAACTGAAATTGGTCCCCAGCTGACCATAACGAAAAGAAGAAGAAAAATGAGAAGCAAGCAACAAATACTTACAAGTTTTTGAATTTATCGTAACGTTTTTTCAATGTTATATTCATGTGTGTAATTACTTTGTCGTTAAAGATAATAACATACGAACGATACACAACACAATACACAGCACAATTATAAAAATGATACTACACGAAAAATTCACGAAACTGGGTTATGTCATTCATAAACACATATGACGTGGAGTAGACAGTAACATAAATAAATCGAAACACAACGTCATCTACTGGATGGTTACCCAATCTAGATAACCAGGTGTTGTGTCGATAAATTAATACATCGCCATCTGTTAGAAACCTTTGGAACTATAATAATAATTTCGTGCGGTCGTAATGACCTGGTGACAGGGTTTCTATTGGCTCCGCATTCGGCCTCTGTGCCGAAGGTGAAGGCCGAGTTAAGTGCGTATAAAAATCCACGCCGGCACAGGGATTCGATCCATGGACCGAAGGACCTTTGGAACTATGGTCAGACGCCTAAATCACTGAGTCACCAGAACACTCGAACTTACAGCACTTACAAATAATTACAAACCATTGTCCTATGTCAAACATTGAACGAACATTTAATTCGCAATAATATATATTAAGGTCAATAATCGAGATAAAATCTATCCTATCTTTGGAGTTGGAACAAATTACACACAGTAAGTCAAATTTCATCAAAATCAGTTAAGTAGTTTCGAAGTTCATTTCGGACATACATTGTGACGCGAGATTTTTATATATATAAAGATTGTGTATAAGGGATCGTCCATAAACTACGTGGCTCGGTCTAATAAAGGGGGGAGGGTTGGCTGGAAAGCTACGCTGTTCTACGTGGGGGGAGGGGGGATGTTTCACAGCCAGGCCACGTAGATTTTCATTCATATATACTAGCTGACCCGGTCACGCTTTGCTGTGACTTACTAATTATAGTACGTTGGATTAATGTTATTCTAAAATTCCTCAAGTAGTCAAATTAATATTCACTAATAAAGACAAAAACATTGTAGTCGATTTGGAAATTCAAATTTAATTGGTAAAGAGTTACGGAGAGTTTAAATTAAGGACAAATGATCATAAAAAATTTAATTTACATTTCATTACAAATTACTTAATTGAAATTATATAAAAATTGATATTTATAAAATAAATAAATAAATTATTTTTATTTATTTATATAAACTGAAATTTCAGTTATATCTTCAGTCATACTGTTTTTATATTTTTCCCACAAACTCGAAGATTGTGCTGGATAACATGTTGTCAAAATAATTGCAAACAGTTTGACGAATACTATTCGGCGTGGCTGTCAACGCTGCATCAGCAAGTGTCAGGTCCCAATAATTGTCGTCTACCAGCAGCTGCAACTCGCGACATGCATCTTGACATGTATTGAACACTCGACATGTATTGAACACTCGACCATTAACTGTTCGTAAACATTCGAAAGAAGCTGGTCCGGGAACATTCACCAATAACAAACGCTGAAAGAAACATTCACGTTGTTTTGGATGCACTGTGTAAAGTCTTTGCTTTGAATATGCCTGCGATCGAAGGATGTGGTTCTCCTTGTTTACGTGGCTACCATTTTTTACCTAATTTGTTCCATGAAAAATAGCTTGGAACATCGGTATACGTATAATAATGTTTTTGCGAATTGGCGGAACACATCAGATTTTTGACACAATGTGAAAAATTCAGTTTGTGGTTTGTCGTTTTTGGTGGCTCAAGTATTCTTTGGAAAATATTTTCTTCGGTGAAATATACACGTTGACAGTTTTCAAGATGTATTGCAAGATGCTGGATGGAAGGGTCTCTTTCATGGATGCGAAAACTAAAAATATGCCAGATAGCTTCGTTGCTGCTGATGTATCTACCTATTTGGTATCGTGTTATTTCGTCATTTTTATTTACATTTTGAACTTCAAATACGGCCAAATCACTGCCTTTATTAACATATTTGCAAACGTACTTAATGGATTTTACAGAACTGCAAAACTCGACGTTAATATGAGCCTTATACGTTTTTGAAAGCAATGGTGAGTATGGTACGACCCACTGATTGTCAATTTCAACTTGGTTTCTAGAATTTGACATTCGCATTGTAAATGTTTGGCCACCATTCTCAGTGTTTCTGCGGCGATACAACGGATAACCATCGATATCCGTAATAGTATCATTCGTATATTCCTTTGGAAAACGCTTCTTACATTTTCCACCTTCCATGCATGGCGATGTCATGTTAAAAGCACCGCACGGTCCGTGGATCGAGTGACTGGTAACAATATCAAACAATTCTTGATCAATTAATGGGTCCGGAATTTCGGCTGAAATTATTTGATCAATTTCTTCTGGACGGATTTTAACTTCAAGCCAAATCAAAATGTGAGAATGAGGCAAACCTCGCTTTTGCCACTCAATCAAATACAGATAGCAACGTGTGTTACCTAAAACTGAATGTTTTACGATTAAATCAATCAATGATTTTAATTTTTGTTTGAACACACGTGCCGTGACATCATGACGATGCATTGATTGATGGCCTGGTAATAGCAAAGTTTGTATTTCCTCCCAATTCGGATTACATGTAAATGTAATAAACAAATCTGGACGACCATAATGACGTACGTAAGTCATCGCATCTTGTATATATTCCTGCATGTTCCGTGAACTGCCGATGTAGCTTGAAGTAAAATAATGCATTACCGATATCATTGGCGTTTAAATTTTCATAAATATTGCCGATAACAGTATCTCGTAAGAGGATGTATTCCTCCGATCGTAATTCAACCTGGTTGTATCGAATAAATCGCAAATGCTTGTTTTCAACCTTGGCGTACATATCCACGGCGTATTGAAGGCACAGTCGTGCGTCTTGCCTCTCTGCTACACGCATTGTCGAGGTTAGATTCTTTGGCGACATTTCACTGAAAAATATTTGAATTACAACAAAAAGTGCCTTTCTGAAAGCCTTAAAATAAGACACTATAATACAGTGGTGAAACCGGAATTTTTGGGTCCATTGAAAAATACAGTAAAATGGAAGTTAAGAACTAATGAGGAAATATAAAATAACATTGAAAAAATAACAGAAAAAGAAGAATGATATTTTTTGATACATTTATAGCACACCAGGCTTTCAAGAGGTTTAGAAAGATTTGAAACGAAATAATACCAGTGAACGTATGGAAAGAAAATTTTTTCGATAGCAGACTTTGAATATGGCAGGATTCAAAGGTAGAGAGGAGTGCAATAATGAAGGTACTGGGAGGAAGAAAGAAAAAACAACAGGAGAGGAATTGAAATTGACACGTGGAGTCTAGCTGACCATAACAAAAAGAAGAAGAAAAATGATAAGTTAGCGAGAAATGCTTACACGATTCGAATTTATCGTAACGTTTTCTTCAATGTTATATTCATGTGTGTAATTACTTTGTCGTTAGGTATAAAGACACACAAACGATGAACAACAATACAGTATAATTATAACACAATACACAGCACAATTAAAATTGAAGAAACTCACACATATGGCGTGGAATAGACCGTAGCATAAATAAATCGAAATACAACGCCATCTACTGAATGGTTCGATAAATTAACACACCGCCATCTGTTAGGAATAAACTGTAGCATAAATAAATTGAAACAGAACGTGATCTACTGGATGATTACCCAACCTAGCTAACCAAGTGTTGTATAGATAAGTTAACACATCGCCATCTGTTAGAAACTTATGGAACTATAATAATAATTACGTGTGGTCGTAATGACCTGGTGACATGGTTTCTACTGGCTGGGCATTCTGCCCTGTCTAGCCGCCTTTACCTAGCCCGCCCATCCTGCCTGGTACAGGGGACCTACATTTTAACGTCGAATCCGAACCACAGTACGTCCTGGCGTATTTCACCTCATAGCATGCTGCGCCGGGGTTTAATGCGGGTTAAGTGTCTATAAAAATCCCGCCGAGACAGGGACTCGAACCGGGACCTTTCCATCTCCAGTTTTTTTTTTTTTTTTTTTTTTTTTTTTTTTTTTGGGCCTCCTTCCTCCCCTTCAGCCCTGCCTTTCGCTCGCCAGTGGTTGGCTCTTTGCCTGGCTCTAAACCTTTTTATAATAAAATTTGGGTTTCAATGTTCTCTTTTCCTGATTTGTATTTATTAGTGGTATTTTCCATCAGTTGGATGTTTTGCTTTTTTGAGGTTCTTTATGATTTGAATATTTGGTACAGTTAGGTTCCCCTCGTGCCTTTGATTCAAAAAGTCTCTCTTTGGGTCTAGGCGGGGTTTATAAACAGTTTTATTTGGTTAAATTGTGATCATTGGAATGATTCTGTCATTATTATATCGAGCATCCGTGCGAAGTCCTTTTTTATAATTTTGAGTTTGGATAATTTCGTAATATATAGTATTCATATATGCTATATATTCGTCGTAAGTACTCTTTTCCGTTTGTAGCATATAAGTTAGGGTATTGCCTAGTATCCATTGTACCGTGTTGTGTTTCGTTTCAGGATATCTCTTTTTCTCAGGTTTCAGTATTTCCTGGATGCTCACGGTTAAAGGTGATGTTCTGTCAAGGAAGGCTATTCTTCTTCTTGCCCAATTCCATATTTTCTGGTTTTGGTTACACGTTATTCTGTGTATCAGGGTGTCAGTATTTCCGCAATTTCTGCATCTGTCATTCGGGATAGATGTATTTCGTAAAGTCTTCTGTTGGTTGAGATTTTTTCATTTACGACGTCATACCCACAAGGATTGTGTTTTAGTGTTTAGAGTTTTATTCGTTATATTTTTTCCAGATGTTGCTCCAGTTGTATTGTGGATTTTTAATTTCGATTTTATTTCTGTGGTTAGATGTGTTGATTATTTTGTAGATTTCTTTTGTTGTCCTTGTGTACAGGGTGCATCCTATGGTTTTTGCATAAGTTGTTTCTAGGTGAAATTTTCTCATATGTGGTAAGTTTGAACTTTATCGCGGCCATGTTGAAAGGTATTTCCTCAGTGACTGGTTTTGTTTCTTTAATCAAGTTATTTGTTGGGCCGTTTGGGTCATTTTCCGCTGTCGTTATGGTTCTTTTGAGGAATAATGCGCAGCATCTTTCGCGTACGCTTATCATTCCTATGCCTCCTTTTCCTAGGGGTAGAGTCATTGTTTTGAACGCCTGTTTTGAAGATCTTACCCCTGCTTGCGAAACCACCCGAGCAGATTCTGTATCCGATCTGCAATTGTGTCGGGTATCGGCAGTACTTGGGCGATGTAGACCATTTTACTCAATAAAGATACTTGTACGATTTTAGCCTTCTGTATTGCATCCAGATCTCTATCACAGTGCATGTTTATAACAGCCCTAATTTTTGGTAGTGTTATGAGCCAGTTTTTAGTTATTGTTTTCATAATGTTCTTTTGAAAAACAATGCCTAATGTCTTATGTTCTTCTACTTGCTCGTACCAGATGTCTGTTGGAGGTGGGATCTCTGCCTCACTTATTTGGAGCAGTGCAGTTTTCTTTGGGTTAAGTTTTGCGCCTGTTGCTTCCGTGAACGTTGTGATTATTTCCCACGTTTTTTGGATGTCCTCCGCTGAAGTTTCGGCTATACAAATGTCGTCTGCGTATCCTCTGCATGTAAATTTGTATCCGTTTAGATTAATGCCTGTTAAATTTTGGTGACATTTCTCAAGCAGGGGTTCCGTTGCCAGTGCGTACAGGATCATTGATAGCGGGCATCCTTGTCTTATCGATCTTTCTATCTTGACGGGGCGCTGACAGGTGTCCGTTTATAAGAAGTTTTGAATGTGTGTTTGTAATTATTTTCTTTATTACTTCCACGAATGGGGAGCCAAATCCTTTATGTTCCATGATTTTTAAGAGGTAATTATGTTCAATTCGGTCAAAAGCTTTTTCAAAATCGAGGAATAGTAGAGCTGATGGCGTTTGTTTTTCTGCGTTTATGCTGATAATATCACGGTATTCGCACACAGTATTTAAGATGCTACGTCCGGGAATAGCACTGGTTTGATGAGGTCCTAAGATTTTCTCCATGAGGGGTTCCAGTCTAGTTTTGAGGATTCTCGTTAGTATTTTAAAGTCTGAATTTAACAAAGTTATTGGTCGTATTTCATTGATTTTTTGATCTGGTTGCCTTTGGGTACTAGCACTATGATGCCCTCTGTGAAGGCGGTGGGAAGATTATCCTCTGTCCATAAGTCGTTTAGAATCTCTGTTAACTTATTTCTTAGCATGGGCCAGTAATGAATATAAAATTCTAGTGGGTAACCCATCCGGTCCTGGGGATTTCCCTCTTGCTGCTTTGTTTATCGATGTATGAATTTCATCCTGGTCAAAAATTCTTGTTAGAGTTGCTGATTCTTCCACACTTGCTGTGTTACTTGAGTTGGATATTAAATCGGAGATTGCCGCCGTACTAGTTGGAGTTGACTTAAAAATATTTTTATAATGCGTGGTAATTTCTTTAATTATATCTCTTCCGTCCTTGATGTTTTCACCATTTTCTTTAATTATATTGGTTATTAAAGTTTTTTTACTCCTTTTTGTGCTCCTTATAAGGTGGTACAAGGCTGCCGTTTCTTTGGTTGCGACGTCAGTCGGTTTTGAAGTTGTCAGAAGTTTGTTTGCTTGCATATTTTGTAATGATAGGATCTTGGCTTTGTATTTTTTTATTTTTATATTAGTATCGACAGTTATGGTGGGCTCTTGGTATAATTCCTTGATGCATCTGTAATAATACTCAATTGTGCCCTTCATCCAATAGTTCTTTTGTGTCCCCCAGGAGATTAAGGTTCGTTTTAGTTTCGGTTTCACATGTTCAACCCACCAAGATAGTGTGCTTTTATATTTTTTACAGTTTTTTTAGACATTCGTCCCAGACACTTTTGATTTCTTCGTCTAGCGCCGGGTCTTCAAGCATAGAGATGTTACATTTCCAGAATCCTTTGCCTCTGCTAACTGGCTGCCTCTGCATGTTGACAGTACATTGCATACTGTTGTGATCTGAAAATGCTTAGAGGAAAAATGTTTGCACTGGTTGTTTTGGTTCGGAGAGTCTCCGTTACGTAGATCCTGTCGAGTCGGCTTGCCGAGTTGTTTGAGACATATGTGTAGGCTTTGGCATTTCCGTGAATGCATTCCCAAGCGTCGTGAAAGTCCATCCCTGGAATGAGGTTAGTCAGCTCCCTGCACCCATTGAAATTTGGGGTTTGATCTTTTTGGCTTAGTACACAATTAAGTCACCTCCCATTATTACTGCACCTGTGGTATTTCGCAGGAGATAGGGTAGCTCTGTTTTGTAGAAGTGTGCTCTTTGGGCTCGATTATTATTGCCAGAGGGGGCGTAAACATTGATTATTCGCGTGTTATTTATTGTAGTTGCAATGGCCCTGCCGTTTGTTAATGTTTCTGTACTAACCGTCTCAATTCCCTCTCTAATCACGAGGGCCGTTCCCGTGTTGGTTTCTTTGGAGTAGTTAATTATTCCATCGTATCCAGGGATGTTTAGTTCCATAAAAGTCACTTCTTGTAACATTGCGATGTCAATACTGTTTTGTTTAATATAATCCGCTAGGCATTTTATTTTGAATGGCGTAATTACTCTGTTCATATTTATAGTTGCAATGCTATAACTTTGATTGCTTGTCATTGGTTATTTTACGTCTCATCAGATCCCTCCATTACTTCCTCGTACCAGCTGTCTTTACTGAGGAGTTTTGGTTTATCTTCTTCTCTTATCTTCTGATCGTTTACGTATTTTGGTGTGTCTTGTCCTTCAATTCTCACTTTGGTTGTTTCTTCTTCTTCTTCTTCTTCTTGTCTTGATTTGGCGTTATTTGTTGTTCGTTCTACTTTCTCTGCTATTCTTTTTACTGGTTTGCCGTTGTTTTCGAGTCGTTCACTGAGAGCTCGGCGTTTTTTTTGCTATGTATTGACTTGCGGTATTGGCACCATCCTTATTTGCACTTCTGCTAGATTGTCTTGTTATTCTCTTCTCGCTTATTTCTTTCTCGGCTTTGTTATTGATCGTTGAGCTGTGCATTTCAATCCGTTGTTTTGTTTCGGAATCTTCTTCTGCCTGGTGAGTTGTTTTATTTGTAAATGTTTCTATGTGTATGACATGTTCTGGGATACTCTCTTCTTCTATTTCTTTTTCATGTAATTTCTGTTCCGGTTCTTGTTCTTCGTTTTCCTCTTCTTCTTGTCCAGATTTTTCGGCTTGTGTTTCCTGTTTACCGCCGAGCTGTTCCGAGTTGTCCTCTACATCGATCTCCATGTTTTCCGTGTTTTCCAACGTTTCTGTGTGTGGCTCACATGCTGATGTTACAGTGTGGCCTATGTTTACACTGTTGACTTGTGCCGTGGCTTCTGCATAAGACGCTGTGTTGCTACTTTCCTTACTCGCTTCCGCGATTGTAGCATTTGCTGTTATAGTTTCTGATATTGACAATTTTACTCTTGGAAGTTGTAATGGTCGGCGTTTTGTACACTCAGATCTTAGATGTCCTGGGTCATTGCAAACAGAGCATGTGCGCGGTTGTCCCTCATATATTATTAATGCTTTGAAACCCTGTATCATTATATAGGAAGGTATATGTTTTTTTAAATCAATTTTCACACACCGTATGCCGTTGTTTGCTTGGAATCTGAACTTAGGGCTCCATTTTTCGTCGGTCGCCGTTATTATTTCACCATAGTTTTGGATTGCTGCCGTTACACTAGCATTACTAATTTCAAATGGTACATTAAAAACTCTTACTGATCGTAGCCCCAGCCCTGCGTGGCTTATATATACGGTACTTACGGTTCCATCTGGGTTCTGGTAGTCGGCTTTCCCTCCAGTTTTCTCTACGATAGTATTGCACAAGTTGTCATTTGTCATTTTAACGTATACTGCATAAGTCAAGAAGTCCATTTGGATTCCGTATACATCTGCGTCTGTCAAGTCGAATTTTTCATACAGCCATTCATGGAAGTCATATGCACGTGGTCTTGTCTCCTTCGCGTCGAACGCAAATTTCAGTGTATTCTTCCGTATCGTCGATTCCATTTTCACTATCGTAAACCACAAGCTAAGTTTTCACTGATACACTCACTGAACCTCGCTTGAGGAAAGTGCAGTCAGACGCCCTAACCACTTAGCCAGCAGACCGCTTAGCCTTGGTGGCTTACAAATAATTACAAACCATTGTCCTATGACAAACATTTAATGAACTTTTATTTCGCAAATAATAAATATTGAGGTCTATAATCCAGATAAAAACTATCCTATATTTTAAGTTGGACTAAATCACACACATTAAGCCAAATTTCATCTAAATCGGTTATGTAGTTTCGGAGTTCATCCCGGACGAACATCGTGACACGAGATTTTTATATATATAAAGATAAAGATATTAATTTGACTACTTGAGGAATTCTAGAATAACATTAATCCAACGTACTATAATTAGTAAGTCACAACAAAGCGTGACCGGGTCAGCTAGTATCTTTATATATATAAAAATCTCGTGTCACGATGTTCGTCCGGGATGAACTCCGAAACTACATAACCGATTTAGATGAAATTTGGCTTAATGTGTGTGATTTAGTCCAACTTAAGAGATAGGATAGTTTTTATCTGGATTATAGACCTCAATATTTATTATTTGTGAAATAAATGTTCATTAAATGTTTGTCATAGGGCAATGGTTTGTAAACATTTGTAAGCCACCACGGCTAAAGCGGTATGGTGGCTAAGTTGTTAGGGCGTCTGACTGGAGATGGAAAGGTCCCTGTCTCGGCGAGGATTTTTATAGACACTTAACCCGGCATTAACCCCCGGCGCAGCATGCTGTATGAGGTGAAATACGCCAGGACGGTACTGTGGTTCGGATTCGACGTTTAAAATGTAGGTCCCCTGTACCAGGCAGGATGGGCGGGCTAGGTAAAGGGGGCTACGACAGGGGCAGAATGCCCAGCCAGTAGAAACAATGTCACCAGATCATTACGACCACACGTAATTATTATTATAGTTCCATTAGTTTCTAACAGATGGCGATGTGTTAACTTATCTATTTTTTTTTTTTTAATAGCATTTGGCAACGGAGGCCATACAGCCAGCTCAAGGAAATTTAATTGCTTTCAGTGTATGGACGCCACAGGACGGACAGGACATTCACACAGACACACAACACTTAACATCCATGCCCGCGGCCGGATTCGAACCGGCGGCCTTCGGCACGCGGAGCTAGCACTCTAGCCCCTACGCTACCGAGGCCGGCTTAACTTGTCTATACAACACTTGGTTAGCTAGGTTGGGTAATCGTCCAGTAGATCACGTTCTGTTTCAATTTATTTATGTTACAGTTTATTCCTAACAGATGGCGGTGAGTTAATTTATCGAACCATTCAGTAGATGGCGTTGTATTTCGATTTATTTATGCTACGGTCTATTCCACGCCATATGTGTGAGTTTCTTCCATTTTAATTGTGCTGTGTGTTGTGTTATAATTATACTGTATTGTTGTTCATCGTTTGTGTGTCTTTATACCTAACGACAAAGTAATTACACACATGAATATAACATTGAAGAAAACGTTACGATAAATTCGAATCGTGTAAGCATTTCTCGCTAACTTATCATTTTTTTTTCTTTTTGTTATGGTCAGCTAGACTCCACGTGTCAATTTCAATTCCTCTCCTGTTGTTTTTTCTTTCTTCCTCCCCAGTACTCCTTCATTATTGCACTCCTCTCTACCTTTGAATCCTGGCATATTCAAAGTCTGCTATCGAAAATTTTTTCTTTCCATACGGTTCACTGTGTAACGTAACCATGAACGTTACGGTTATATTTGGAGTGGATAGTGTAATCTGAGAGGTATGTAAGGTCTTTGGCGGTGGGCGAGCGCCGAGCGCGGTGAGTCGGGGAGTCAGTGATTGTCAGTGGTAACGTACGGAACAGCCGGCGGGAGCGGAAGGTTTACGGCAGTGTGTTTATCCCGTGAATACATCGTACGGCCGCTTGGCGTGTGTTCCGTACTAAAGAACACGGTGGGATGTGTGCTAAAGTATATGTTGGACTATGAAGGTTCTTCCGAGTGACCTGATTCAATATAAACTGTGTTTAGTAAACTACTGCAGAATCGGACTATGGCGATTGTTTGTTAATTAGTTTCGAGAATTGTGCTCACTGCTTATTTATCTTTTGTCTGTACTTGAATCTGCTATTTTCGGTGACGAAAGAACATTAGTATTATTGTCTGGTGGCATGCTTGTGGTCTGTGTAGTCTCAGAGGAATAAATCTACCCAAACTAGTACGCATATGTGTTTTCCTTCTCTGACTTTAATTAACCAATTAGCATTGCCGAAAGACTGGCGACCGCACGGCAAAACGAACCTTTAATTAAAAGAGTAATTAGTGGTGGAAGAAAGCTTAAGAAAAATCGTGTTAGGAAGTGTAGCTGCTCAATTGCTTCAACGAACTTTTAACTATACAAACACGAATATCGCGAGTACACGTTACATGGCTCAACGTGACAGGACAAGTTACAGTTAAAATTGTTAAGGACGGACAGTGATTAATATAAAAAAAAGTGCTGGAAATAATAAGCAGTGAGTAGAGCGGGAAGACAACAATCGGCGATGGTACGGCTACTTCGAGGCGGCGAGTGCACAACAATGTAATAAACGAGAGGACCCGAGCTTTCACGATCGGAACCGAACAACGCAGTCCGACGGGAAGCCTCGCCAGAGCAACAACTGGACACCGGGGCAACGCGGTACAGCGGAGAGACGCGACAGCGGAACAACGCGGGCACGCAGAAGCGGCGCAGCGTCATTGCGGTCGACGGCAGCGCGGTCAGCAACTGAGATTCTTCGAAAGGAAAGTGCGAACAAATTTTTAATTAAAGAAAGACACAAACTGACATTAAATAATTTAAAAAAAAAAAAAAAAAAAATACTGTTTCGATTGGAATCACATTTCCGCGGTAGTAATTATTTCTTTTGCATTAAGGAATCTTCAAATGAGCTACTGACTATGCGGATTGCAAATTTTATGCATGCAAGCATAATGTTATTCGGTTTTGGGTCAAGTTATGTCAGTTTCTGTTATCGAATTAATTTGTAATTTTTTTTGTTGATTTTCCAAAGAAGGCATACGTTGAGTAGAATTAATAAATGTCTTCCATACAATTTCCTGTAGGTTTTGTCTGGGAGGTTTCTGATATTATATTTTATTTTCTCCATGGCTGCGAGTGTTAAAGTTTATGTTACCATTTTGTGAAGATAGGGGCATTATTTTACATTGAGCTTATACGAAGTGGATCATGCAATATTCAATTCGACTTGGAAAGATTTCTTCGTGTAATATTTTCTTTCAGATCCAGCAAACTTGCGTTTTCACCCAACGTTGTTTTATTCATGTGCAGTTCCTGCTAACCTGTGTTCTGGTTCAATGCTTTGTAGTTAGGAAACTGTTTGTTTTACATGAACTGTAGCCTGGATTTTATGGTTTTTCAGTGTTCTCAGATGGATTAGAAGTTGGGAAAGATGGACTTTGCGTTTGACTGTCCACAGTTTAAGGGTGTGGAAAGATTCTTAAGTAGCCTAGACTTTCTTAGGGTTCACATCAAAGTAGAGGATAAAGATAAATACACGGCTATAATAAATGTTGTTAAGAGGGTGGTAGCAAGCTTTAAGGAGGAATGCAAAGTACATGTACAGCACAGTAAAGAGTTCAGGGATCCTGAAATTCTAAAAAATATAGATTGGTATATAATTTCAGTATGGTCAAAGCTTGAAGAAGTTCGAGAAAACTTGGGTAGTTTTTGTGATAAAATATCCATGGTTTCAGTAGATTCTGCTATTGATTATATCAAGGGGGCTATACCCGATGTTGGTTACAGAGTAAAATACCTTGAACATAAGTTTAGTTGGGTGCAAAGGGTGAAATTCGAAGATGATGTTTGTAGTCATATTGGAGGATTATTCAATGCTGATTGTGAGTTAGATTCAAAGTCATCTGAGCCTGTTGAGGAGCAGCTTGTGGATGATAATGAGTGTATGAGAAGTGTAGAGAATAATGAAAATTTGGAAGAGGAAGAACCTGTGACAAAATATAAAATTACTAGGGAAGAAACAGAAGAATCAAAGGCTGAAGAACCGGGTAACAGTCTGAAAACATTTGGTGACAGTCTCGACGCATTTAGAGCGGAGATGAAACGGGCGTTTGCAGAATTTGAGTATAACCTGAGATGCTACTTCGAACAAGAAAAAGCAAAGATAGTTTCAGAAGAAACTTATAGATCAAATGGAAGAGAAACGGTGAATAAAAACAATGTTTGTGAGCCACAAGAGCAGGAGGAGACTTGTGTAACTGACGACAAGAATGTTGAGAAAGATACTGTAGCAAAAGAAGAAATAATGTCAGTAGAAGAAGATGGAAGACAGCGAGAAGCAGTCCTTGAGATGAAAGAAACATTTCAGGAGACAGAAGCAGTGAAGCATGAAACTTTGCCGGAAGGGAACCTCGCAGTGAAACATGGTATGATGATAGATGAGTACTATTCATCATTTAAAGCCATACAACAGAAGGTGATTAATGGGAATAAAGAGATTATGCAGAAGAGAGGAAACTATGTGAAGCCTGAAGAATGGTATTTGCTGAGAAGATATGTGGAAACAAGTGGAGGAAGAAGAATGAAGGAGGAGTGGAAGAGGCGCAGGAAGAAGTTACGGTTATATGATGAAGCAAAGAATGTAAATAAGAAGAAAGGAGGAAGAAGAGAAGAAAGTTGGAAGAGACGCAGGAAGAAGTTACGCTTATATGATGAAGCAAAGAATGTAAATAAGAAGAAAGAGGGAAGAAGAGAAGAGAGTTGGAAGAAGCGAAAGAAGAAGCGGGGTTTAAAGCTGTTTGGTGAAGGAAGGAATATTGTAAAGAAAAAGAAGTAGGTACATTAGGTAGAGGGGGTGAGGTACAGTCTTCAGTTGCCTCACTACGCATGATGGAAACATCCATGCATAAATGCCTTAGCGTTATGATAGGTTTAGGCTTTTAGGTTTTTTTGTCTTCACAATTATTTTACTATGGTATTTTACAGTTGTTGTATCAAATGTCTGTTGCGGTTGTGCACAGATTAGCGACCCGCACACTGTTTGTTTTGGTTAGGGTATCACCGTTTTTGTCACAGCCGAAGGAGTTGGTTATTGTGACTTACCTTTTCCTTTCATTAAAGTGTTAAGATGATTTAAGTGTGGCGCAGAGTAATGTCAGTTTGCGGCTTTCCGCGTGTGGAGTGATCAGTGTTGGTGTACAACAGTCAGTGAATGAGGCACCTGCCTGAGCAGGGCACACTGTCAGTGCACTGTCGAAGTAAACAAGGCACGATTCAGTGCATGTGTCATACATCAGAAAAAAAGATAGGAAAAATTGTTGTCAAAATATATTGTAACTCAATTTGTAATTTCTTGGTTATATGTCATGGATCTAAGCAAGGACATATGGACATTGAAAGGTTTGATGATTTGTTTCATGCTGTTTCAGACTGTGTGTGTTATTCTTAATGTGTATGTAATTATGTTAGTTTAAGGATAAGCAAGCAGCCACCCAGACTTTCCTTTATGTTTGGTAAACATTTAATCTTGTATTTTTTTTTGTAAATGTTTCTATGTATATGTGAACAAGTGTGGTTTGTGATGACAAAAGTCGGTGCTTTGTCAATACCGACTTTTGCCACATTGTAACGGTGGGGGTGTAACGTAACCATGAACGTTACGGTTATATTTGGAGTGGATAGTGTAATCTGAGAGGTATGTAAGGTCTTTGGCGGTGGGCGAGCGCCGAGCGCGGTGAGTCGGGGAGTCAGTGATTGTCAGTGGTAACGTACGGAACAGCCGGCGGGAGCGGAAGGTTTACGGCAGTGTGTTTATCCCGTGAATACATCGTACGGCCGCCTGGCGTGTGTTCCGTACTAAAGAACACCGTGGGATGTGTGCTAAAGTATATGTTGGACTATGAAGGTTCTTCCGAGTGACCTGATTCAATATAAACTGTGTTTAGTAAACTACTGCAGAATCGGACTATGGCTATTGTTTGTTAATTAGTTTCGAGAATTGTGCTCACTGCTTATTTATCTTTTGTCTGTACTTGAATCTGCTATTTTCGGTGACGAAAGAACATTAGTATTATTGTCTGGTGGCATGCTTGTGGTCTGTGTAGTCTCAGAGGAATAAATCTACCAAAACTAGTACGCATATGTGTTTTCCTTCTGTGACTTTAATTAACCAATTAGCATTGCCGAAAGACTGGCGACCGCACGGCAAAACGAACCTTTAATTAAAAGAGTAATTAGTGGTGGAAGAAAGCTTAAGAAAAATCGTGTTAGGAAGTGTAGCTGCTCAATTGCTTCAACGAACTTTTAACTATACAAACACGAATAGAACTAGTACACGTTACAACTGGTATTATTTCGTTTTAAATCTTTCTAAACCTCTTGAAAGCCTGGTGTCATCTATGCTATAAATGTATCAAAAAAAATATCATTCTTCTTTTTCTGTTATTTTTTTCAATGTTATTTTATATTTCCTCATTAGTTCTTAACTCCCATTTTACTGTATTTTTCAATGGACCCAAAAATTCCGGTTTCACCCCTGTATTGTAGTGTCTTATTTTAAGGCTTTCAGAAAGGCAATTTTTGTTGTAATTCAAATATTTTTCAGTGAAATGTCGCCAAAGAATCTAACCTCGACAATGCGTGTAGCAGAGAGGCAAGACGCATGACGAGAGAGCTCATCAAGCAGCAACACAAATCGCGGCAAGTAAGGAAGTTCAAAGAATCAGGACAGCTGAGCGTCGTATGCAAGTATCTCAAGAACAGCGTGATGAACGTCTGTGACAGAATATATCGAGAACAAGAGCGGCACAAGAACAGCACATAGCTACACTTAGAGAAAGAGAACGAGAGAGACAGTAAATCAGCCGTGCTTTAACACGTGTATCATTTGTTTGTCTTGCGTTCCAATATGCACCAGCCATTGATTACTCTGCACATTCTAAAACTGCAATCGGTGCAGTGAGCAAAATATGCCAGTATTATCAGGCGTTGAAATTCCGCAATGAAGCAGCCGGCAAGTGTTGTGCATCAGGAAAAGATGTATTATTACCACTACCCAATCCACCCGAACATTTACAATCCTTCTTGCTGGCGAATCAAACGATTCGAAATTGTTTCTGCGTAAGACACGCAAATTCAATTCTTGCTTCCAGATGACGTCTTTTGGGGCAACAAAAATTTGCGATCTTCCATCTGATGGACGTCATTTTGAAACTAAATTCAAAATACAAGGCCAGGTGTACAATAAGATTGGGTCTTTGATACCGATGCCAAACGATGACCCGAAGTTTCTCCAAATCTATTGGAAATTGTGAGGAACGCTTGAAAACTAGGTGCCAGTATAATTTCATCGAACATGCAGAAGAGAGAGCAATTGTGGTATTGATATAAATTCTTCGCGTGTTTGCCGCGAAGAATTTATATCAAAGATAGCTGACCCGGTCACGCTTTGCTGTGACTTACTAATTATGGTACGTTGGATTAATGTTATTCTAAAATTCCTCAAGTAGTCAAATTAATATTCACTAATAAAGATAAAAACATTGTAGTCGATTTGGAAATTCAAATTTAATTAGTAAAGAGTTACGGAGAGTTTAAATTAAGGACAAATGATCATAAAAAATTTTAATTTACATTTCATTACAAATTACTTAATTGAAATTATATAAAAATTGATATTTATAAAACTATTTTTTATTTATTTATATAAACTGAAATTTCAGTTATATCTTCAGTCACACTGTTTTTATATTTTTCCCACAAACTCGAAGATTGTGCTGGATAACATGTTGTCAAAATAATTGCAAACGGTTTGACGAATACTATTCTGCGTGGCTATCAACGCTGCATCAGCAAGTGTCAGGTCCCAATAATTGTCGTCTACCAGCAGCTGCAACTCGCGACATGCATCTTGACATGTATTGAACCCTCGACATGTATTGAACACTCCACCATTAACTGATCGTAAACATTCGAAAGAAGCTGGTCCGGGAACATTCACCAATAACAAACGCCGAAAGAAACATTCACGTTGTTTTGGATGTACTGTGTAAAGTCTTTGCTTTGAATATGCCTGCGATCGAAGGATGTGGTTTTCCTTGTTTACGTGGCTACCATTTTTTACCTAATTTGTTCCGTGAAAAATGGCTTAGAACATCGGTATACGTATAATAATGTTTTTGCGAATTGGCGGAACACATCAGATTTTTGACACAATGTGAAAAATTCAGTTTGTGGTTTCTCGTTTTTGGTGGCTCAAGTGTTCTTTGGAAAATATTTTCTTCGGTGAAATATACACGTTGACAGTTTTCAAGATGTATTGCAAGAAGCTGGATGGAAGGGTCTCTTTCACGGATGCGAAAACTAAAACTATGCCTGATAGCTTCGTTGCTGCTGATGTATCTACCTATTTGGTACCGTGTTATTTCGTCATTTTTATTTATATTTTGAACTTCAAATACGGCCAAATCACTGCCTTTATTAACATATGTGCAAATGTACTTAATGGGTTTTACAGAACTGCAAATCTCGACGTTAATATGAGCCTTATACGTTTTTGAAAGCAATGGTGAGTATGGTACGACCCACTGATTGTCAATTTCAACTTGGTTTCTAGAATTTGACATTCGCATTGTAAATGTCTGGCCACCATTCTCAGCGTTTCTGCGGCGATACAACGGATAACCATCAATATTCGTAATAGTATCATTCGTATATTCCTTTTGGAAAACGCTTCTTACATTTTCCACCTTCCATGCATGGCGATGTCATGTTGAAAGCACCGCACGGTCCGTGTATCGAGTGACTGGTAACAATATCAAACAATTCTTGATCAATTAATGGGTCTGGAATTTCGGCTGAAATTATTTGATCAATTTCTTCTGGACGGATTTTAACTTCAAGCCAAATCAAAATGTGAGAATGAGGCAAACCTCGCTTTTGCCACTCAATCAAATACAGATAGCAACGTGTGTTACCTAAAACTGAATGTTTTACGATTAAATCAATCAATGATTTTAATTTTTGTTTGAACACACGTGCCGTGACATCATGACGACGCATTGATTGATGGCCTGGTAATAGCAAAGTTTGTATTTCCTCCCAATTCCGATTACATGTAAATGTAATAAACAAATCTGGACGACCATAATGACGTACGTAAGTCATCGCATCTTGTATATATTCCTGCATGTTCCGTGAACTGCCGATGTAGCTTGAAGGTAAAATAAATGCATTACCGATATCACTGGCGTTTAAATTTTCATAAATATTGCCGAAACAGTATCTCGTAAGAGGATGTATTCCTCCGATCGTAATTCAACCTGGTTGTATCGAATAAATCGCAAATGCTTGTTTTCAACCTTGGCGTACATATCCACGGCGTATTGAAGGCACAGTCGTGCGTCTTGCCTCTCTGCTACACGCATTGTCGAGGTTAGATTCTTTGGCGACATTTCACTGAAAAATATTTGAATTACAACAAAAAATGCCTTTCTGAAATCCTTCAAATAAGACACTATAATACAGTGGTGAAACCGGAATTTTTGGGTCCATTGAAAAATACAGTAAAATGGAAGTTAAGAACTAATGAGGAAATATAAAATAACATTGAAAAAATAACAGGAAAAGAAGAATGATATTTTTTCGATAAATTTATAGCATGGATGACTCCAGGCTTTCAAGAGGTTTAGAAAGATTTGAAACGAAATAATACCAGTGAACCGTATGGAAAGAAAAAATTTTCGATAGCAGACTTTGAATATGGCAGGATTCAAAGGTAGAGAGGAGTGCAATAATGAAGGAGTACTGGGGAGGAAGAAAGAAAAAACAACAGGAGAGGAATTGAAATTGACACGTGGAGTCTAGCTGACCATAACAAAAAGAAGAAGAAAAATGACAAGTTAGCGAGAAATGCTTACACGATTCGAATTTATCGTAACGTTTTCTTCAATGTTATATTCATGTGTGCAATTACTTTGTCGTTAGGTATAAAGACACACAAACGATGAACAACAATACAGTATAATTATAACACAATACACAGCACAATTAAAATTGAAGAAACTCACACATATGGCGTGGAATAGACCGTAGCATAAATAAATCGAAATACAACGCCATCTACTGAATGGTTCGATAAATTAACACACCGCCATCTGTTAGGAATAAACTGTAGCATAAATAAATTGAAACAGAACGTGATCTACTGGATGATTACCCAACGTAGCTAACCAAGTGTTGTATAGATAAGTTAACACATCGCCATCTGTTAGAAACTTATGGAACTATAATAATAATTACGTGTGGTCGTAATGACCTGGTGACATTGTTTCTACTGGCTGGGCATTCTGCCCCTGTCTTAGCCGCCTTTACCTAGCCCGCCCATCCTGCCTGGTACAGGGGACCTACATTTTAACATCGAATCCGAACCACAGTACGGTCCTGGCGTATTTCACCTCATACAGCATGCTGCGCCGGGGGTTAATGCCGGGTTAAGTGTCTATAAAAATATTCGCCAAGACAGGGACTCGAACCGGGGACCTTTTCCTCTCCAGTCAGACGCCCTAACCTCTTAGCCAGCAGACCGCTTACCGTTGGTGGCTTACAAATAACTACACACCATTGTCCTATGACAAACATTTAATGAACCTTTATTTCGCAAGTAATAAATATTGAGGTCTATAATCCAGATAAAAACTATCCTATCTTTTAAGTTGGACTAAATCACACACATTAAGCCAAATTTTATCTAATTCGGTTATGTAGTTTCGGAGTTCATCCCGGACGAACATCGTGACACGAGATTTTTATATATATAAAGATAAGAAGGCCTTTGACAGGGTAAAGCATCTGAAAATGACAGAAATTTTAAAAGTATTGGCTTGGATGGTAAAAACCTTAGAATTATTGCTAACCTGTACTGGAACCAGTCTGGTCATGTGATACGGAAGGGTGAAAATACGTATGAAGTAAAAATTATTCGTGGTGTAAGACAAGGTGATATTATGTCCCCCTTATTATTTAATATCTACTCAGAGTATATCTTTAGGGAGGCGTTGAGTGATGTGGAGATGGGAGTGCTGTTGAATGGAAACTGGATAAACAACATTCGCTACGCAAATGACACAGTAATTTTTGCAGACAGTCAGGAAAGCTTAGAATATCTTATAGATAGAGTGTCACAATGAAGCCATGAATACGGACTTGACATTAATATAAATAAGATAAAAGTAATGGTCATTGGCAAAAACAACAACTCCCAATGCCATATTATGATAAACCAGAAGATCATTGAATGTGTATCAAGGTATACGTATCTTGGCACCACAGTAAACAGCCAATGGGATTCATCTTATGTAATAAAGTCACGTATTGTTAAAGCCAGGGCTACTTGCAATAAAATGAATAACCTTTTTAAAAGTCGTAATTTATCAATCACCACGAAGATGAGACTCCTGCGCTGCTATGTGTTCTCTGTCCTGTATGGCGTTGAAACGTGGACATTATCAGAAACTATGAATAAAAGGTTGGAAGCTTTTGAAATGTGGCTATATCGAAGAATGTTGAGAATACCATGGATAGACCACACCACAAATACTGAAGACATAGAAATACTGACCACCATAAAAACACGAACGCTTCAGTACCTTGGCCACATCATGAGGAATAATAGTCGTTACGAACTCCTGCAATCTGTTCTCCAGGGGAAAATACCAGGAAAGAGATGTGCTGGTAAAAGAAGAATTTCTTGATTAAAAGATCTAAGAATATGGACCTCCAAGACAACTACGGAGTTAATCCGAGCATCAACCAGCAGAGATGAGACAGCCAAGATGGTTGCCGACACCCGGAACGGATAGGGACCAGAAGAAGAAGTTAAGTTACAATGATTTGACCATGCCAATGATGAGTGAGACTCATCAAAGGGAGCCGACCCCTAATGTTGGGAAAAAGTTGGTGAAGAAGAAAAGAGTTTTAGCTGTTTAGCTTTGAAAGTCAAGTTACGTCGGTGCTTCTAATTAACTACAAATATTAAAATGATATAATTTATCATTAACTATGTTGAAATCATTTTGTTTAACGAATAATAGTAGCTTGAGGTCTGTTCTGTGATATAACCCTACAATATTCACTGCCGGGATTCAAATTCGTACCTTTCTGAGCGGTGTTCAGTTAGATTAACTGTAGGGTCAAGTATCACACTGAGGTATTAAATAATGAGAGAAACGTCTGCCGCAATGCTGTTGGTGTTCTTTGTCAGTGCTTTCCCGGCTGCATTATATAAGATTAATAACTTCTATCATAAATGTGGTTCTACCACTATTAGACATCTCTAGTGGAAGACTTGCCAGAGAGATTTCCAGAGTAGTTTCCGCAACAGACAAAGTGTATTATGATTGGAGAATTGAGTCTTTGCTGGCGTACAGATTTTAACAATATGCATGCCAGAACTTAGTCCGCTGAGGAACAAAGAAGCCTCTTCGATTACAGCCCTTGCTAATCTGATTTTAGGTTCAGATGGTCTCTTAAAATCATTGAAGGCGAATGACAGACTGGTTTCTTTTCGAAAGCAATGGGAGATATCCTCCTGTTCGCTGATGTTTTTTTTTTTTTTTATGTTCTGTTCGGTAGGGCTATCCGCCACCGTGATGTTAATCCTTTCTTGCAAGGTGTGAATAGCCCATGCCAGGAGACAGATTTTTCGTAACTTTTTTCTAATGAATACCCATGTTACCTGATTCGTTCTCGTAGCTCAATTGCAAAACTATTGGTTGGTAAGTATATGGTACAGCCTATTGAGGGATGCTACTTACAAATTGTGCACTTGTAGTGCTCTTTGTGAATACTTTCGTGTTAACACAGTAGGAGCATAAGCAGTGAACTAGTAAAGTGTTCCAGTGCTGTTTTCACACATTAAAATTTTATCCAAAACGTAACTTTCCCAGATGTCGCACATTGCTTGCCAGTTGGTAGGTCTCCATCTTTATTTGTTGTTATTGTACGCAGGATATTTGTTGCAGTTTGTGCAGCGCTTTCAGACACGCGGGACGGCCTTACCACTACTCCCATATACTGCAGAGAAAGCGTCCATCTCTCTTTCCTGGCCTTTACACTGGTTCTCTGCAGGGAAGGTTCAGTTTGGGGATATATCTCGCGCGTATTGACACTCTCCATTCAGGCCTCGTGGCTGAGGAGCTGCACATGCCGCATTCATGTTTGCTCACATCTGTTTCGACTCCGGCCATGACAGCGCATAGGCTAGCGAACTAGCATCAGATCGCAATGATCACGGTGAGAGTACGGCCTAGAACGGAAAAAAAACATATATTTTTTATAAGTACTAGCAGTAACCCGTGACTTCGTACTTGTGGAATAAGAATTTCATTGCTAGAGTTGGTTATAGAGAGCTGTAAGTTACGTGAAAGGAATCCCAAAAAACACGTAATCACTATAATATGGCAGAGAAACTGCCACCATACCATTCTACCATAGAGCATGTCTCATGAAGAGAATCAATTTGCAACATGTTTAATAAATAGGGGGGCTTAACTGAGATCACCTTGTCTTTCATCTTTGTCTTTTTTCTTCAGGATGAGTATCAGATTCTTAGTTTCTAATAACTTTATCTGCTTTTGTTCTGTGAGGCATGTCAAAAAAAAAAAAGATAAAATGTACTGATGCCAGAACCTATTAGGTGGACACAGAATAATGGACTGGTCATATTTAATATGTTTTGTCTGTAAAAGAAATTTCTGAACAGATCGTTCACTAAAATACTGTCAGATAAACAAATTCTGAGTGAGCCATATAACATTACAGACTTACAAACGCTATCCATCAGTTTGGAACTAGTCAGTTAGTTCTAAAATTTAATGAAAAAAACCATTCCTAACAAAACAAAGTATTTCCTTTTGGAATTTCATCAATATCGGTATAGCCGTTTAGTCGTCAAAACGTAACACACACACACACCGAGAGAGAGAGAGAGTGAGAGTGAGTGAGAGAGAGTGAGAGAGAGAGAGAGAGAGTTACTTTCGCATTTATAATATTATTAGTGTAGATAATATACAGCAAGAGCAAAACAACCGGTATAGCATATAAAATTAAACGCTTATGGCACTGTTGGGTCCCCAAGGATTGTTCGTCCGCCTACGTGACAGATTCGATTTGCCACTCATTCCGCCTCTGTCGTGGCTGCACCTACAGTGTACCATGGAATTCGTACAACGGAGGTCCATGCGTGGCTCATATAATCAAAAACAGCTCCTAACAATTCGTGCTCCGAACCGGATTTGAACACGTGACGCGACCCACAACATCTGAAAGCAAGCTGCTTCACCACAGATCCAGCAGCCCGCTCTATGGCAGACCATTGCAGAGAAGTACTCGTGCAATGCGTCTATCATCGTTCAGTCAGTTTTCAAAATTCCATTCCATAATATATTATTTCTGCGGGATAAAGTATCCTATGCCCTTTCTAATATTAATTGGTATCTCTCTGTCAAATTTCATCAAAATCGAAAACGGCTCTTGCAGGAAGACCTGCGTGATTAAAGAGGTTCTGAATGTTCTAATATTTTGAAGCTACCTTGACAATTATATAATGCCCTATAAATGTCAATTATGAATGTTATGTTTTATTACCATTATTTCTAAAAAAAATACCTTTATTTGTAGTTAAAATAAATGAAAAACTTTATCCCTTCAAGGTAGTTTATTATAATATCATAAATAATTTAATCCTGAAAATTAATTATTATTTCTACCCAACTTAAAAGCTTTTTTATCGTTTTCTTATTGAATATTTTAATCTTAATCCATCCTTCCAGATTTGGGATTTCAATGGTTTTTCCAAATCACTAAAGGTGAATTCCGGTATGGTTCCTTCGAAAAGCCATTGCCCAATTCCTTCCCGTTCTGGGCCTCCTATCCTCTTCAGCCTCTAATGTCCTTACTGTCGACGAGGAGCAAAGCCATAAGCAAAACAATAAAAATAGAACATGAAAACAATAACAACCTACATCATAAGGAGAAGTATTTCATTAGTTCACCAGAATCTGCAGAAACGATTGCTACAGAAGACGGTATTTTCAATGATAAACCTGTCAAGAACTTGTCGCATGAACACTATATAGTTTAATCAATTAATCCTTGCTTACGAAATCATATCATGCATCTTTGCTTTCAATATATTCTTAATCTTGCTACCCAGTGCAGAGCCGTGGTAACGTACACCTGCTATGTTTTAAACTTTCTGTAATACTATGTTCGTGCTATTGCACTTCGTAAAGATAGTATAGAATGAATTATCGGGTCTGAATTACTTCTTAAATAAAAGTCATAAAGAAATCTAATAATCTATAGACCGGAAGATGATAGAACTAATTTTGTAATATTGGTTCACTCCAATGCTATGAAAGAATAATTGCATTACTTATTCTGGTTGGGGTGATGAGGATTTTTTATTAATTAACTTCTATACACTAATCAATTATGGGTACCAACCGAATTATTAAATCCTAAAATTAACTGGATATTTTCTCAAATGCGAAACTTTACATAGCAACAATTTTCTTCCTCGAACTTTACAACGACTAACTTACATTTCTCCTCGTATATTATTATGAGGAAAATCTCCTTCTATATGATAAATTCAAAAAAAAAAAAACTATTATATTTTAATTGCGATTATTCTTCCTCTTCTATCCACCTCCTTCAGCTGGCTTTATTTTACTCTCTAGCCAGGCCTTTTTATTTCACTTTGTTCCTTACACAATGTGCAGTCAAGGCTTCTATATTGAACTACATTTCTTTTGTTTTCATGTAAAAAAAACTATCTCTGGTTAAGTTAGACGAATATTAATATTATCAGTTATTTTACTGTGACAACATCCTAGACATTATTCAAAAATATTTTCTTACATAAATTTCCACTCATCGCATTGCTTCTGTTAGCCAACAGCAGAATGAATGAGACTTAAACTAAATAAATATGAAAGGGTTCCAAATTACCTGTATTTTGACAAACTCCACCGGCTAACAGATTCTATAAACTATTCTTATGCAAAAGTGTTTTGTGACTTTTGGAAATGGATAGTCCGTATGGAACTTTAAATGATAGTTTAATAAAATCATTATCTAAAGAAAAAAAATCCAATATCTCTAATTCTAGCTTCAGCACAATTAAAATTATGAGCAATCTTATGACTGAAGTTGAATGAATTATTAAGAACATAAAACGTTGGCCAGGTGGCATGCCTACTATGCCCTCTTCCAGATAGACCAATGAAATCTTACAGAACTTAATCAAATTCACAATCATTAAAATTTAAGTACGGTTATAACATTACTGAAAACGTAACACTGTTAAATAACACTTCATTTATAAACAAGAAGAGATAACTGGCTAGCATTTGAAGCATTTGAAGAGAGAGTACAGTAAGGTAATCCATATCAAGTTGAAAGAAAATTTCACACCTATAATAAATTAAAACAGATGCCAAACTTCATAACCGGCTAACCAAATAGAAAATTGTGGACTCCACCTACGCTTTTTCTATTAAACATTAACAGTAAGAAGTATCTACATGTGGACTGTTTAAGTCAATCAGATTTGCATTGTAAAAATTCTTTCCGGTTTATTTCACCGTTACTTGTAAGACTTGTGAATCTATTTTGTGATGAATATGACTCAACGGCATCAAAGAATTAGATTCACCTATAATGACAGAACATACAACCTTCTCATGAATACTTATATAGTAATAACATTATTTATTAACCTGAGAAATGTGTAAATTAGTAGCCTGTAATGAACCAAAATACATAATGGTGTTTCATGCAGTTTACGTAGTCTTATAAATAACAGACTAGGAGTCGTTAAGTAACTATTTTTTTTCTACGTGTGTAACTTATCTTCACTAAATTACCTGCGAATGAATTTAATCCATACCTTTCACTCTGTCCAGCTGCTACTTGGATCTGCTTTGCGCATAAGCCATCAATTTTCTTCTTCTTTCCTACTAACTTTCTGTCACATTTGGCGATCCCTATGCCCCATTCTGTACGCCAACATCTACTTAACATGAAAACTCTGGTATCTGTGTTCGATCTTACCCTTGGTCGATTACTTTAACAACAATTTCAAGTGTTTTATTTTTTTGGTGTTGTTGTGTCTCCGATTCTCTTTACGTGGGAATTTAAACAAATATTTGCTGTAAATATTTTAAATTTATTTCCGATACTTTTCTAGTCAATCTGATCGTAACATTTGCTATTAGATTGTATACACCGTAAAGCCTCCTTTCATACATGTTGATAGGAGAGCTGGATAATAGTTAATAATTAATTCTGGCATATAATGAAGAAGCAATTTCATTGTTCTGCTAGCAGCAAAGTCTATCATGTATATCAGATTTTAAATACAGAGATATTTCATCACCGCTATTGTCTGATGCCACCGGATAATTGCTGATTCGAGTGTTATACATAAAAAAAAAATCGCTGGATTAAGTAAACGAATTAAAACTGGAACCGAGGCGTTGCCCTGTTTTCGATCTTAGATTGAAAGACAGATGAATCCAGTTTGCGCCATATTAACAGATATGTAAGAATCGAAAAGTTTCTCTGGGAGAACGGTAAAATATCTCTACAGAGAAGCAATAAAAATTTCAAAAAACGTTCTGCTGTAAATAAAAGGTACTAGCAACGTCAATAACATTTTTAGCTAAGGTGCTCCCAGTAGTCCGCAATATCAGTCTGCCTTATATCGTTTGATTAGTGTTGAATGGCGTTGTAGATACAGTAACTGCAACGTGATGGGGCAAAAGTTTACGTGTGATAGAGATCACATCGAAAGAGTATATTTCGAAAAAGAATAAACTCTCACAATAATAGAGGAAGGGAACCGAAGTTAGACTCACCTTTCATTTTTTACCTGTCTTGTTTTTAATTTAAGTTTATTTGTAATATAACAGCATCTGTGAAAAAGGTAGCCAAAGTCTGACCCCTGTTAAGAACATACACAAAATTACCATAAAAGTCAATTAAAATTTAAAATAATACGAAAGTGTTTTATTTTAAAATTTGACCACATGGTGTACTGGTTAGCGTATTCGACATACATAATTTCTGATAAGTTACCATCTAAGAAAAAAGTGATATGTTACTTCGATAATAAGTTCTTCCATTAACGAAAAAAAACACCACTTTTTCTTACCTAGGTTTCCATTTGTTTTGGTAATCTGAAGCAGCATGGCAAATCACTTAACAAACTGACGAAATATTAATTTTAATTACGGGGATCCCGACTTAAGGAACGCCGAGGGGTCCTGCATGGGACATATTTAACTTGGAAGTTTCAGGCATTTACAGGGAAAAATGGATAAATATCAAAGTAAACAGATTACACAGTGATACAGAAGTGAATTTATTAAAATCACTGCAGTGAACAGATTATTACTTTATCAATTTGGAACACTGCAAAAACGCTGTTTAATTAGTCCCCGAAAATCTTTTACTCTTCATGAAAACACTAATAGCGTAAGACACATTATTCTATATGTTCTAATAAACGTTGCTATAACGCAACACCATCCAAGCGAAATAAGTTGGAGGGGCCTACATAGGGACCCGGGTTCGAGTTTAGTTACTTTCCTCTAACAATAGCACACTGAGAAATGAATAGATAATCAACCTAGCATCAAAACTTCTCCGGGGATACGTTCTTAAATGACAAATAATTCTGATCCTTTCACAATATTCATGACCAAAATCGCTGTTCACTTCTGATATCAAATACAATAATTTATGGTCCGGATTTTATAACCCAAATGAGATTGGCTAACCTTCTGTCCTGGCATTCCCAATGTTAAGGGGTTTGATCTTCGGTCTGGCCTTGCGAGTAATAGGTGAATAGTAGTAACGGGCAACTATAGGAAAATTTTCCCACCGCGTGGGCTCTTAATTTTATCCGTAAGAGCCTGCATGAGATACCTGGGCTGTCACTCTTAACTACAAGAACCTACAGGAGAAGTTTTGGCAGTCACTCCTAGCCATAAAAGCTTGCATGAACCGCCTAGGCCGTCACTCTTCTCCATAAAAGACAGTTAGAGCCCTCTGCCGGCACGCATCCATTCCGTGGAGTGTTGCTGAAATATTAATCGATCACCACTACCTACGCCACTCTCCATTTTGTACTGAGCAAAAGCTTATTCCATTAATATTTAATAAGCTTTCCTTAATTTATTCAAATAGTGGACAGAAGGAATAAAATGATATAATTAAGAGAGAAAATATTTAATAAAATAATACGAAAAAGGAATGAAATTGAAGGAGAGTGAAGAAATTTTTGATTTCACGTGTGCCGGAATTGTGAAACATCGCGTTACGATGGCCAAAGAGTGCTCAGACGTACAGTTATTCCTGAAACAACATGGAGCCGCTGGGTTACCGCTAGATGTTTTTAATTTTTTGCTAGGCTATGTTAAAGCCGAGGCGCAGTGATACAAACGGAACTATTTCACCTGGTATAAGAAATCCACAGTTCCGAAACATAAACCCTCAATGGCGACACTGAAAGACAGTCACCTGTGAATGAACATACGTCACCCAACAGCGTATTTTGTAGGTGTGAGTTATAATTCCGCTCCCATTTCTGTTTGCATATCCTCATTGTCTCGACGATGATTGGGTTGGGAGGCGCAACAAAGTTGGCTGATAGTTTTCGCACCAAAGGATACCGCTGTTGATCATCACTTCATCATCTTCTTGTAGAGCAGCCATCAGCACGCTTGATCTGACGGAGATGAATGGCGTTCAAGTAAGAGATCTACGGAGGTGCCATTCTCTGCTTGAAGTGCATAAAAATGTTCAAAATTCAAACGTAAAATATTCCATATAAGAAGTAATAAAATTTATGAAGAGCTTCGTTTTTATTGATTTATGAATTGTTAGGAAAAAAAACTTGTCAGTCACGAGTTGACATTATTAACTGGTCTAGTCCACAGGGTCCTTTCAAGAGGTTGCTAGATTCATAAGCGAATCGACGAGTCAACTTGTCGGAGAGAGAGACAATATCATTGATTTATTTAATTATTCCGTCCATATCGAGCTAGCATGGACTGTATACGTGTTTCATAGAACAATAAACTTTTTTTCCAATTTAATGGCTACATGAATGTTCATTTTTAACTTCTTATGCAAGAGAATGTAGCTCTACATATAATATTCTCATTTTGTTCTAAAATCATTTGTTGGCAAATTTACAGTAACATCTCGGATAAATAAACCTGGTCTGCTTATCCTGTTCTGCAGGAACCATGGTCCTTGTATTTTCTTACGTAGTTACGGAATGTTTCATTTCACAAATTTCCTTTTTTCTGATAATCTAAGGGATAATTAATTTTGTAGCATATTAATGTAATGTTACGTAACGTGCTAAAAATGAAAGCCATTTCAAGGAACTATGCAGTGATTAGTATGAAGCCTACTCTATAATCAGCCAACTTTCTCGCTTGGTGACTTGCCAGCTACATTTATCTAACGCAGCAATTTTCCATTTTAGTCAGTTCTGCAACGAATTGAAGGGATACAATGCTGTCAGAAATATCTGTACACTATATGTAGAGCAGCGAACTTAGTCCATTCTGAATCACGGTTTCAAACCTGGTGATGCTTTGCATTCGGGATGCCGTGGGTTCAAGCCCCCGGTGCACGTGTTTGTAGTTCAAAATACCACCAACCGCCATACCACCTGCTCCCAATGTAACACATGTTTCATATAAATTGTTTGAATCCATTTGCATGTACGTCGTCTCCAAGATCGTTTACGAAAATTGAAAATATAATTGGCCCTGTTACACTTCCTTGCAGGATGATAGTTATAACTTTTAGATTAATGGAAACTTCACCTTAAAAAACAAAACTCTGCAAGCAAACAGTTAGTTATCAATTCAATACATATGCATGAATCTTTGTTGAGATGCTTTTTTCGTAAATTTTAACGTACAATTAACTTTTTTTTATCTGCTTAACGTCTCTCTAACAGCGAGATCTTTAGAGACGGGAAAGGATGGGGGGAAAGGAATGGGAAGGAATTCGGCCAAGGCCTTTTGAAGGAAGTATCCCGGGATTTGCCTTGAGTGATTTGGGAAACCATGGAAAACCCAAATCTGGATGCCCGGGCGGGGATTCGAACCACTAACCTCCCGAATGCGAGGCCAGAACGCTATCCGTTACACCACCACACTCGGTACAATTAACTCTCAATGAACAATTGTAACAACTCCTGATCTACATAAATTGTGAAATCTGTTTGTATGGAAGGAACAATGTCTATAAGATAATACATATACATAGTTTTGCGCAGTGAGCTACGCTCAAGAATATCAGGGGTCTTCTTTGCTTCATGGGTAGGAGGCCTTTGTGTCAAATAGAGATAGAAAAGAAAAAAAATCTACTGCTCGCGGTACAATACGTGCGTGATTACAGACAGTTCCGGTCTGTAATTTTCGATAGAGTGTCAGCAAAATCATGTATATATAATCCGTTAAGATGTGGTATAGAGCCGAATCTTCATGAAAGCAATAGAAGCGGATGTAGCGCAAAGGACACAACTCCAACTGAGCTGTTCTTAAACATCATTCTGGCGGCTAACTACTTTTTCCACCAAGGAGATTACTATTCAGTTTTATCCGAATGCCAAAAGTCACCTTCATTCAGCTTCCGATCTACAACGTAGTACCACGACATACTAATTGCACCCTGAAAAATTATCGTTCACGGCATGATTCTTTTTTATCTCGGTAGTTGTGTTTCGTTAAGTGTAATGTGTTGTTTGCACTGTTCTTATACGCATGAAAGAAGGCAGCATGAAAACTGCCTATAGCCAATTTAAGTATACTGACGTAAAACACTCTAGAAAAATAAAAATAAAAGAAGGAGGTGGGGCTCATTTCGGGTCAGCGCAAGAAATTTGTGTCAAAACGTCTGTGATGATATCATAGTAAATGATTGGTGTTAGTATGTGATTTGATTATCATCCACTTCAATACAATGGTTGCACAGATCAGCGCAATGGTTATCCGTGTTTACACTAAAAAAAGTACCCAGAAGTGAAGGAAGAAAAGAAATATATGAAATTTCACGGGTTGACAGGGCATGTGATGTTATTTCAGTGACTGCAGTGAATCAAATTTACAAAGCATATGCCCACTTATCACTATGACGTTGTGCCACTACGGGGCTGGATGCATGCACTGATTCGGTTGGGCAGGGTTTCATAAAGTCATATGGTGAACATTTGCCTGCTGATAAATGGCAACACGATACAATCGCATTAGAGGTAACACTTGGGAACTCGGAAGTCCGTGATACATCGTCGTGCCGTCAGAGTTCCCTCGATCACAACCAGCCGTAACCTGAAGTCATACCTGATGGCTCCTACCACCATTACACAAGGCGTAACACCGCTGTTTCTCTGCAAAACATTGGAAGAATGGGGCATGTCCTCAGGTCACCACCATACTTGCCGACGATGGTCATCCGAAGTAATACTGAGTGCTTCACTTTTTTGTCCGGCAGTGAAGATGAGACATAATAATTTAATCGCAAGCAGATCTGTGATAGCTGAAGAACTGAACGTAAATCTTACACTGTACTGATTCTAGTTTCTAGCGAAAAAAAAAATCGATATTGGTGTAGCAAACTGTTGTAACCACGAATCGCCACTGGCATCATACTTCCAAAGGAGTCATACCAAATTGCTTGGCTTCTTGATATGGCGTTAACATTAAAGTCTTGTGTGATGTTGACGGGCACATGTTAATAGGTTTCAAAATCAGTATGATGTTGTGAATGCCGGTCCAGTATCAAGCCAGTAGGAGAGAAACAGCATCTGCGCATCCTGTATTCACGTGCCAGGATAGACTTAGATCGATGCGAGTATTATCATCAGTTCTCTGCGTAGCTACAGCATATGTTGAACATGCAGACACTGCCGATGCGTGGCTCGATTAGTTTATCTCTCAATGCTAACACGAACCTGTCGCATCCATACACGACTTGGTTGTCCGTCACAGATTCGACATTTGTATAGGTGACAACTCCACCGCAGATCGATTATAGTCACCGCGCCGATTAATCCATATTTGTAGCTGCCTACTAACTGGCAATTCATAATCTGGTCAGCATCACAGTCATCATCCATCCAGGTCTCCAAGGAGGCGAGATCGTACGATCGGTGTAGTATTTGATCCGTAGCTATAGCGAATACTTGACTATGGTAACGTACACGTTCGTTGATTGAATCTAAATCATTTATCCGTTACGTACCAACGCTTTCACACGATGGCACCGGATTGTTTGGGATTAATGGATCCTTAGTGATCAGTGATTTCTTGTGACTGGTGTTTTCTATCATTGAAAGCATGATTTAGAGCCTTTTGAGACGAAGTTCAGATATTTTTGGTGATTTGCAAATTTATACAAAGTTTCACTTATATTGTGGCGATTATTTTTACTTCTTCTCTTTAGATCATAGTAATGCTCCACAAACTCTTAACAATAACGCAGGAATCAACGCCTTAACTCAACGCACTCCCGAACTAAGCCTGTTTAAATTGTTATACCGTGTAAAATAGCTAACCGCGAAAGACGCTGTCACCGGCAAACAGCAAACAACGAGTAAAAAACGTAAGGCTACAAGATACCGCTGATTTGCTCAATCGTTACTCTTGCATTATTAGTCCACATCAGATGGATGATTCTCTATTAACTCTCCCTTATGCCCTCACTGTTCAGCCTCTATCCCAGGCCTAACTACGGTACCTATCCGCTGGTTAACACCTACGCTGCTAATAACATCGCCAAAATTTCCCACCACCCGGCTAAGCAAAGATTAGAGAGCTCGGCACAGTCAGTTTAAATAGTTCATACACGAGCTACTTCCTCCTGTATTTCGACTTCTGAACTACTTTAAAAACGCAAGGATCGTAAACGTATTGTAATTAGAGAGGGTATTTTGCAATACTCGAAATAATGAACGAACAAATGTGAACTTAAGACCTCATTACACTCCAGTGAAATATCCATTGCACCATTAGTATGTTAAAGCTTGATTAAAGCATATGTTAATTATTCCCATTATATATGCTCCACAGGTTGCGTGTGTGATACGCATTGATAAGTTAATATGTACACGGTGCTGCCTTATTAAATTCCATGGTGTATGTTTTGTACATTAGAATGGTCATAGCTAACTATTGTTCCCAATTCTTTGCCCCCAAGCACTCCACTTTCGGCAAAAAGGATTCATGTGAGTGTGCAGCAGACTGCCTCCAGGGCTTAAATTTGGGGGGGGGGGGGAATAAACTTCCTGAAACATAATCAATCCGTTATAAACAACACTGAGCTCGTTAGTATACGCTGAAGATTGTATAGTAAAGAAACCATCCATAATTGAGATATTCCTTAGACAAAATCGAAATGTGTTTAATCTTTTTTGTTGTATAGACTGATGTAGATCATATATTTCACCATTATAACTGATTTACATACATTGAACGATCTCGTTATTACTTATTTTATTTAAGCATTGAAGAATAATTACGTGATCTAAATTAAATACCGCTATTTTCAAATAAAATCATAGGTCATAACAAATGCAGAGAGACAGTAAACGGGAATGCCGTACTGATCTTCAGTAACATAAAAAACTAGAAATTCCTGATAAAATTAAAGAAATTCACTAAATAAAATAATTGTTGTCGCTGATATAAGATGGCGTCAACACAAAAAAAGAGTTTACGCATTTTTTTTTAATTTTTTTTTTTTTTTACTTTTGGCTTTACGCCTCGTCGGCCTCAAGGTCATCAAGCGCGGTATGGGACTGTGGACTAGGAACGGGAAGGAATTCGCCATGGCCTTTTTTTTTGACGGAATATCTCGGCATTGGCCAGGAGAGATTTTGGGAAACCATGGAAAACCCAAATCTGGATGCCCGGACGGGGATTCGAACCGGCTTCCTCCCGAATTCGAGGCCTGAGCGTTAACCGCTCACCCACCATTCTCGGTCTTTATGCACGTATTTTGGCATCACAAATTTTATTTCTCTACTTAATATGCAATGAACGTAAGTTCTTAAAAAAATGACGAGTTTACAGGAAGAAAGACACGACTGCATACAATCCTCTGTGGTTTAAATGACATTTCATCCTGCTCGTTTCAGGCCATACATTCAGATTACATGTCAAAGTCCGGCGAAAAAATTATAGTTTGCAATTGCATGTAAACTGAATTTCGTTTGAAAGTTGTGCATTTACACGTATTAGTGGAAACAGCTTCCCAAATTTAGTGGTCATTATCTTGTAAATGGAATTTATTTTTTCTTACACGGTAGCCTCTATAGAATTGGAAAATTAACATAATTAGGTAAATTGTGAATCTTACACATATTTCCTTCATCCTGAGCTATAGTTGACATCAGTTAACTGTTATAAGTGTAGGACTGATGTTACGTGGTTAGGGATGATCAAAACTTTTGTAACCATCGAATAAATCAAACTAAAGTGAATGTTGCGAGGTGAATATATATTTGGAATGCTGCTGTTAACAAACGACCCCTGAAGCAATGAGTATACGTTACTTCGTAAAACGATGGATAGCTAACCAAGAAAATGGAATAACAACACTTTCAAATTACCAATCTGCTACCACACCCGGTGAGTGAGCGGTAAGGCTTGGCATTAGGGAGCACTCGGGTTGAAATCAACCGTCCGGTTATCCAGATTTGGTTTGCCGTTGTTTCGCAAAATCACTCCTGGAAATTGCTAGGATGGTTCCTTAAAAAGTCATGGCCAAATTCCTTCCAATGTTTTGTCCTCAATCCTCTCCCTCCTCTCATGACCTACACATGTTCAATAAGCAGTTTTGATTTATTAGTTTTGTGTAATTCTCCAACATGGATTTTGTTAAGTGTTCTTCGAGCCAGCGAACACATGTTCAATAAGCAGTTTTGATTTATTAGTTTTGTGTAATTCTCCAACATGGATTTTGTTAAGTGTTCTTCGAGCCAGCGCATATGAAAGATGTTCTGATTACGCCATACACAAGCTCACCGGCGTGGAAGGAAGCGATTTTTTCTGACACAAGCATTGGAATTTTCTATAGACATATATTCCCGGTGATCAAAGTGCTGAGCTGTTGCATCAGCAATGCTTTCATGGGTAACAGATCAGTTGCAATTGTCTTCATTCATCCTCGCGCCTTCGCCCAACCACAAACTCACGTCTATACCTTGATCACTCCAAACTGGTGGCTCCACGGTCATGTTCTCCTGGTCACACTCCTCACCTCACCCCACCCCCTTTCCATTCCTACTTCCACACTGGCCACTGTTTCCAGATAGGCGGGTGGGGAATTTTCCACTTCGCCTGTAGGGGTAAGGGCAGAGGAGTGGGGATAGAGCAGACTGACCTTGAGCCGCCTCTCTTAACTGAACGCGCTTTAATTATTGCCAGCTCTGATAAGTTCTTTGACTGGACTTTGCAAAACTCCTTCAACTCAGGTAGACTAGTGGATAACAGAAATTTAAATCATTTCGTACATTTTATCGTCTGTAATGACTTGTACTACATATTTCATGCTTTTTGAGCATACAACAGAGACTTCCAGTATCAAATTTTATTTGTTCAATACGCCACCATTTGCTGTTAGATCCCACGTCTGACTCCAAGAACCCAAAGCTCGGTGTCACATTAAGTCATAACAGAAGAACGTCAAGCAGACAAGAATTCGATGCAAGTTGACAGGACAGTTTGAAAATAAACGTTTCTATCTCGGCCGTCTACATATGGTTATGGGGGAAATACAAAAAAATTTGAAAAAGGAAGCGCGTCAGATGTACCAGCATAAGCCAACCTTATTCGTCATTGTTTCACATTTCTGTCACCGTTATTCCGTTTGAAGATCGGTTTATAGAGCGACGTGAAGGGAACGTGACTTGAACTAACCGAGCGCACGACAAGTCGTCGAAATCTATACCTGTCTACTTTTAAAACTAAAAGTTTATACACCCCCGTGACACCAGTGATTCTGTGGCCAAGTACCATTGACAACGATTCGGCGATTCACGTTATTACAGAGGTTAGATGTTTACACTTTTCTTGCATTCGTCTAATACAAGTCGTAAATCCTTTGATATTGTTATTATATGTGTTTGTTATATAGTTGTTAAATTGTCATTGATATTGATTTTTTTTTATGTTAGGCCATTTGGGCTTCTGAGAGGGAATACAGTATTGAATGATTTGCACCACAGTGACTACATGGATCAAAAGTTCAAAACAATAGTTTGGAATTTAACAGTAGCTGAAATGAATATGAAAGTTTTTTGCCTCCTTAATTATCCATCAAAGCTTTAGTATAATTATTTATTGCATTACAATATAAATTCATTGAATTGAATATAAATAACCGTACTTTAAATAAGATTTTAAAGTTCCTTTAAATAATAAAATTGACGATTTGCATTTCATCCTTGAAATGCTCGAGGTGTTTCAGTAGGAACGACATCTTAAGGAGGATTGAAACCACAAAGTATTTTTATGCAACTGTCAAGAGCACACAATGGATAAATTTCACATGGGCTGTACAAGCTTGACCGAAAATGGTGGATGAGCAATAACGCTCTGGCCTCACATTCATAAGGCATTCCCGTTCGGGCATCCAGATTTCGGTTTTTCAGGAGAATTCCAGGATAGTTCCTTAAAATTACCATGGCTGAATTCCTTCCCATTCCTTGCCCCAAGTTCTATCCGGCCTCTGATGACCTAGAAATCGATAAAGCCATAAAAAATAATAAAATGCAAGCTTGAATTCTTCTATCATGCTAGGGTCGGGTTAGTGGTGTGTTTGAGAGTATCGTCGACGTAATTCAATGGATAAGGTCTCATTAAATTCTTTTTTGGGGGAAAAGCTTTATTGGCTACTACAGCAAACAGTAAAAGTTGTGAATTTCCTGGAAGGAAGCGTTCGGCGTGTATGTTCATATTTTTGTTTTCGAGTAGTTTCCCCTGTTGTGAGTTACAAGTAGATAGTATTCTTCAATCATTGTTTTTTTTCAAAAGGCTCCCAAGTCCACTACTATAAAGTAATACTTAGAGTCTGCTATGGCCAGGAGTACACCCGAGATTTTTTTCTCTTGAAATTATAAAATGAAGATCAACCTCATCTTTGAATTTCAGGTGTATAGAAGCCTTTAATATGCTCAAGCTTGGATCGTTCTCGTCACGTTCCTTCACGTTACTGTATAAACAGAAGCGTCCCACGCTCAGGTTCGCGGCGTTCACGTCACGTTCCCTTCCCATCGCTGTATAAATCGACCTTTATGCAGCAAAACTTGTAGTCGGCATGGAATAACAATATTCAATGGAAATCTGACAGTTGGTTTGTTGCTGCACTAGAATATGGGTTTAACGCTTGTCTTCTGATTTGCATTGTGACCAAACGAGTTTTTCCCACGAAGAGTTTCTTGACTTAATATACCAATTTTCTAATTGCGCTAATTATCAGACCATCAGGATTCACGTACAACTATAAGTGAACGAGAATATTGCTCCAAAAGTAGGAGGAGGTGACAGTGAGTTGCATTTATCAGACCACAGTTTATATAATTGGGTTCATACGGTCATACCATAACGAAAATAAATATAAGAGTTTATTTTATTTGTCAGAATAAACCAAATTTAAAGTAGTATATGCAATTGAGGGCAGTGTTTTGATGTAGGGATACCATAATAAGTTTCAGTATTTATTATTTATTTAAGACGGAAAGAAAGAACTTTTTTTAAGGAAATAAATTATATGTGGCATTTATAATGAATCTGGAAGAGATATAGTTTCAAGACAGCATGAACAACATTTGAAACACAAGGAATACAAGTGTATCTACAATTCTATAGTTTAGAGACAATTCGGAAGGGAAAAAAATCATGCAGTTAATATTTTTACAAAAATAAATTGAGAACCCAAGATGAAAGACCATTGCCTCTCATAAACATGATATGATCTAATTACTGCTCCAATAGTGTTTACCTTCCATCTAGAATTGAGAATAAGTGTTCGTATATCTTTTTGTCTTTTTTCTTACCAATTCTACGTAATCGGTATTGCAACGTTTTCCCTGGGTCACCTTTTTTATTGTGTTGCATTGGAGTAGGTATGAAAAGTAGTGAATGGAAGGGAAAAGATGACCATGACCATAGGCTGGCACTCGATTTCAGGCACAAGGATGTGGGAAGATTCTCTTTTTTAGGTAAGGGTGTCAGGGATTGGAATGAGTTACCAAGAGAAATGATGAATAATTTACCGAAAACGTTGAAAGAATTTAAGGATAAAATTTGTAGAGGTTAAATGTAGGTGGGTGCAGGATAGGGGAAGACGGGGGGTGTAGGGAAAATTGCCACTGGTGCCTGTGCTCCATTGCAAATTAAATTAAATTAATTAATGTGTTAATAAATTTAATCCCTGCAGTCAACATTTCTTTTCATGTCGTAATAATTGCAAGAATAAAAAAACTGGTGTTTGTTCGGGCTTACTCAAGGAAAATTTGAAAAAAATGAGATATTAAATACACGATTCTGTAGTAAATAAAAGGTTTTTATTCGTTGTGAATGATTCTCTGCAAAATATCGCAACCCAAGAAGAACAGTTGTGATCCGCAACGATCTCTTTCCTGCCCAGAAAATCCCTAACCTCATCATGGCTGTCCTGAGCAAACCATCTTCCCGTCGCTCTTGGTTACATAATGTTCTTACTTGAGACGTTATGGAAAGATTGATGTGATGCGTCGTCCTTGTGGACGTGGTGGAAATAAATCAGAAACGACATAAGATACATGCCGCCATATATCCCTCGGAGCATCATTGTATCCTCAAAAGAGATTGGCGAATAATACTACAAACAGACAATGTAATCAGTAACTGTCTCATAAATTCTACCCTAGGGATTACAAACATTAAAGAATTATTATTAAAAAAAATTGGCTGTGTTCTTTGACACTGTTGGAACTCTACTGTAATATAACTACTAATACTAATCCAGAGGAGGACATATTCTTGATTTCTGTAAAAAATAAATACTAAACTATTTGTAGTTCCTAGTACTGCATTAGCAAAATGTTTATTACCACTTTATTCCCGGTATGTTAGCGTAATCAGTGAATGGACGAATTAAATTCGTGCTCACTATCTTGGCAAGATAAAAACGCTACATGTACTGTAATTGTAAGTAACAAAGTGAGATATTTAAGTTTTAAAACTTAAATGGCATTAATGTTGTTAATGTGTCAGCCTACGTAGTTGATAAATTATGTGAAAGAAGAACGGTATTTTCACACACTTCGAATTTCCTGCCAAGGTTTAATTATGCTATGGACGAAATAGTCTGGATGTCTGCTCACATGTTTCTTAGTATCAATTCGATTCTCCTAATTGCGGGTTAATCACTAGATATGCCCAATACTCGTTGTTGGATGCTAAAGGGGGTCAACTTGTGTTAAAAAATGTTAATATCATTGCATGTGGCCATACAGCCATGTGCAAGTGTATTTCCTTAAATGTGTGTGTTCTTTATTCTCAACTCTTTACTCTCTAATATGGATAGCACTCGACGGACACTTAATTACAACCACCCATGTACCTGGCAGGAATCGAACCACCAACCCTTGAAATGGGAGGCCGGATCGCATGCACAAGCCCCTACGGTACCCGGAACAACACAATCTTCAGGTTGCTAGTTTTAAAATTAACCACCTACCTTCAGTTTCTATATTATTTTAATAACATGTTGTTGTTGTTGGTTTTTTTTTTTTTTTTTTTTTTTTATACTAAATTTTTCATATTGTAACACAACATGCTTTTATTCCAAATCAAACACGATTATGTATGACGACCGATATTAAGGTTAAGAAAAGCCTTTGATCTTTAAAAAGCCCTGTAAGTAATTATTATTACATGAATTAATTTGTTAAGATGAAACAAAATTTAGTGTCATTATTTGAAATACAAGCAGGGATAAAACTGAAAAAATCTTATCAACCAAGTAAGCAAATAAATAGCATAATTAGCTCAGATCGAAAACTAGTAGCATGAAATATCAAATCTTTACTGTAAGAACTGTTTTTATGATGCTAAAGACATTAATCATGTACTAAAGATCATAAAAACTCCATTTGTCAATTCGTATAAGCTTATTACTTTCTTCTTCCCACATTTTGGGAATTTTATAACCATATTCCTGTCACATATCAGTAAAATATTTAAATAAAAGTTTTATTAAAAGTAATTAGTAAATTCGTGTTCTCTGTATGAAATGGTGACAGAATTTTTTACCTGCTTCGTAATCTGTCGTAATCATCCAACTTAAACCGCGGTAATCGTACACTGCTTAGAGGACCTACAGTTTAATTCGAAATCCGAACCACGAAATTGTTCTGATGTACTTTTCGTACACAAACTTTTCCAAAGGTGAAAGATGGTATGAAGGAGTTTTGAATTGCCAAGCCGATGCTGGAATTAAAACCTGAAACTTTTCGATCCCCAATATGAGGCCTTAACCACTGCCAGACCAGACCACTCAATACGTTTAAAAATTCTTACATGCTTGTGAGATACCTTGTTCTGTAATTACATAGTAAATGTCTTTTTAAATGAGAGATATCTACAAAATGTGTGATGTAACAGGAAACGAAATATGATAATTACAACCAATTTTTGGATTTCACTAAAGACTTTTGGGTACCTGCAGTATTATTTGGAATGGACGAGAACGACGGAATGAAACTTGAACTTTTTATATCAGTAATTACACAAGTTTGCGATCTTGATTAATACTTAAATAAATTTTATTACATCCGAAATGGCTTCGGATTATCGTCAGAGTTACTAAACAATATAAATTGGAACCATAATGGCGCCATCACAGCAGGTTGTCCTAGAGCACGATCATTAATTCTTATTTGTGTTTCCCAACTACTACCCGAGAGTATAAAACTTCCAAGCGGATCTTCAATCTGAAACTTTATGAGTCTGAAAATTGTTTATAGCAACCAGTGACTACCGTAAATATTTTTAATCATAATTTGTAGTAGATATATCACGTTTCCATGTACTGTACTAAATTTGTTTTTAAAAAAATCTAAAATTGTGAAGTGCTTCAGAGTAAAAGGAACCTGTTGCTTAATTTCTTCCGTTTCTTGTCAGGTATTTATAACGTTATTATATAGGTAAAAATAAGCATACGAGCCAAAAACGACTTAATATCATCGTATTAAGCATCTCTATATATAGTAGGATTTAAAAAAGCCGTAGCTTGGTGACCTTAGAATTTATGGTACCCTGTGAACCAGGATGATAAGAAAGTAAGTCTATGCCGATTTGCTGATTTGACCTCAGAGACGAATTTGTGCGAAGCCAGGTTTGGCGTGTCTGCAGAGACGTGCTACGAATTCTCAAGAGGAAACATCTGCATGCAATGCTCAGCAGAATTGTTTCATGGTCTATTATCTATAGTACAATCATCGACGAAGAGCGCATATACTGAAGAGGTTTTTCTGTTAGTAACATAATGATTTACACACGACTACACCGTGATACATTTACGCAGTAAACGAGAATTCTATGCAGTACTTTCCAAAATTAAAGGGAATGAATGAGCTTAAAATATATTGCTTATAAGTTATACAAATTATAATTAAACAAGTACAGATATAACAAACATGCTGTTTCGTATATTTTAAAAATTCTTCCTATTATTTTTTATGTAAACATAAAATTATTGAATTTTCAAACCAATTCCTTTCCCCAGCGTCGCTATGGAGTAGTTGGTAATGCAAATAAGGAATTTGGTTGCCAAATGACCGGATACGCGTGATCAGCTATTGTTAGTTTTACAGCGCAAGTAGAAGCTGCTAACTCCAGACAACTGCGTTTGACTTAAGGTTTATAATATTTGGATACAGTTGTAAATAAAATTTTAACAATTACCCATTTTCTACTATCTTGAATTACATACCTATGGTAGGCTCAAAGAGCGAAAACGCTCATTCAGTGAAAAAAAAAACCGACAAAATTGCGTTATTGGTTTCTTTAAAACGACAAAAACACGACGGAGTGGTTGTAACCACATCTTCTGAATACTAATTTGTAATCACGCGGTATTAAGAAAATAAACCACTGTTTTTCACTATCGTTTCTTTATCTTTAATTATTGTCTGAAATATGTTAACAATAAAATTATTGAAATAAAGAAAGTTGGTAAGAAAAAATTATCGATAATGTTTCAGAGCTATTTGTTTCTACAAAAAATATTGCCTTGATATTTTATCGAGCGTGGTGGATGAGCTGGCCTCGCATGTGGGAGAACTCGGGTTTGAATCCCCATTCGACCATCCAGAACTCGGTTTTCCATGGTTTCCACAAATCACTCCAGGTGAAAGCCGGGATTGTTCCTTTAAACAAGGCCCTGGCCGAATTCATTCCCGTTCCTTGGCTCCAGTCTTTTCCCGTTCCTAACATCTACGTCGACGTGGCGTAAAACCATAACCAAAAAATATAAAAAACGTCACATTTTGAGTTACATTTTATGTTCCACTTAAACAACATTTGCATTTGTTATCAATACTGCATCTTTTATAGTGACTTATTTTATTTTTTTTTTTTAGAAAAAATGAAAATTTAAGTTTAATAAAAAAGTTGTGTTATTTATGAAATTAACACCTCAGGAGCTCACAAGTGTACAGAGTGTCATGAATATGTTCATGTTATCTGTGGAGAAATCAACGAGAACGAGGGATTTGGTTCAAATGATACTTGTAACCCATGTTCGAGAAAGAACAGCATCAACATTGAGAGAGTAAGTGCCAAATCCGGTCAAGAGAACATACACATAAAATCATTTCACTGTCCAACTCAAAATTTCCTGCAATTGAATTTGGTTCTAATGTTTTAGTTAGGGACGTGCAGCTCCTAGAAATGTTTTAGCTTTTGTTATGAACATTATTCTATCAGGTTTCTATCAGTTAGTAAACAAGGAAGGTCTTCTCGATCGACTTCATGCTCATAATGAATTTATAATTTCAAAGAGTAACTTTATTAACGTTCCTCAACTCTTTTAACATTTCGCTTAGCTTCTATGTTACTATCTGGAAGTCAACACGGCTTAAAACGTATCACTGTAAAAGATACAGAATTGATAAAAAATGCAAACCTTGCTCAAAAAACATAAAATTTAACTCAAAATGTCAAGGTGATAGTTCTTGTAAAAATAAATAACTCTGCAACATTCTTGATAATTTTGTTACCAACTTTCTTTGTTTTAATAATTTAATTGCAATCGTATATCAAACAATGATCAAATATAAAGAAACGATAATGAAAAAGTGTGGTTTATTTTCATAATATAACCTAATTATAATTAACATCCAAAAGGTATAGTAACAACGTCGTATCGTGATTGCATCATTTACCGTTCAGAACGCGTTGTGGCTTTCTTAATACCCACAACGCGTAGTGGTCAAATATCATGAGAGCCACGACGAGATTTCGTGTTGTGGCCTTACTGAGTTAGTCACAACGCGTTCTAGCTGATTTTTAAGTGCCATAATGAAACCATAACGCTTTTTGATCCCTTTTTTTTTTTAGGTCAATGAGCGTTTTCGTTCCTTGAGCCTAACACCTACAATGGATGTCATCGCAAACTGTTCTTTCACGAATTTGAACCATCGACACACCGAATTTTGTACATATTACGTCATTCAGTGTACAATATTAATTTTAGAAATGGCAAAAAAAATATATTTTAAGGTTATGTTTCCATGATGTATTTGGTTTCCTTGATGCAGAAAAATGCACTGAACCTTTTTTTATTTTTGGCCCGACAGCGACCTTTATGAAGTAATCCCTGTCGATGAACTCAATAACAGCATATATATATATATAGAAACAGAATTCGTGTTTCTGGCCCATTACATGGGGCGTTTACCATACTTTTTTCAGTATTATGTTGTGTTTCTAAAAAAATGGATTTTGTGTTACAGAAAACAAAATATAAATTGGTTTTTGAAATAAATGTCAGTAACAACAGATGACATCCTTCTATTTAATTACTATCATCCCAATTACCAAATATACGCCATCTCTTACTGGAAACAGAGTTACACTGTTTGAACAGCAATGCATCTGACGAAATATCATGATCAAAAAATTTGCTAATACATTAAAATGGTTTTCATAATAGAATTTGTACTTTATTTTCCAAGAAAATTCTTCTATCAAAATCTGTACTGTACGCCATACAATCCCTATATTGTAGCAGCCATGAAAAGACACTGGCACGTATGTGTGTTTTATTATTATGTTAGATGAGAAATGACAAGATCTTTAAAAAGTAGGTACACGTAATTCCAAAGACTGTCAACAAAGTTGTGATGGCTTTAATAATAATAATAAACTGAAGTTTACCTTCCTTGTTAGCCGAGATTGGTAAGACAATGTGATGATGTCTGACAATTAATACGGATTTTTTTTTTTTTTTTTTTTTTTTTTCGAGCCGCCGTGGTATATGATTTTTTTTGAGACTTGCCTAACATGGTAAATAGCAAATTTTAGTGGTCATAATTACATGGTGACATGATTTATTATCGGCTGCGCAATCCGCCCGCCTAGCCTAAGTCGATAATCCTACCACGTGTAGATGCCTACAGCTTAACTTGGAATCCGGACTACGGAAGCGTTCTGATGTATTGCACCTTACACAGCTAGCTATGCTAGAAGGGAAAGTCGGGTTCAGGCCAATGAAAATCCTCAAGAGACTCTCCAGCCAGATGCCTTAAACACTGAGCCACCAGACCGATCATCCTAACGTCATAGGAGAGGTAATACACGAATTCTTACCATCAGGTTGTATACCACATTTCTGTGCTAATTCTCAATCTTCTCCGTAGCATGTGTGGAGTGAGGGCATACGACTCTGTCGATGGTTCTTCATCCATCGGATATTTGCGTTAAACCTAATGGCCCTGTTGGTGGACGTCACAAGTGTTGGGCTGAATTGGCGCGTACAAGGTTTCACAATCTCTCTTCTTTCGTCTCTCATGCTACACACTAATGGAAAAAAAGACACACACACAATTACACACATTGTTCTGCACATACGGTAACATGAATTCTCTTCACACTGTAAAAGACAGGAGAAAACCATCTGGGAATGTTGCTAACGATGTGAAAACCTAACGTGGTAACCGCCTTCACTCTCACACCAACTTTTAATTACGAATCTTGATAGAGTTTTTTTTATTTTTTCTGCAGTACCCAAAATATTGAAGACTTTACAATATCTGCACATGCAATAAAATTGTGACCGCAAAAATAATGTGCATTTAAGGTTTTTTTAAACGAGTCTGAGTTACTGTTAATAGGCTACAGAAAAAGAATCAACTTTTTTTTTAAAAAAATGCGTATGGCTGCAAGTGGGATTAACGCAAAAGAAAGGTTGCATCTTTACAGATTTCCGATGTCCTACGGTTAAAATATGATATGTTCCATTTTTATGTCACGTTGAGAAGTTTAGAAATTTTACAAATTTAAATTATTTTTTTGTTGAACGCAATTCATAAAAAATACTACTGGTCGTGTTTTGATGATGTTTCGTTTATGGTCACACTGGTAAAAATGAAGTGTGTTAAATTTTAGGTGATGTCAAAAACCGAAGAAATGTAAAAAAAAACAAATATAATTTTTTTCTTGAACACAATGGATACAAACACAATTGGTTTGATTTTGACGTAGTTGTCACACAGTTAAAATAGGATATGCCATTCATGCAAGAAACTTGTAGTGCCACAAGCCGCCGTTGCTTTGCCCGTGCGTGACTTTCTCTAACGGAATGGGATTATACAGTATATATAAAGCGAGTGAATGGCTGCAGGTACCTCTGCCAGAAGTATAGGAAGTGAATCACAGACGTAAGGGCTGGCCATTGAAGATATGCTCCGCTAGAGAGAACATGTATAAGAATTAATTTTCAGTGATTACTATGGGATGTAGTTTTCGTTGGAATTTTGCCCATACAGTGTTTGCGCACAAGATCGGAAGTAAACGACTGTGTTACGCCAGAACAGAAAGCTTTCTGATAGTCTAGTAGACGAGAACCAGTAATAGAGATATTTTACACTAACATTATTGTTGGGCTTTACGTGGTCGGCGAATCGTGAACCAAGACGGATTTCCAGACGTCGTGATTCGTTGAGAAGACTCGGTGCGCATCTAGGCCTCGAGTGCAGCGATTCTGGAGAGGTGGTGGAGATCAGAAAGCTTGCGACAATGCGTCCCAAGGTCACACTAACATACTCAGACAGAGCGCCTTGGCAAGTTCTGCATAGTAAGAAAATACACAAGCCTTCGTCCATTCATTGCTTTTAGCTGCCAGTTTTAATACTACACCGAAACCGCACTCACAGAAACAGAACTAAATACCCAGATTAAAATGCCCTAATAAAAGTCACATGTTCTGCAATCCATCAAACTTGTTTGACTCTGATCAAGTTTTATCCCTTTTAAGAAATTAAAGACTTCCCACATTTATTAATATATTTGTGATTGTTAAAGAATCTTGTTTGAGAAATGCCTTATAAATCAGTGTTTGAATAATTAATTTTTCAATTTTTATTTAATTCATCCCTTCCATAGACTTGTCAATATAAAGTCCCTGCTCTCAAGTAATAATAAAATTAATCACCAACTGAGGAAATTATATATATTTCTCGGACTTTCAAAGTAAACGCGACTGGCCTTGTTGCCCGGGAGATCCTGGAGTGTTCGGCCACCCGCGTTACAGACCTCCGATTTGTCACTCATTCCGCCTCTGTCGTTGTATGGCTCATATAATCAAACACAACTCTTAAAAATTACTGGCTCTTCTGGAGTTTGAACCTTGGACGGTGCTGCGTGCCTTTAAATACAAGCGTCTTGACCATTTTTTTTTATCGATCCGATAGCCGTTCATTTCTCTCTTCTTCGTAGACTTCTTTGGCTTTATTATAATTTAGAATTTAGGCATAAAGATGTGTATTGAAGCAATCCACAGAGCAGGAAGTAAAACTTACTATCCTTCGTTATAAACGAATTGCATTAAAAATAAAAATTTCCTGAAATGAGCTTCATGTGCAGCCTCCCCCCCCCCCCCCAACAAAAAAAAATGCTTCTATTCGTCCCTCTCCGACAATAATGCAGGCATTCTTAGGCTTTATTTTCTTCGTAGAATTTAGGCACAAAGACGTGCATTGAAGCAATTCATAGAGCAGAGAAAAAAAATCTACTATCCCTCGTTATAAAAAAGCATAATAAATAAAAATCTTCTGTATGTCATCAGCAAAAGTGAAACTGAAATAAAAATGTCTTCTTCTTGTACTTCTAGGACAATCATATAGGCATGAAACAAAGCAATAAATAAAGTTACATTACATTAAAAACAAAAAAACAAAAGAAAAAAAGATAATCAGAGCGAATGAAATCGGGTCTGGTAACTAGTCAAGTGAGTCCGTATATAAAACACGACGGTTTGGCGGTAATAAACTCTGCCGCCAATTTGAAGTGGCCTAACACCAGTATTATATAGATAACTAGCTCGTACCCCCGACTTCGAACGCGTGGATTAAGAAATTTTTTTGCCAGAATTGAATATAGAAAGTTGTTGGTAACGAAGTATTGATCCCAAACAACACCAAGTCGGCATAATATGACAGGAAAGCTATAACTATATCATTCTACCGTCGAACCTGTCTCTTGAAGAGAATCAATTTCCAACATATTTCTGTCACCATTCAATTAGGTCTCAAATTTTCGTGACTATAACTGTTAACCATACTGGAAAAAATGTCCTGTGCCCTTCATACAGATTTTCTTGTCAAATTCCATCAATATCGACATAGCCATTTAGTCGTCAAAACGTAACAAAAAGACAGAGACTTACTTCCGCATTTATAGTACTATTACTGCGGATCACACACACACACTGACTGCGAACAACCCCTGAGGGATCATTAAAACGTAAAAAAGTGTACGCCTTCAGCATTGCAAGACTACCTACGATTTGCCTCGCATTACACCCCTAATTTTGTAATATCTACAGTTTAACATTCAATCAGAATAACCGATGGCCCAGGCCTGACTCTTACGATCAAAAACAATTTTTAAAAATCTTAGCCTCCACGGAGATTTAAGCCGGAGACCACGACCCAAACATTTGTAAGCAAGCGCTTTAACCACTGAGCTGCTTGACCGCTACACAAACAAAAAAAGTATAGAGACGTCAATATCCAACGCGTCTGTATATCTTTATATATATAGATCAGATTGCCTACACTAATCAGTTATTGGATCTGTAAAACCAAATACCATCGACTTCATTGTTTTTGTTGCGTGGTGTCTGTATTGAAATCTCTTTTTGTTTTTAGAATGGCATTATGCCGATCACAAGCGCGTGAAGTTGTCCTTGAAGTTTTCTGCATTAAATTATTTACCTGTGTCCATTGGTTATGTTATACCAATAATCTTCCATAGACATCTCTCCTCTATTTCTGATGGCATAATTGGTATAGTTGCCAAGAACCAAATGTGGGCGTTTCTTTTAGTAACGGGATATATTGTTGCATCTGGAGTTAATATGTCCTCTGGTGTGAGTCTCTATGGAATAGTTCTGTTATTATTGTCATTTTACTTTATGTCCACCTCCATATATCTGGGGCTTCGCAACCCAACAGACAATGTTGTACTGTATCTCGTAGCTTGTCACGTAAGCACAATGGTGAAGGGCAGATATATTGCTACTGATGTATTCATTCTGAACATTATGCCATATTTTTCCAAAGTTGTTTTTTTTATTTTTAGGTAATCTCTAATTTATTTTATGTCTGTCTTTACAGCATGTCGTATAATTTTGTTGTTGTTGCAACAGGCTTCATTCCTTATCTCCAAGGTGATTGCACATATTTCTCATGTAATGGTGGTACATTTCATTGGTACGTCAACAAGCTTTAGCCCAAATTTTTAGTGTGACGTCCTCAGGACTTTGTGCTAGATGTTAAGTATCTGTCCATTCCGTATGGAGCAATTGTTTGACATTTACATTTGTTATTTTATATAGCTTTTATCTATGTAAAACTTGCGAAACTGCCTTAGGTTTACATTAATATGGTTTACGAGTATATATACTCGTGCTGCACTGCTTTGTGGTTCTAGTTCGTTTATTATATGTCCTGTTAGGCTTCTTTCCTTAGCTCTATGGTGATGTTACATATTTATCATGTAGATGGCCGAAAATTTCATTTGTATGTCGATAAGCTTACCCCACCTTTTCAGTATGGCGTCTTCAGAACTTTGGGCTGGATCTTACTTATCTGTCGAACCAATTTATTGCCATTTTATTTTTTTACTATTTAATTTTGTATTGGAAAATGCGATCCAGGTACCATAATTACGGAAGGCTTATAGTGTTAGTCAGCTGTACATCTTGTATTGTATTTAGATCAATATAACAGACATATAGCATTTTACTCCTAATTCGGCTAATAATGTTCTCCAGTTTGTTGTTGATGCTTTTTGTAGTATATTGTTCAATTCAGTGCCTAGAATTTTTATTTTGTCACATGTTTTCATCCAGTTTGTGTTACCGCCATCTATAACTGAGCTTATATTCAGCATTATAGATTTATTTACAACTAGGAGCCAAAGAAACTGGTATAGGCATGCGTATGCAAACACAGAGATATGTAAACACTCAGAGTACGACGCTGCTGTCGGTAACGCCTATATAAGACAACAGGTGTCTGGCGCTTGCGTTAGATCGGGTACTGCTGCTACAATGGCAGGTTTTCACGATTTAAGTGAGATGGAACGTGGTGTTATAGTTGGCCCACGAAAGATGTAACACAGCATTTCCAAGGTAGCGATGAGGAAGGGATTTTCCCGTACGACCATTTCACGAGTGCACCGTGAATATCGGGAATCCGGTAAAACATCAAATCTCCCTCATCGCTTCGGCCGGAAAAAGATCCTGCCAGAACGAGACCAACGACGACTGAAGAGAATTGTTCAACGTGACAGAAGTGCAACCCTTTCACAAATTGCTGCGGATTTCAGTGCTGGGCCATCAATAAGTGTCAGCGTGCGAACCATTCAGCGAAACATCATCGATATGGGCTGTCGGAGCCGACGGCCCACTGATGTTCCCTTGCTGAGTGCACGACACAAAGCTTTACGCCTCGCCTTGGCCCGTCAACACCGACATTGGACTGTTGATGATTGGAAACATATTTCCTGATCTGACGAGTCTTGTTTCCAATTGTATCGAACGGATGGACGTGTACGGGTATGGAGACAACCTCATGAATTCATGGACCCTCCATGTCAGCGGGGGACTGTTCAAGATGGTGGAGGCTCTGTAATGGTGTGGTGCGTGTGCAGTTGGAGTGACATGGCACCCTCGATACGTCTAGATACGTCTCTGACAGGTGACACGTACGTACGCATCCTGGTAGATCACCTGCATCCGTTCATGTCCGTTGTGCATTCCGACGGACTTGGGCAATTCCAGTAGGACAATGTGACAACCCACACGTCCAGAATTGCTACAGAGTGGCTCCAGGAACATTCTTCTGAGTTTAGACACCTCCACTGGCCACCAAACTCCCCAGACATGAACATTATTCTGCATATCTGGGATGCCTTGCAACGTGCAGTTTAGAAGAGATATCCACACCCTCGTACTCTTACGGATTTATGGACAGTCCTGCAGGATACATGATGTCAATTCCCTCCAGCACTACTTAAGACATTAGTCGAGTCCATGCTACGTCGTGTTATAGCACTTCTGCGTGCCCGCGGGGGACCTACACGATATTAGGTTGACTCTTCAGTGTATATTCGGTTTTGCATTCGACAATATTGCATATGAATGTCGTGTTTACTCTTGGTCTTGTAATTTAATGTTGATGATCTTTTCGATTATTAATCTTAGAGCTGAGTAATTAATGCGGTCGAAATCTTTGTTAATATCTAGGGACAAGATGGCTACTTTTGGGTTTGCTGCATTGGAGAGTGCAATAATGTCACTGATATTCGTTTACTTTTGCATTATTGTTCTACCAATTCCGAGGCAACTCTGCTGTTCTCCAATTACTTTTTTGATTACATTACCCAGTCTTGTGACGATAATTCGTGAAATTATTTTATAATCGTAGTTCAGCAATGCTAATGATCTGAAAATGTCCACGTTAAACTGTAGGTCCCCTGTACCTGGTAGCATTATCGGGTTAGTATAAAGCGGCTGAGACAGGAGTGAAATTCGCAGCCAGTGGAAACCCTGTCACAGGACATTAAGACGACATGGAGTTATTAATATTTAGAATATCTATAACTATAAGTATGATGCGTCTATGTTCATAGTTTTAAGTTTTCATTTCTGTGGGCAGTCCCCAATCATAGCTAATTATTATTTTTTTCTTACCGTTCTACGTCTCGTCGACGTCAAGGTCATTAGAGGCGGGAAAGGACTGGCGGCAAGGAATGGGAAGGAATTCTGTCATGTACTTCTGAATGAACCATCTCGGCATTCACCTGGAGTGATTTGAGGGCACAACGGAAAACCTAAATCTTGATGCCGGACGGGGATTCGAACCCGCTTTCTCCCGGAGGCGATGCTATAGCGTTACCGTTCATCCACCACGCTTGGTCTCACCTTGTTGAGAGATCTTTGCGTAACTAACGTCTGATTTTATTATAATTGCTGCACCACTTATTCCATCATCTCTGTTTTTGTGGATGAGTGACAACGTGCGAAAGTGATATTTTTCTTCCGGGATTGGTCCATGTTTCTGATATGGCTGTTACTGTTATTTTTTGAGTGCGAATTTATGTTTGTAATTATTCCTTGTTTGCTTCCATCGACCTTGCTTTCGAATGTAAAAAGTTAATTTTAATTTCCTGGATGATTATTTGTATCTTTTTCTTCTTCACCTCCTTTTTCCAACATTAGGAATCAGTTACCTCTGGTGAATTTTACTCATCATTTGCATGGCCAAATTTGGGGCTTTGGTGCCCTTGCTGATGCCAATAATTTCTTATTTTCGGCCTGGTCGTTCTACAGGGCGTTCCCCGGAAAACGCTACCCTCCCAGTCTGTTGCCGTCGGCAACTTGCTCGGTCAGTGGAACGAGCAAATCCCGCCACACGGCACCGTGAATCACCGCACTGTTTAACACCTCCGCTGCCCCAACAGTGCAGTGACGCAGTATAATGGGACCCTTACATTGTTATGAACGGTTTCTTTGCATTGTAGCTAGTTTGTGACTTCAGTCTCTTATTAATCAGTGTTGTGAATAAACGTTTCTTTGCGGTTTGGCTGGTTTGGGGCTTCATACTCTTACTAATCTGTACCGTGTTTGAGTGTGAGTAAAATTATGGTACGTTACAGTTTGCAACAAAGAATATTTCTCTACGATACATATGTGAAGAAGAAGTCGTTTAAAAAGTGTCGCAGTAAATTTCGTCGCGAATTTCCTGGCGCTTTACTGCCAGCTAAATCAAGAATTCTGCGTCTGGATAAAAAAGTAAGAGAAACGGGTTCATTTTTAAAAAAAAAGAGACTGTCGGTCAACCGTATTCTCACAGAGGAGAAAATTCACGATATCGCTTTTCGACTAGAACAGTCGCCCAAAAAATCATTAAGTCAGTTAGGGCAGCGTGTGTCTCGAAATATGTTCAGAAGATGTGAAATGTGCATTACACCAGAGGGTCAACACTTCCAGCATCTTTTATAAGGTAAGCTAATGAATTACGTCACATTTAAATGATTAGCAAATAAAAGTTTATGAAGTTTATGAAGCGTAATTATTATGAAATAGTCCGCGGCCGACGGTCGAACAATGCCGGAAGCTGACCGCTCGCTCGCCCGGAGCAGTTTCTTCCTTGTAGCGCTAACAGTGCGTTTCCCGGCGAACGCCCTGTACGTACTAATGGAAGAAGTGAAATTTTGCCGTCTGTGAAATGTGTAACCTTGTTCTGGGTGTGAAAAGTGTATTTTTTGTCTGTGAAATGTGTACTTTATGAGGCGGAGACCGGCTCGGCATTCGGCTTGATGGCTGCGGAAAACCACCAAATATCCTCAGTCTGGTCGGTCGGCAGGCGGATCTGGGCTTACTGCCTACCCCATTATACTCCCCCCTCCCCCCCCCCCACCGATCCATTGTGCGGCGCCTCAGCGCACTGAACCATAATGCAGTGTCGGATGATTGTATGTACGGTGTTACTAAACACTTTTTCTATTAAGGAATCTTCCTTGTGTTCTATGTGAGCAGTGTACTGATTCATAAATGATCATGCTGTCTGGATCTTCTGCTGTGGTGTCTCCTGTGCCTGACGAGAGTGCCTTCTAGGTATAAGGGTAGTTCCTGTGGCTGGTGTTATAATGGTGGTTTGATCCTTGTAGCTACAGCAGGTGGAAACGTGCGTGTCTGCACACCGTAAACTTCCGCTGCGGCTTAGGAAGAGCGGGAAAAGTTATTTTGTACCGGATCAGTGGTGTTGCGGAAAATAAATCCTCCTGTATTTTTTGTGTAACAATGTTTTCGGCATACTTCAAAGTGATGTTCAGTTTGGTCGGTATCTTGTTCATTTCAACATACTTGTATAATTCTGTTTTTTTTTTCCGTAGTTTCATGTTCTCGGTAACAATGTTGGCAACATGACTTTGAATTTGTACACTAGTTTTTATATGGTTACCTCCGAATTTTTTGCATCTCGTTTGCGAGTTACACTGGTTGCTTTTGTGGCAAAATTTCAAACAATTATAGCACTGCAGAACTAATTTATATATGGAAAAATGTGGCAAATCATTCCTTACACCCATATACATTGTGGGACTGTTTCAGAGATAAATGTAACCACACAGGTTTGCAAGGGTATTAACTTTGCTTCTTTATTCACTATCACCATTTTCTAATAATCATCACAGCTATCGATGATTCAAGAGCACCACTTATTTCGTCCCAGCCAAAACTACAGTACTTCTCTCTGACGAGTAATGACAAGTACCGGGATATACGCCACAGGTTGCTGTGTTTAAAATACTAATGAATCTATGAGGCTGTTGACGGCCTGTTCGATCGTAACTATTTTGAGTCAATGTTTTGTCAGTGCAAATGTTTTATTGATTTTGATTATTAGTCATTATTGCCCTAAAAGACAGAGTTTATATTCAATTTATTCATGGTTATTTAGATGTCTTTTAATTTTTCCTTTATTTATCTTCTTCTTTTCCTCTTCCCAAAATCTCTCCATACGTTCACTTTGTTACTGTTTCCTTTGCTCTGTCAATTTTGTTCTTGTTTTCCTCTGTATTTTGATTTGTGTATTCATAATTTTGTTCCTGAAGTATCCACTATCATTTCCTTACTGCTCCCTGCGAGATTTAAGTCATCTTCTATTTCATGGAACCAACTAGTTTTCCTGATTGAACCATTTACCATTTGTTCCAAAATGCTTCTAAGGATTTTGTGCTCAGCTTTTCCCGCTTCTGCGATCTATGAAGCCCCAATCTTGGAAGTTTCTGATTCATACAATGCTTCTGGCAATGCAACCGAGTTATAATGTCTGAGTTTGGCCTGAATTGATATATTTCTATTGTTATAATATATCCATGTGAGTCTGTATTCCCTCTGAAGTTTTTATGATCTTTCCACATTTGATATCTTCTTAGTTGCTCCTATTTGTATGTATTGCCCTAGAGCTGTGAATATCTCAACACTTTTTATGTTTCCAAATTTTGTATGTGTTGTTTGTATGTTTTTTCCCCATGAACTGCGTTTTTCATACTAAATTTGTAGGCCTGTTTTGCTCCTTGTTGCTGAATATTGCCAGGTCATTCCCAAATACCAGGCACCTTATGATTGTTTTAGTATCGCGTTTTCTTTCTAATTCTATTCCTTTGATCTTTGTTTCCCATTGTTTGATAACTTTGTTCAATACCTTGTTTAGTGATAATCCATCTCTTTGCCTGACTCCTGCCCAAATTTTGAATGGTTCTGATGTTTCTCCCATAAATTTTATTTTAGATGTGGTATTAATGAGTGTTTGTTGAATGAGAGCCCTTGTATTCTTGTCTATGCCGTATTCTTTCATTATTTCAAAGATTGTTTCTCTGTGTATGTAATCGTATGCCTTCTCGAAATCCACAAATGTTAGTACAGTATAGTTTGTTTGTCTTTTCTTCAGGAGCATTCTCAGGTTCCAGATCTGTTCGATGTATAATCATCCTTTCCTAAAACCTGCCTCCTATTCACCTATTTGTGGATCTATCTGAGGTTCTAGCATGTTGAGTAGTTGATTGGAGAGGAATTTAAAAGTTACTGGCAGCGGTAAGATACCTCTGTAATTGTTGGGATCTGTCTTGTCACCCGTTTTATGAAGGGGCGGGATTAGTGAGCAATTCCATTCTTGTGGGATTCTCTCTTTGACCCAAACTTCCATGATAATTTCAAGAATTTTCTTTACCTCGGCAATAATGCCTGTTTCTCCCGGTGCTCTTTTACTCATCAGTTGCTTTATGATCATCTTTATCTCTTTTAGTGTGGGTGGTGGTGTAAAATCCGGATTTGGTGCAGTTATTGAGGGGGTTAATTTTCCTGTTGGTTTTTCCACTTGTGGAGATTTTCAAAGTATCTTGTGAAAGTTTTGCAGTTTGCTTTCGAATTCGTTTCAAGGGACCCATTTGGTCTTTGGAATCTTACGTTAGGAGGTCGGTAACCTGTAATATTTTCTCTGAATGTCCTATAGAAGTTTCTTGTGTTATTTCCCTTGAAGTTTTTTACAATCTCTTGTATCGTGTTTTCTTCGTATGTACGTTTTTATTTTAAAATATCTTTCCAGGTTTGTTTCTGAATTGCGTGAAATTGTTGCTATTTTTCTGTTTTTCTGTTACTGTTGAATTTAGTCCGTGCCCGAAACCTTTGTTCAATAGCCTCATCATACATCACGTTCCACGATTTTGTTTGCGTTTTATAGGAGGTTGTCTCCAATGCCTTGGCTTCAGGATTTCATTTGAGATGTCTTTCCCATTTTTTTTTTATTATGATTAATTTCTTAAATGATTTTTGTCTTTTTTTCTTCAGATTTTCTGGACCTGGTATGCTGGTTACAATCTTCTTTGTTGTTTTTCTACTTCTTGGGAATGACCTAATCTTTACTTGTAACAGGTGGTGATCAGATTCAAAGAATTCTTAACGAGTTCCCACATTTAAAGTTCTGTTCCTGCTTAATGTCACTACGTGATCTATCTGGAATTCTACATATAAGTTGTTGGCCTGTTGCGTGATATTCAAGTTGTAAGCTTCCGTCTGGGTATTTGAAATTGTATTGACATTACTTTTAAGTCAAAGTTCTGACAGTAAGTTATAAGGTTTTCTCCATTTTTGTTCGTACGATTATGTGCTGTGTTCAGGCATGTGATTTGTCTGTATTCTTTTCTCTTTAGCTAACTGTGCATTGAAGTCCCCTAGTTGAATTTTTACGTTTCTTTCATGTATTTTGTTGGTAACTTCCTCTATATTGAGGTGTATCTCTCTTATTATGATATAAATTCTTTTTTATTTGCATAAATTATCAATAAAAACATTATTAATGATTGAAATTGCTGATATGAGGAATCTGGACGTTCCTTTGCATATTAAAAACACCATTGTACCTACGTTTGATATCAATATACGTTTATTACAACATTATTCTTCATCATATATTATTAAACATATTATTACACAATTAAACAAACATCTTGAAAGCCAACAATGAGTTCATTATATATCAGTTCTCAGGTTTTTTTATATGCCTATTCATTAAGCTCAGCCGGGCAATGAGATTTTCGCCAGGGCGAAACTGGTTTGATCAGTACGATAATGATATCGGCGGGGTTACCATTTAGCAGAAGGCATAGAGTCTGCTGCCTGCATTCGTCCAACGCGATGATTCAATTTTCTGCTTGCCGTCGGAGGCCCACGTCCACTCGGATAGCGACATGAAACAGGAGCAACCATACACCCCACCGCATCTATTTCTGCAGGCTGGCTACGCACCCACCATACAGCTCGCAACCCACTGCACCATTATCACCGCGTCACCCTAGCGGAAAGCGGCGTTCCTTCACTAAGGACTACTCGGCGCAAGGTCACATTTCGTAACGCCGAACAGTTACCACTACTCTATTGTTCGTATTTTGCCTATCTCTGCGAGCTACAAGTCCCGCATCTCGCAAATATATTTCGATGTAGTATGCCAATACACTAAAATATCTTCCTAAAAATCTTCTACTTTTGTGGCTTCTTACTGTCTTGATGATTTGTGGGAGCGTACGCATCGATTATTGTGAATTTTTTGTTCCCTGATTTGAAAGAGAACGTTCTGATATTGAGTTGAAGTCTAAGATGTTATCTATGACAGATTTGTGGAGAGCACATCCTGTGTCAAACATTGTCGATGTTCCTCTTCTGACAACGGATTTCTCTTGGTATAGCATATAATTTTCCGTGTTTAAATGGTTCTGATCACTGAAGCGCGTCTAATCATGATGTGAAATTTTTATAGTGTGCTTGTGAGTGTTTTTAATTTTGCCCACTTTTACGAGGGTATTTTCATTGCGCGGCCAGATTTAGTATTTACGTAGAGGTTACGAGAAGCCCTGATCCTTCTCCTCGTGATGTTCCTGGTCCTCCACAATCCGATTATCAGGAGAATCCATCACACTGACTGGCTTATTGCACAAATTAAGTATGCAACAACAAAACCTAGCGTTATGGGTGAGTGGTAATGCTATGGCCTCGTATTCGGGAGGATGAGGGTTCGAATCTCCTTTCGGGCATACAATTTCGGTTTACCATGGTTTCCCCAAATCATTCCAGGTGAATGCCGGGAAGCTTCCTTCAAAGGGGCTATGGATGATTTTCTTCCCGTTCCTTGTAGCCACTAGTTTCCCTTCCTACGTCGACAAGGTGTAAAACCGTAAGCAAAATAAAAAAGGATCTAACATAATGAAGAAGCACCGCACAGTACCAACTAGATGATATCGTTTCAAAAAGTTTCCAAAAACCTTAATGGCACTTCAGATTTAAAGGTAAAAAATTTTCTTCACGTGGTCAGATTTTTCAGATCATTGTTAAATGCTAAATTATAAACATTTGATGGTATCGTTACGAGATAATTTCAAAAACAAGGTTCAAAATTTTTCAATAGATATGCGATTGTATGAAATAATGAGAAGAAATTATTAGCTTTTGGCATAGTTTCGAAGAACACTATTCGTTGAGAAATGTGAATGGTGTTTTAACCTAGTATGTAAGGTGTTTGCACGGAGGTGAGAAAGGCCCTGGTTCAGATAATGGTGTTCAAATTTGTTCCGTGGTTCCTGAGATTTGAAGCATCACTTCTCGCATGTGAAATTACGCTGGAACCTTCCGTGGTTCGGATTTCCCGTATTACTATAGCTTGCCTATTCCCATTGTTAGTTTACAGTTTACAGGACATTGGCGGATCTTGCAACAAATTGAAGTTTCACTTACGCCACCAAAGCATGCATTTCACAATTTGTACTGAGCGGTCATCTTACTTGCTTCGACGATAACATCTATTAATTATCAGTGTTCGTGGTACTGAGCTGGATTTCCTATGTATTTTTATTTCTTCAAAGCAAAATTATAATTATTTTCTAGGTTAAACACTGACTGCAAATAGGCGATAAAAAACTATCAAAATACAGTCATTCTGCTTTTGTTCAAAAATAACATTCAGAAACAGAGTATACTTAAACTACAATTTTGAGATGTTACTTGTGATAATATGGGTACATAACGTTCAGTAGGCTTTACCCGTTGATTTATAAGAACCCTGATGTGTGCTATAGATGCAGCGACGAACATATTTCCACTGAAATTTATCTTATAACAATTTTCGTTGCAAGTGTGGTGTAACTGGTTACAATACCCACATGCAAAAGTAGCTTCTAATAGGTTTCACTCGACGAGGCAACACAATCCCGTCATGTCATTTGTGGAGATAGCAAAAAGTTTCAGCTCTGCTCCATCGAGGAATAAGATTGGCAAAATATATCATCCATAAAAAAACCGGACACTTAGCAGTTTATTCAGAATGTTCGACTTCATCTCATTTATCATCATTACAGAGTGTATGAGAAACATATGAGGCGCTTCCAGGATGTAAGTTCCGTTTCAATTTATCTCCGCTGCAGCGTTGCGATTGCAGTTCCACACATGCGCTGTAGACGATGTGTTTCAAGGGGAAGAAGGTGCGCCATTTGGAGATCGCTGTCAGTTACGTACGCTTTGTTGTGCTTGTTTGAAATGTCGGCGTTGATTGAAAATCCCGCCGCCTTTGAAATCAGGTCTGTGATTCGGTTTCTGAATGCGAGGAAAGTGAAACCAAGTGGAATTTATCGGCAAATTTGCGATGTTTACGGACCAAATGCGATGAGGGATTCGATGGTGAGAAGATGGGTCCGACGGTTCAATGGCGGGCGTAGTGATGTGCACGATGAAGAACGAAGTGGGCGTCCACCTTTGGTTACAGCAGAACTGGTTCACGCGATTGATGACAAGATCCAGGAAAACCGTAGGTTTACAATTAGTGCTCTCACTATGGACTTCCCCCAAATTTCACGATCACTGATGCATGAAATTGTTACCAAACAACTGAAATTCCGTAAACTTTGCTCACGTTGGGTACCAAAGATTCTCACTGAGCAACACAAAACAACGTATGGGTAGTGCACTTGAGTTTTTGACCCGTTATGCTGAAAGCGGCGAAGAATTTCTGAGACGGATAGTCACAGGAGATGAAACGTGGGTTTCTTACGACACCCCTGAGAGTAAGCAGCAATCAATGGAATGGAGGCACACTTCATCCCCACCAAAGGTTAAGCCGAAGCAAATCATGACACCTCGGAAAATGATGTGCACTGTGTTCTGGGACTGGAAAGGCATCCTACTCATTGACTTCTTACCGCGTGGTCAAACAATCAAAGCAGATGCTTATTGCGAGACACTTCGGAAATTGCACCGTGCAATTCAGAATAAGCGCCGGGGACTGCTGTCATAAGGTGTTGTTTTGCTTCACGACAACGCACGACCACACACTGCAAACGTAACGAAAAACCTCGTACAGGGATTTGGGTGGGACGTGTTTCACCATCCTCCGTACAGCCCTGACCTCGCTCCTAGCGACTTTCATCTGTTCTTACATCTCAAGTCTTTCCTTGGCGGTCATCACTTCACTAATGACGACGAGCTGAAAGAAACTGTTTCCAACTGGTTGAAGACACAGGCGGCAGATTTCTATGAAGAAGGTATACAAAACCTGGTGCCACGCTATGACAAATGCCTGCAAAATTTCGGCAGTTATGTGGAAAAGTAGTTTAAGAGTTGTAGAATTTTGTGCAATAAAAATTTCTTCTGTATCTGTGTACAATTTCATTTTATTACCAAACGGAACTTACTTTCTGGACGCGCCTCGTATCAATGTGATGTTAATCAGAGGACCATTACTGAGCCATATTCTCTCCGTTGGAACTCAACAATAATTGTTACTGAATTTGCGGTGGGGAAAATACGTCGACTTTACCATATGAATGCTGCAGTCAACTTCTGCGCAATGAATGAGTTAGGTTGGGAAGACCTGGAACACCAAAGGCGTTACTCTGTGCAGACGCTGATTGAAAAATTCACGAATGACGTATTTCGGAATGATAGCAAACAAATATTGCTACCAGCAACATTCATATCTAGGAATGACCGCGAAAATAAGATAAGAGAAATCAGGGCCAGAACCGATTCATATCTATTTTTTTCCACGAGCGATTAGGGAGTGGAATCGGAAGGAGTTATCGAGCGAGAGAACTTAGATTCCTATAGTAGTAGATATCTATAAACCCCTCCGGCCATCCTGATTTGGGTTTTCCATGGTTTTCTCAGATCGTTCAAGGCGAAAGCCGTGATGGTTCCTAAAATTAGCCCATGGACGCCTCCTTCCATATCTCGTATATCGCTTCTTACGAACAAATGGTTACACAATACAATTGATGCAATGCATCCTCCGCCACCCACTTTTAGTGAATCGCGGAGTATTAATAATAATAATAATAATAATAATAATAATAATAATGACAAGTCTAGAACCCTTCATTCCTTCATATTTGGCGTAGAAATGATATTTGTATACAATCTTGCAGAACGGTACCGGTAAGGTGCCATCGAAGAATTAAGTCTCAGGCATATATGCGAGACCAAAACCACACAGCAGTTGAAAACACACAAGCCCGGATAATTATCTGGCGTAGATACAAATGAATGTTTTCTGCGCATCTCACACACGAGACTGTACGAATGGGACCGTATACGTTAGCCGTGCATTGAACCTAACTCCGATTGGCCTGAATGAGTGATTTTGGAGCTTGATGCTTATAGGATCCAAACATATTTTTTCCACAGTATTCAGATCGTCTAAACCACGACCTACTTCCAGTATATGGTGGAACATATTACACGATGAGGTTATATAACGAAAAGGACTCATCGGGATTTTGAGATCAGGAATTATGAGAAGAAGTGTGTTCAGCTAATGCCAATGGAGGCGCTATTTGAACACTGTAGGTAGCTAGAAATTTCTGCCTGCTTTTCATTATAATGTGACAATAATGCTTATCACTAGATGACATGAATTCACAAGTGGTAGCTAACTAATCCTTTGCTACAGATTCAGAATCTCAGTGAAGACAGATGATAGTAGGAATGCCTGGTATAATAGGTATGTCTGTACATGAACTTCATTTCAAGTAGAGTAATTTTTTTTATCTGCTTAACGTCTCTCTAACAGCGAGGTCTTTAGAGACGGGAATGGATGGGGGGGGGGGGGAGGAATGGGAAGGAATTCGGCCATGGCCTTTTGAAGGAAGCATCCCGGCATTTGCCTGGAGGGATTTGGAAAACCATGGAAAACCCAAATCTGGATGCCCGGACGGGGATTCGAACCACCGTCCTCCGGAATGCGAGGCCAGAACGCTAACCGTTACACCACCACGATCGGTAAGTAGAGTAATTGCAGCGTTCACTACTGATGACAGTCATGCCAAAACCGTAAAATTAGAAACGCTTGTCTGTATGCCCGTTCGCGCACAATGCAAAAATTAATGGATAGATTTTAATCACTGGTCGGGATATACGATATTTGATATTTATATCACTTGATATAGAAGACAAACAGTTCAAAACAGCAAATTTCGAAATACGTGTTTGTCTGTCACCACATCACGTAAAAATTAACGAACAAATTTCGGATAAATTGTATGAAGTGATACTTTAGATATCTTATGTTGCCGGGTAACATATAGTATACTTTCTATTCAGATTAATATCATAGTTTTAGATATAATTGGGGTCGAAACAATTGTTTCTTGCACATACCTTGCAACAACTAATCAACGCATTTCACCGAAACTTCGCATAGTGGCAGTTTATGTCTTCAATTAGCATACAGAATAATTTTTCGTTAAATCATAGTTCGCGATGATACAATATTTTATGGCTGTATACAGATCAAGCAAGAAACAAACAACCAAAGAAACTATACATTGTGATAGCTTACTTGATTTTTGATGTAACAACCACAAAAAGTTTGCTGTTTTAACTGTGTAATAATAGAATCTATCTTTTGATATTCTCTGACGCCAGAATTTTTGCAGTCAAAATGTTTGCCATGATTGGCGTTTATATTCGGGGATTGAGTATTTAACGATTTTTTAGTCGATTAGCTATTTAACAGCCCAACCGCATCTTATTACTCCCTTTCTTCTTTCATTTGTCTATTACATCTAAATATATGCAATTCACAAAATTGTGGTTGGTAGAAGGTGCTCAGCACCATAGCTAATCTCATTGTTGTGCATTCCAATCCCTAATGGTACGAGGAATAAAATAATTCATATAAGAATCAGTGCGGCAACTTATTTCTCTAATCTTTTCTTTCCTGTCATTCCGATTCAAATAGGTTAGTAGGGGAAGTATATCACTACACTCGTAAGTGAAAGTGGGAGTACACATGTTTACCAATAAGTTTAAACGAAACGTGCGTCGTCTATCTACAAGAGACTCCCAGCCCAGTCTAATAATCAGTTCTGTGACGCTTTCATATTAGGACTGTAGCCAGCGGTCACGAATCGATCGGCTCTTCTCTGTACTTTGCCTATTCTATCAATCAACCCCTTACGAAACGGATTCCAAATGTCACAACAGTAGTCCAAATGTGGACACACAAGAGATTTGTACGTTATCTCATTTCAAAATCCGACCTAGAAATCGCAGCTTAGGATTAGCTCTACCTACTAACGAATTAATGTGTAAGTCCAATTTCATGTTCCTTTGTACTGTTACTCCCAAATATTTCATATAATCTACCATATCAATAACTGAATTGTTTACCTCTGAACAATTGGATTCTTTTTGTTAGTTATGCTCATTGTCTCACACTTTTTACAAGTTAGTGTATGTTGCCACTCAGCGCACTATGCTAAAATAACATCCAGATCACGCTGAATTTGTAAGCAATTGGCCAAATTCCTTACTTCCCTATAAATAACGACATCATCAGCAAACAATCTAAAAAATGCTTTTCACTTCGTCTCCGAGATCGTTTATAAAAATTAAGAAAAGAACCTGTCCGGGCATCCAGATTGTGGTTTTCCATGGTTTCCTCAAATCACTCCAGGCGAATGCCGAGATTCTTCCTTCAAAAAGGCCATGGCCGAATTACTTCCCGTTCCTTGTCCCCAGTCCCATCCCGCCTCTAATTACCTTAGCCGTTAGCCGTAAGTTAAAAAAGTGGTCCTATTAAACTTTTTAAGGTACGCCCGAAGTAAAATCTAGATTAGAAGAACTTTTTCCTTCAACGACGACATACTGCGAAATCTTTAATCCATTCACATAGCTGATTCGATATACCGTACGCTCGTAGCTTCCGTAAAAGGCGGTTGTGTGGCACAGAGTCAAAGGCTTTCTGAAAATCTAAAAAAAAAAAAATTGCATCTACTTGTGAACCTGCATCAATAACTTTCACTACGTCGTGTGTAAATAGGGCTAGCTGTGTTTCACATGATTGTTTCTTCCGAAATCCGTGTTGATTTGTTGTAAGAAAATTATTTTTATCTGAAAATTCATAATGTTCGAGCATATAATACGCTCCGTAAGTCTACAACATTTAATTTTAAAAATTGAAACGTACAATCATAATAAAATTCAGTACCCACATCAAAAGTCAAACTTGACAAATCAACCCTCTCCCAGCTCGGAGAAGAATCGTTGATCTCATTAAGCCTATCTGACTCTAAACAGATAGAGTTCTGTCACACCTTTTCTCAAACCAGTTTTCTTGTAACTGATAAAATTTTGCTTCCTTAATAGCTTTAGATTCACTGTTTCAAGCAACTTATAAAGAATACTCTGTTGCAAATAACGCAATATGTTTTTTTGTTGACGAGCCTGCTCTGTAACGAAAGCTAGCGAGGTTGGCCGAGGAAGTGAAACAGGTAGATATGAGGGAGCGCCTGCTCCGTGGGCTATCGGTTAATTGCCTCGGCGGCCGCTGCAAGCAATCAAGGGCTTCCTTAGAAATCCCACCGACCGCCCCGTGTCTCTTATTGAGAGCAAGTACGTCTCCTGAAAAAGGAAGATTTACTCACCCTTCACTGTTTCTGGGGAGGGAGGAGGGGCTGGAATTAAGCTTTATTGCGACGAACTGTAGCATAATGGCTTCTAGCGAAGAGACATTCTGAGTTCTTCCAAATACGAACTTTAAAATTGTTCTCAGATGTGTTTAATCATCTACAGTCAGTTAAAACAAATGACAATGAACCGAAGCACTTTGAACAAATTTCAAAAAATCAATTTCGTCTATAATACTTGAAATATTTGTTTTATGGACACAAATAATTTTAAAATAAAACTTTTCATAGATCTGATACTAATCTGATAATTTCCCGTCACTTTGCTTCGTATGATGCCATACGGTAGATACGGAACTAAACGGAGTTTGACATGACAAGCCCGGTGAGTCAATTGTCTGGTATTGGGGAGAACAATAGTGTAAAGCCCAGTCCGACCATCCATATTTCGGTTTTCCATGGTTTACAAAAATTACTCTAGGTAAATGCCTGAATTTCTCCTTCAAAAGTTCGTAGCCAAATTCCATCCAGTTCCTTGTCACCTATCCCCTTCCTCCTCTGATCACCCCACGTCGATGATTCGTAAAACTCGAAATAATCGCACTGAACAGAGATCATTGGAACTTTTAGTGTATGGTCTAGACAATTTGTAAAAAAAAAAAAAAAAAAAAAAAAAAAAAAAAAAAAAAAAAAAAAAAATGAACTCGCGTTTTATATTACTTTGGTATTAGTGCTGTAAGAAACACCTTGATTATGTTGTTTTTCCTTCATTCCTCACTCCCCACATTTAATTTCAGTGCCAAGTAACAGTACTGCTATTTTTCACATCAAGTCACAAATAACAATTGCAAAGATACTCAAGATTCTTGTTACATTAATATTTATACGCCAAAACGAGGAAACGTTTTGCGATTGGTAGAGAGTAGATGCCTACAACAACTTTCGTCAGACGAATAGTTGCTCATTTTTGCTTACACAAACAATTAGTACGTCAACTGCACTTTATCAGGCTTATATGCTGTATAATAAATGACTTTCTAATAACCATTTCCTCCTGAGCCCAACGCAGCATAGCAGTATGATATTACGCACGCCACTAATTTACTTTCCAATCATTCACTGGTTATTGAATAATTTAGTAATTCATGATTTATCCAAGGTTCTTCATTCATTTAGTTGTGGTTAATCCTTGGGAGTAAAAAGAAATGTTACTTTATCTTTTGTGCACTATGTAAGCAAACATAGTCTCCTCCCATTTACAAAAGCTGTAGGTTAATATATTTCTTTTTAAAAAGATTTTCCAGGTTTGTGCAATATTTTTCATTTCTCGTGTTTGATGAGGATTATTGTATTGTATTTAGGATATCGTAGGCAGTGTGCATGTGAATAATCTCTGAACAGTAAACTGTGAGTGCAGGGATTCCATGTCCGTTATTCAGAGAAGAAAAGATGTCAAGCGCGGGCAAATGAGTGGGCCCCACTTGTATCGTTGAGGACAGTGGCTTGTGGCTGAGCAAAAAAAAAAAAAAAAAAAAAAAAAAAAAAAGTTGTGGAACAGAGTTTAATTAAAGAAGAGTCGAACAACCAAGTGAGGTTTTAATGTTTATCTTTCGTGATGAAGTGTATCGAAGAAATGCCCGGATTTCTTCCAGGTTAGTAACTTATATCTGGTATCCTGTGAAGAAATGAGAGGAGAAGCAGTAGAACTAGTGAGCTTATAACTCGAATACAATTGATAACATTAGTTTATAGTTGCTGTTAAAATTTTGGATCATTACCCTAAACGTTCTAGTGATATTTTTCCATGCTTTATAAAGTAAATATTTAACAGTTTCGATTTTCTGAAGTCAATCATTGAAAATAGGTATGATGTAGGCATTCCTGCCATATGGCATCAAAACCGATAGAAACGTATTACTCCAGTGTGCGGAAGATTTTAGGATCATAATTTCTATAAAAAAGTTACTATTTCAGATATCTGTCATTAGTAGTAAGCTAAAAAAGTATTTTACGTTGCAGCTGTAAGTTAGCATGCTTACAACTCGAAGACCACTACTTAAAATCACAAACATTTTTCTTGATTATTGTGTAAATACCTCAGAGGTTAGCTTGTAAACTAGAAAGATAGAAAGGGCGTATGGGATTATTGTTCGGGAGACCCTGAAGGGTAGTTCGGCCGCCGATCTGACATAGTTTCTATTTGCCGCACATGCACCTCTGTAATGACTATCCTTCACCTAACCAGGTAATCATACCGAATAAAGGAGACTTACAGGTTAACGTGGAATCCGAACCACAGAAGCGTTCTGGCGTACTTCACTTTACACAGCAAGCGGTTTTAGAGGTGAATGTAGGGTTAAAAACATTTGAAAATCCCTCCCCGAGACAGGAATTCGAAGCAGTAACCTTTCGATCTACAGTCAGACGTCTCAACCACTGAGCAACTAGACCGCTCAGTTTATTCACTGAAGTGCCAAAGTCAAGATATACTTCGTGGGATCCCATTTCGCTTGGCGAGATGCAGCAACCTTATATGGAATTGGGTCAATAATTGTAGAAATTCCCTAAACAAATAATTAACCATTTTTTCCTCTACAGCTGTCGATATTTGCGAAAAATTTATCAGTGCAGGACGTTGTTTACGAAGTGACCATTGGATCATGTTCCAGATATGTTCCACTGGATTCATGTCTGGCGATCTAGGTGTCCAATTCATTCACTGGCATTGTCCAGAATGTTCCTCAAACTAGTCTTAAAGAACCTCGGCACAGTGTAAAAGCGCACCATAGTCCTGTAAAAGTATATCTTTGTTTGGGAACATGAAGGTAATGAATGGCTGCTAATGGTTTCCAAGTAGCTGAACGTAACCACTTCGTCGATAGTGGCTCAGTTTGACCTTGCCTACCTGCATGTCCCCGCATGAAATTTTAGGTCCCTATTTACTTGCTCAGACAAAAAAGATGACACCTATCAGCAATTAAAACCATTTTATCAATTATAGCTGCTTTCCACTTGCTCGGCTTTCAATTTATCACTCTTTTCAACATTTTCACATTTAAAATATCACAATTTTTTGAAATTCACATTTAATAATTTTGAAAACGTCTTCATTTGTAGGCTACATTGTAATTCATACAAAACCCTTCAAACGACAAAGGTACCAGAAAGGCATAGCTTTCTAACGCTCGACTTACTTGCTCAATACGTAAAGACGATCCTCTCCTCATTATTAAGGCCATTCGCTTCAATTACACCTGCAATTTGCTGGTTCTGCTTCCACTTTCTAAATTTGTACTTTGAAATTAGCACTTTCAAACCACATACAATCTCTTGATCTGTCCTTAGATCGATCTACAAATGGTCTTAAACTGTAGTGAATTTCATATTGAACAATATTATTTTTATCACAAGTCACATGACAATCGGATGAAGAAAGTTGACTCGGCGTTTGTAGATTCGAAGTTCGTTTACGCCTGAGTCATTTTGGTGGTCCGCATGGTTTTTAAGATTCGGCTGACTTGATCAATCGAGAAATACGACACCTTTCCGCATTTTTAATGACGTTTCATTCAATTCTATATTCGTTCCGCTAGTTCTGCTTCTACTATTTAAACGATATGCACAATGAGATGAAAGCATATGACATAAGAAAACCAAATTGTAATAACTTGACACAAGCGTTCTGCCTATGGACTAATAGACAGTGCCGATTCATAGAGCAATGAGAGCAGCCATTCCACTACAGACGGTTGTATAGATTAGAGCCATACCGTGAAACGACGTGATATGGAAGTTAAGAGCAGAATTGCGGAAGGCAAGGACGGAAAACCAGAGTTGCGTAATTCCGTCTGATATGTTTTTCCTCTTTGGTTGGCATAGGAAAAACAAAGACTATTTTAGAATCTCTTATTGAAGGATACTAAGCAAAGCTGGGGATCATACGTTAACGATAATTTCAAGCCCGATCCTTAGAATATCCCGTTATGATCGCTGCCCCCTGGATTAGACCTCCCACAAAGATATCAACAATTATGGGATACTAGCGGGCTTGCCCCCTAGCTTAGCAGGCTTCGCCAGTTTTTGTTCACGGTAATGAAATATTATTTAAGTTTTAATTTTTAGAAGGTGTGTGGGGTTGAATTTCCAAGAAATAGGCACTGGTCTATTAATAGCCATCCCAGCCGCTTGTAAAGAGAGGCTTGCTGCGAAATATCCACAGCGCTGACATAGTGACGTAAAGAAATCAGAATATAATTTGTAGAATATGGTTGAAAGCTCCACAAGTTATACAAAATTGTCTAACTATAAACTTTCTGGAACCTTGTTGAACTGTGTATAAACTTATATACGCAATTCTACAAAGCTCGACCCAATCCCAGAAAAGTAAAAATATTCCTTTAAATTCAAAAGTACTGTGGATGGGAATATCATTTGAACTTTGGCTTGTTTTGGTCAAGATGAAGGCAGCGCAGCATGGAGCGAAGCGGAGTTGGAGAAACGTATCGTCGAGAATATCCGGATGCTGAGTGATTTTTGTTAGGAAGGAAAAGCAGGGTCTCTTATTTAAACCCGACGAAGTGTTGTTTTACGCGAGAACAGAGAAGCGGAAAATTAGCTACGCTCCCGTTGGCTGTTTGTTTGGTGGCGATTTTGTCGCCGAGAGCGAGCGTGGACCCACGCGAAGGGTTTCGTTGGCCCGAGAGTCGAGTTTGGAACAGAGTGGCGCACGTAACCTTTCAAAAGGCTGCAAGCGCCTTTCCTCTTACAGCTCATATAAGGCCGCTATAAACAGTGCATGTGCCTTGTGGCCACAAAATGTTGGTTTACCTGAGCTCGGATGTTACGGTTATTTACATAACACCCGTAAAAGCTGGCTGATATATGACATTTTTAGTTTTTCCCTGTGCTGCGTTAATTCAAAGTTGACTTGCCGTCCCAACCCTTGAGCAGGCTTCGTTTAGCTGACCATGTGAAAAGCACGGTGTATCCGACGACGTTGAGCGATTGTCCCTAAGCATTATTAATAGTCATTGCAAAAGCAAGTCGAACGGGGAAACGGAATCTTTTAAAATCAAAGGGCAAATCATTGGTGCCGGGTATCATAGGAATGCGTGGTATAAAAACGTTATCTACCTTATCATTTCCGGTAATTATTGTTGTTTCAATGACATTCGGAAGAAATGTTTTAACGGGAAGCCTCATCCCGTTTTACAGCCTGGGATGGTCAATGTTGCGCAAAAAGAATTAACGGAGAGCCAATTTTGAAATGTAGTTTGTGTGAAGGCATTCCAGGCGGTTCCAATGAATTTGGAAATTCGGTGGGGTAAAATTTAGCTTGTTCAATGTCCACCACGGTGTCGATGGAGGTGTAGGTTACGACTGATCCTGGAACCTTTTCATGAATGATGTCGTTCACTTTGTTGAAACTGTCGTTTTTCGGGGCAAGAATCGCTGTCTCACAAAGCCACTGATGGTCTTTGAACTTTACACCTATGTTTGAGAAAACTGTGTCAATCGGGTCGTCCACTGATGGCAGCACCGTGCAAATAACCTGCGGAAACGAAATGAGTCCCGTAGATGGATCCTCTGGAAACTTGCCCCCTCCTAGTAGAAGCAGCTGCTGTGCGAATCGAATATCTCGGCACCTATGTCTCCTAGCAAACGGACTCGCATGTTTGCTTTCAGGGTTTTAGTTTGAACGTGTCGCCAAAGCGATGACGCCTTGATGCAATCATTGAGTACATCTGCTGGTGTTGTTGATCGAGGAATGACTGCTAGTGTCTGGCGGAAGTCTCCAGCAAGCACTACCGTTGCTCCCCACATGAGTTGATTGTTTGCCCTGATGTCGCGCATTGTTTGATCCAACGCCTCCAGAGCGCGTTTGTGAACCATTGTGCATTCATCACATACCATGAGCTTGCAACGTTTTAATAAATTTTCTTGATCTGAGGACTTACTGATATTGTAAACTGGTGTCTTGGTGTGATGAAGGTCTAATGGCGGGTTAAGAGCATAATGCGCCGTTCGTCCACCAACCAACAACGTGGGTGCTATACCGAAGGAAGCTAATGCCAAAGTGATTTCACCTCACCGATGAACCTCGGCCAGTAGCAAGTTGATGAGAAATGTTTTTCCTGTCCCTCCTGGTGCATCTAAGAAAAACATGCCTCCTTCTGGGCTGTCAATGAGACATATGATTGCATTAAAAGCCTGTCGTTGATCATGAACTAAGTGGGGCTTGTTCTGCTCAACGAACGTTTGGAGTTCAACCATATCGTAGTTATTTTCTCTCCAAACATCTCTGTCAACCACTTCCTGACCATCGCGATTGGGCGCGTCAAGGCCAAGCTGAATAAGGGTTTCCCCTGCGATCAAAACTCATTTTTTTTCCAAACTGATAAGTGCTTGGTTAAATATGGCAGCGCAGTAGTTGATGGACGGCTGAGTTCTGCGTATGGCTGTTAAAATATCCTCACTGAGATTCTCTTTGTATTTTTCCGATAGATTTCTCAGGTTAGATGGAGCGCAGGTCGTTGTGATTATTGCGAAAAGATCTCTGAGCTGTTGCGGAAAGGTATTGGTGGATGCTTCGGCTAACGTAGTGTCTCAGTGCTGGTCATCTTCCAAAATACCTCTGCTTTGACACGCCTCACAGTACGATTCGCAGATTTCGCCCTTGGCAGTTTTCAGATCTGCGAACGATTTTGGTCCTCGGACCGTGTGCAAGAGCATTCTCAAGAAGCAACATTCCGCGTGTTTGGGATGGACGGTGTATAAATGTCCAATGGCGTCAGTCATAAATACGCCTGGATGTTCGATCATTTGCGCTCCCCGTTTTCGTCTGCAGAATTTTCTTGTGGATGTTTGCCACGTGTAGTATTTCGGCACCTCCGCGTATATCTACGTTTGGGCAAAGGGATCTTCTTCGCAGAATTTGAAGAATGCTGTTAAGATTGTGTTTTGCGGCTGCAGTGCTCTTTCGCGTGCTGTATCTTAGGCGAAATAAACTCGTTGTCCATTTCTAGATGAACACTTACGTGGAAGACCGTCGGATAGCGCTCGTGGATCGGGAAACTGAGAAGTCGCCAGATAGCTTCATTGCTGTTAATGTACGTTCCCGGTTGATATTGCGTTACCTCGTACCCCGCATTGGGATCCTCGAGGCCAAAAACAGCCATGTCACTGCCCTTGTTGACGTACTTACAACTGTATTTGATAGATTTAACTGAGCTGCGGTGTTCTACATTTACGTGGGCTTGGAACATTTTTGACAGGATTAGGAAGTACGGTACCACCCACCCGTTGTCTGTTTCAACTTCAGTGAACCGATTATGCACCTTAACCACGACTTTAGTTTTGAATTCTCCGTTGTCAGGGCTGCGTCGTCTGTACAGAGGTTAACCGTCATTCCCGGTTTGTGTTTCATTTACAAACGGCCGCGTGTGTATTTTCCATCTTTCATGCACGGGGAATGAGAATTGAACGGCTTACACGGTTCAGAGTAAAGGATCTTTGTCAGGGTCAGGTAGCTCCCCTGATATGACCATGTCGATGTTGATAGGTCCAATTTTCTCCTTATGCCAACTAAAATGTGCCACTCTACTGAACACATCCAGCATAGAACTTCCCAAAAGATACAACAATTTTTTATGACAACAATAAGTTTTGCCAGTTTCTGTTTGAACACTCTTGCTGTGATGTCATGTTGGTAAGTTGCACTCTGGCCGCAGAACAGGTCTTCAGTGACGTCCTCCCACGCTGGATTACAGGTAAATGTGATGAATAGATCCGGACGGCCGTGTGTTCGTACATATGCCATTGCGTCTTTTGCGTACTCGTGAATATGCCTTGCAGTCCCCGTAAACGTCGCTGGCAGTATGGCTATTCTGCCAACGTCTGCAGCGTTCCTGTCACTGGCGATTGCGTCCCGCAGATGAATAAAGTCGTCGGCTTGAAGCTGTTTCTGATTTAGCCTGATGAAGAGAAGGCGCTCACTTTCAACGTTCGCGTACATGTCGACCACAAATTGATGAAAAAGATGTCGTCACTTGAGTATGTAGTTGGAAGAATTGTCGCGAATCATGATGTGATAAGCGTAGAAATCCATCGACAATACTTTCTTCTGAGTGGTTTGTCCAGTGCAAGGGATCTGTTTGCATGACGTTGAAATGGTAGCCATCCTCTCCTTCCCAACATATTAGCAGGTATTGTAAAGCGTCATATGAACGGTGCGTTTCAGATATCCGCTGAAAACCTTCGCTCCTCCTCTGTAAGACGATATCTCGCCTATCACAGTCTTGTCCGGAAATAACAATGGTGACTTCGTTGTGTGGGCGCATTATATCCGCCGTTCATGTGCTCCTCGCGGACGTTTTTCAGCTTCATCCGTTGGCATCCTTTCCAAAGCTGTCTCGAACAACCTAATTAAGTAACTCCGTGAATGCAACAGTCTTTACAGATTTAAAACAATCTCTCGTCAAGTTTCTGGTATCTTTTCACACCGTCGATCAGATTGCGATTCTTCATCGCCCATGACATAAATTTGCAAGAATTTTCGGTCCTCATTGGGAAGCGGAAGAACAGAGCCTGTACGATGGTAAATTTGGCCCAGCACCATGAATGTACGCATCAATCCAGCTCCGACGATCACGTTTGCCCCGAACGAAGTCATCTGGAAGCCAGAGTTGTACTTCCAGATATTTTTCAAAAAATTCTTCGATTCAGGGTTATTTTCAGAAATGTACAAACTCAGTGGAGCAGGTGGCTCTTGAAGTGGTGTCAAATTGACTCTCCCGATCGAGCAACAAATTCCAGCAGTTCCGCGTCGGAATTTTTTTGCTTGACAATATCCGCATACTACATCGATCTTCCCAATCAGAACATTATGGTGTGTATGGTAACCACACTGAGGATCATAATTTAATGCCCCCAATCACAGGTTTCTTTATCGGCGTCCCTCTCGCCTGTTTTATCCTCACTCGAGATTGTTCGACGGAGCTTCCCTTTGCTAAGGTGTTTCCACAGCACTCACTGTGGAAATTCTAATTCGCTCTTGTTCGACGCGAGCTTCTCTTTGCTCTGGCGTTTCAGCAGCTCAGGATGTGGAAGCCCTGATCCGAAATTGTTCAATGCGAGCATCACGCTGTTCAGGTGTTTGAGATGCCCGCATCCGTTTTGTTTGTTTAGCTTTCGGATTTACTTCTCCTATTGATTTACTTATTTTCGGTGGCATTTTTGGTGCTTTATGAGATTCTGTTGCAGTGATTTGATGTGTGTGTTACTGTTAACTGATGCGAGATCCAGTGGACCGGCTTATATAGTCCCTTTCGCAAGGGAAGGCGCGAAGGCGGGTATGTATGAAAACTTCTAGAACACTGTGCTAGAATATTCTAAATTATTCTTGTTTTACCAAAGAATTGATAGATGGTGTAGAACTCACTGGATAGTCGACGAAAAGTAAATTAAATAATTATAGCTGCAGGGTTTACAGCCGCGCGCGGTACTGCTAAGTTAAAGCGTCAACTGCTTGGTGAAGCGGCGATAGGTCTACCTGAGCTGAGCCCTGCTACGCCGAAGTAGAGACGCGCCCGCTGGGGCGCGCTGAGTATCCGCACAATTCAAGTTACGAATCTTTCGTCAACATTTCTGCAATTTTAATTACGAATTTCTAGGCTCCTAATTGCCCGATCTGAACCGGACAAAGTGAGGTGATAATATTTAAAAGGGTGTAGCGTCTTCGAGTGTCAGTATACTACAATATTAAGAGTCCCCCCTTGATGGACTGATGGAGATTAAGCTTCAAAGTCAGAATAGTGTTTTTAAAAAAAATACTTGCAATAGTCGCGGTCTGAAAGGTCCCATTAGAAATGGCTTGAGTGGATTACATACGTACTCGTATTTCACGCAACCACTCCAGGTTTAACTCACTGAACTAGGTTTCAGCAGTAGTGGAGACTTGCTTTCTCACGCGTTCATTGCTGAACTTTTTTTTTTTTTTTTGCTTGTGGCTTTAGGCCTCGTAGATGTCGGGGTCATTAGAGGAGGGAAAGGAGTAGGGACTTGGAGCCGGAAGGAATTAAGCCATGGCCTTTTAAAGGAAGCATCCCGGCATTCACCTGGAGTGATTTGAGAAAACCATGGATAACCCAATCCAATTCTGGATGCCCGGACAGGGATTGGAACCCAGTTCCTCCCGATTGTGACATCGCTGAACTAAAGAAAACTCGCTATACAAAGAGTTGGAATGCTGGGAAAAACCTTTAGCGCTGTTCTGCTCTCAGTAAATTCAAAAAATGTTCATTTACCCGATTAGCAACCTGAAATTGACTAATGTCACATTTCCCTCTGTGAGAAATTTTATGGTGCTGCAAGTCACAGCAAATTTCACCAACATTAATCTTTTTCCCTAATTCAAAATTCATATCCAAATTCAACTCCCATGCAAATAAAAGTTTTATTATACTCAATTAATTCCCTTAAATACTAATTTACTATCCTGATAATCTATGCATCACTTTAAAGTTATTACTTCAAAGTATGTGAAAATGGTGGAACGTAATTAGTTCCTTCAGGTTTTAACAAAATACCTTCATTCATTTGATTACAATATCTAAATTCAGAAAAAAATCATAATATCAACGTTTCCAACATTCATCACTATTACGATAAAATTCTGATTGCTACTTTAATAATTTATCGTAAACCATACGTTAGATAGTCTCAAGATTACAATTTTTTACATCATGGACCTATTTTAGCCAAATGCAATTTCTTTTGGAAATTTTTAAATCCGGCTGCAATATTTCTCTGAAGTTGTTAATTGCAACAATGAAAAGATTCCTATTAAAAGTTACTTGAGGCAATAACTTAAATTTCCTCATGACATAAGAATTTCAAAGATGTCATAACGATTCAATTCAATAATTCTCAGCATTATAAAATATACAAATGTACATGGCTACATCTAAAAAAATAAAAAAATAAATAAAAACAACAACTGTGTCACTATTTATGTTGGTCACTTGAAATCAAAATGTGCAGAAGTCAAAACTTATGAAATTAATAATCAATTATTCCAATCAAAATTATATGTAATTCAACAAGGATCTAAAGCAGTGTTTCCCAACCTTTTTTGGGTCATGTCCCACTTTTAACATTTTTTTTAATTTTCGTTGCCCACCAGACATAATTTTTAATAAAAAAATATTTTGCTACCATCAAACGAAACTATACCTAACAATTATTTACAGCACTGTTTTAAGAATTTGCTTTTTTGATATATTTGGTACCTATATCTAGCATTGCATTTAAATAACCCGAAGAGCAAGCGATAAAGTCATATCAAGACAATTTCTAAATTGCCTCCCTAAAAAACCAAATTGCCCCCCTGTGGGGCGTGGGCCCCACGTTGGGAAACACTGATCTAAAATAAATTAAATGTAAATAAAAGTATATGCGAATTAATCAATCAAACAAAATACAATAAAATATGCATGCTAACAAATGTACGACATTATTATTGGGTAAACTTTTGTAGAAATCAACCACAGTGTAATTTTTCCAATATTCAACCAGCTAAAATGAATTTCTAAAAGTTCGGATACCTCAACTTGAATTCAAAACTTCAGATTCCAAAAGTCTATGCATTATCACATACTGCATAATTTTCTAGCAACACTAAAATTAATTTAACACCTTAAGTTCCATACATACGAGACAATAGAGACCTTCTGATATCTTCTGACAATACCTGATATGCGCCAGTGCAGGTGACATTGTGCCTATCCTCTGAACACATCTTGACATGCGTGCGTCAAGCTTGTAGCTGCTCTAGCAACTTCTTTGTTCTCTCATAACGCCATGGATAAAGCAGCAACAATTAATTACAACAGCTGTAATTTTTCCTTGACAATCTTAAATCTAAACCTATTTCGTACTGTAATACTATTGAGCTTCCCTTAAAAAAATGTTATTTTCCTTTAGTTATATTTTAATAGCACGGTAAATTATTTTCAAATCTTAATCAAATTGAATATCGTCTCTTGTGAACTGACTACGTAGAAAAGTTTAGCCCAGGAACATTTCTCATTGAATTTGATATATTCATCAATTATCAAATAACCAATTTTCAATCAATTATGAGTTGATTAATGGATCATTCAATTACCATAATCCGTCAATTATTGGTAGTCAATTACTGTTAATCATTTGTAAATCAGTTGGCTATCATTGATCGTGATGATCTCAATAAATCATCAATAGAATTCTCAAGTTACGTTAGTTATAACTGTGAATTTTCATTTAAAACAATTTTACCACAAGCAGAATCAATAGCATCAGCAGAAAAATTAAATACTTTAGTAATTGGCATAGACAAATAAATTCATATGCAGACATATAATCTTACAATTAACAATTCCTAGTCTTCAAACCAGTTCTGATTTATTCCTTTGAATAAATCCCTTGTTTCATACCTGATCTGAAAATTGTTTCGAACTAACGTCAATCATCCTAATACATTACAATAATATTGATACTGCTGACGTTATCATCAAACTGTTAGTCAAAATTGAAGTTGGATGCACTTCTTCTTAATTATAAATTCACCGCTAAAATTCATTATACACTACAGCAAACACACGATTGCTACGTTCACAAAAGCGTTCAAAAAATACAATTTTACAAGATCTGGGTGTTTGTTCTTAAAGTATACTGGTTTCCCGCTTCAAGCTTTAATAAATTCTCATTAATCATCGACATTTCAACTGCTATTTCCAACTATGCTAAAACTTTTGTGTAATATGTATCCCGAGGAAATTCTTACTGAAAAAAATAAAATTGTGTTAGCTTAATCTGCCACTTCCTTTACTATTCGTCCCGGATTCCTCTTAATTGAATACATGTCTCCTCTGAAGTCACTACAATAATATATCTAGTTTATTTAGTCACGCCTTGCCAATTAACATCAAATCCATCTCTAGTCATTGCCAATTTAGTCGCAACCCCATATACTATATATTTATTTTGGTTTTTTTTTACTAATGGCTTTGCACCTTGTCGACGTCGAGGTCATTAGAGACAGGATTGAACTGGGGACTAGGAACGGGAAGAAATTTGGCCATGGCCTCTTGAAGAAAGCATCCCAGCATTCGCCTGGAGTGTTTTAGGAAAACCATGGAAAACCCAAATCTTGATGCCCGGATCTAAATTCTAAACGGCGTTCTCCCGAATACGAGGACAGCTTACCACTCACCCACCACGTTAGATATTTATTTAGTGTTTGCTTACATGACACTTACCGGTGCGGAAACTTATAAGATGGAGCTCAAAAAACAATTGTAATGAATTTAAAAAAATATATATACAAAGCTGAGCGGACAACACCCTCAATGGCAGGTGACAATGCCGCTACGTCAGGATCAATAGACACAGAGAAGTCCAATCCAAGTCACTATTTGTTGTAAGAAGTCGGATGTGCATTCGGCAACTATTGGAGAAGCAGTTTTGAAAAAGGAAATTGTAGCTAGCCAGGGTTGTAGCTGGTGTTACGCAAGACGGAAGCGACGAGGCCGAAGATAGGAGTCATTGCAACCATGAGCGCGGAATGGAACGCGGGTGGCCTAGCAGAGCGGATTTAGGCGTAACCTTAGCAGCATGGCGTGACAGCAGGCTTCTGCCGCGGTCGGACCAGAAATCTTTTCCGCCACCAACTACCCCCTCTGCCATATTCTGCTCGACTTCGAATAGTTTTAATGTCTAGACTAGCTAGCTAGTGTAGCGGCTTCTGCCATTATTGAGAAGTGTTGCCGAATTTAAATTTTTCAGACAGCCACTGAGAGGTAAATGAAGGACCTGTCCAGTGTTACTCCCAAGTGTTGTAAGATATCCTGACAGGTTTGGAAAAATGTAAGCTTATCCTGAAGTGGTAGCCTTATGCAAGCTATCCTGACATTAGGCGACGGCGTGTTGTTTAGAGGAAATAGGCTAAAATTATCCCCTTTCAACACATGCTAGCCGTTAGATCGGATATAAAAAACTGAGAGGTATTTTGACATAGTCTGTAAATAAAAAAACTCACTGTTCTTGTAAAAATATTATTGAATTTAATTAACAACGCCCATCCACACAATTTCGAAGACACTTATGTTATATTTACTTAAGTTTTCCATATATTTCACAAGCTATTTCAGGTTGTGTACAGAGCGCATGAAGTGGCTCCATACAACCGCCTACAAGAGGCACGACCATGGAATGCCCGCGCCCAGCCATCCTATAATGCCGGCGCCTCAAACAACAGTCACTACCGCACAGCAGAGCTGCTCAGCGTCAAAGAATGTACACACCTTGGATAAAACACTACGCTATCCCGGTTACTAAACAAACAACAGACTGAGGATACACAACATTATTACAAAATCTATTCACAGACATTAGCACAATTATTCAGTATATTTGTAATTAAAAATTCTACACTATTCAATAAAAATAATTGGGGGTTAGTGATAATGCTACAGTATTTTAAAGGTACTGTTATATTTCAACATCTGGTCTCTGAATATTATAGTTGGCCAGTAGTTTATTTGTTTATTGCTTAGGTGGAACGTAGCTATATCAGTTCTGGGATGTAGTTTAACAGCGCTATCTTTGAAAATAGGCATCCATTTCTTAAAGATCGTGGTTCAGGATTTCTTCTGCCCCTGCGAAGTTAGTTCTTTTTAATGTAAGATTAATATCATTAGCGTATACGATCGTAGGAGAGACATTACCTTTCACACCATGAGTGTATATTAGAAGATTATAGGGGAGCCAACCGAGTCTTGTGGTAGACCATTATGTAGCTCTTCGCCTTTCCGCGTTAAAACCACTGCAGTGGCAACTTGGCGTATTCCTTCAGTTTCAACCAAATGAGTGCAGTAATGTGAAAGTAATATAAGAAAATTGAAGTCACCTCCTTCTATTAGTTCATTGTGCTTACATAACTGAACTATTTTATTTACGTTATTTCAAAACACTTAGGCAACAGTTATGTCAGCATCAGTTGGACATAAATTTTGTCCTGGTTACGATAAGTTTAATCCATATGATTTCCCAAACCTTATCGACATCTGTTTCATCACATGAGGGGTATTTACTGACGAATATAAATACACCCCCTCCATGGGAATGCAATCAGTCCTTACGCAAAACCTTCGTATTATTATTAAAAGTTTCCGTAAAACATTTATTCGGTTTTAATCAGAATTTTATACCAACTACGATATTCACTTCTGTACTACTAATAATATTTTCTATGTTTTAGATACTTTATCAGTTAACAGAGAAAACTTTTAACAGTTGAGATTATCTCAAGATGTTCCTCACATGCAGTGCTGATTTTTTTTCGGTCACCTGTAACATTATTTCAAGTCCCTGATTCCTCTCTCGGCCTTAAAAATATCCCAATGCACACCACACAGACCCTGCCACGCGTAAAACTGATTCTTCACACCAAACATATTCAAGGTACTCCTGCACAACAAATCTTCTCGGGTTTGCAGCCGAATTTTATTACAAAGCGACAAGCTTTCGGCAACTAGCTCAGTAGCCATCTTCAAGTCGATTATGTACCGGCGATCTTACCGTAATGATTAAACGCCTGGTATTCGTAACGGAAAGATCGCCGGTACATAATCGACCTGAAGATGGCTACAGAGCTAGTTGCCGAAAGCTTGTCGCTTTGTAATAAAATCCAGCTGCAAACCCGAGAAGATTTGTTGTCATTTATTCGCCGGGAAAGCCTGCATTCACATACTCCTACACAATTTAACCCTATGGCGAAAATCGACGAACCTGCAACCGGAATTACCACAGAGTTGCGTTAGCCTCTGATTCAGTTTCTCAATACGGTTCTGAATCAAAGGTAAACAATCAGATCATTCAACGATGTTGCAATCACTCGTGACAGCTTCCAGCAGTGCCACTTTCGCTAACAAAACTGCAAGGTGAGTGACATGATTAGCCTCCTACAACCACGTCTTGTATGCGCACAGCAATCACAGTCTCTTCGTGTACTGTCTTTTTGAGAACAAGAAATCAAACAGTGTAGCGGATGAATGAGCGAATACTTCTCACGATCTAAACAGCACATTGATCTCGCACTTTAAATCGAACGACACAGATGAAGTCAAGTGAAAAGACCAAGTAAGAAAAACTTATAATCACAAGTAGGTAAGTTTGTGTTCACAGTGTTAAACACTACACGCAGATAAACTTTACAACCACCAGAAAGTGGGAGCATTTAATCAACGAGTTCACTACTGAATGCAGATGAAAATTCCGTGAGGCTAAACTAATGCAACAACCACTTGCTCCAACCAAACGCAATAATAGGCAGTCATTAAATACAACCCACATGCTATAAAAGGAATTAATATAGTACAAAATTCGAATACGGGACACAAGGAGTATTCGCCTACTACCTCATGCACTCCCTTTCCACAGAACACAATGAAAATTAATGAAAGGAAAGTAATCCCTGAAGGTAAGTATCAAAGATAACCTAGCAATCTTCAAGGTTATCAAAACTACATACTCAGAGTATTCACAGATAATATAAAAGCAAGAACTGCAGTGGAGATAAATATTAAGCAAAAACCTATTACAAACCAGCCGTTACATACAATACCTACATTCAAAGTATTCACAAATTAAATAAAAGTTAATTCTGTGCTACAGATAAAATTAATAAAAAGGTCAGTAACGGTCACAAAGGTGACTCAAGACACACCAGAAACGAACAGGGTCACTCTCTCAGCACTCGCATGGACATGGTGAGATTCGTGGCTCATCGGGGCCTGGGCTATCTAGGTGGCCCGTACGACTTTTTAATGCTCAGATTACTTGTTCAGTCTGCGAAGATGACAAACTTCCCCATTTCCATTGAGATTTTCCTCGTTCTACCAAGTCTTCTGCTAATTCTGCTTCCAAATCCTATTTTGGACTTAGACAATTTAACTTTCAAAGTTCACAATATTCTGATATTTGGATTTATTGATCTGGAAATGATCTTAAACTGTCCACCATAGTGTATATCGTGAAAATAAATTCTGGCTGAAGTCACATGACATACGAAGGGGCCTCCTCTGCAAGAGAGGGCGTCTACAATTTTGACGCTGATCAATGCCTATTATTCAATTCTAGGTACGCTCTGCTAATTCTGCGTCCACTGTCTTGCATTCTATTTTATCATTGTCACCTTCACAGAATCAGAAATTTTCGAATTGCTCTTTTATCGATCTGGAGATGGTCTTAAATTTTCCACCGAAGTGCTTACTAACGCTCAGAATACTTGCTTATTTGGTAGGAACGTCATCAGGAATAATTTGTTTATTTTAAAATCAGTCTACATTTTACTTGATCTGCGTCCACTTTCTTGCTATGTCCTTTGAAATTACGTGTTAAAAATATATCAATGATTTTCTAAAAAAAAAAAAAAAAAAAAAAAAAAAAAAAACACATTTATTTTTACTAAACTGGAAATGATCATAATCTGGTCGTAGTGGTAAATTTCATTCGACAAATGGGTGGGATCCACACTCTAAAGACTCCCAGTGTTCACAGATTCAATTCTTATGAATATATGGAACAATTCAATAGCAGCGCGGGCGCAATACCAGTATGTGAGTTCGAAAATGTCAGAATGCTTGGTCAGCGAGAAACGAATTTGTCGTACCATGACATTGCAACTGGTGCAGGGCACGCTTCTACAAAAGTGTGCAGAACCAGTAGATAGAGGAGCGTCGTATGCAGTGACGATCGTGTACTGAATCACATAACGTGACCACAGCGCGGGATGACTGCCATATTGACCTCATCGCCGTAACCGACAGAACAGCTACGTCGACAGCGTTGGTTCGAAATTGGAATACTGCAACGGATTTGGACATGTCTGCGTCGACGGTTCGACGTCGATGGCTGAGGGCTGGACAGTTGGCTTGAATGCCATTGTGTCGTCTTCCATCGACCAGAAACCATCAACGCCTCAGATTGCAACTGGCACGTGAACACCGTCACTGCCCTGCTGAGTGGCTGAATGTAATGTTTTCGGGCCTACCCACTTCAACATACCTTCCAACGATGGCCGCACACGTGATAGACGCCAGACTGAATAGTTGAGAAACATAACGGACAAACGCCAAATGTGATGGTTTAGGGCGTCATTGGCAATAACATGCAATCTCCGATCCCACGTATTGAGGACAATCTGAACAGCCACCACTACATTATTAAGGTTTTAGAGTTTAAGCAGGACAATACCTCCACACATATAGCGATGAATGTGCAAGTCTTCTTCGAAACACGATGAATACCTCTGTTTCCCTAGCCTGCATGTTTGTCTGACATGTCACCCATCGAATATGTCTGGAATATGGTCGGTGAGCAGCTTGTTCGATCTGGTCCGGCTGTAACCATTGTCGTTGCTTCGTGGACCTGGCTACAAACCGCGTGGCAGTGTGTTTCCCAGTAGTGTATCAAAGATCTCTATGATTCAATTCCAGGAGATTCTGATCGCAGCACATTGGGAATTTACATCGTACTGTATTCTCACGGTCAAAGTACATGTAGAATTCAGTAAGTCTAATCATTTGTGTATTTTCATACCCCTATTATTTAGTATAAATTTAATTGTAATCACATGTCTCCTTCTTGGTGTATGGTGTAGTATGGCTTATGTCAGACGGCAAGCGAGCGGGTTCTGCTATACCAGCCAGTATGCACATATTGGCCGTTTCGTTACATGATTGATGGCGTCCCTTTGCTACGTCATACGGGGGTGGGAGAAATGTTGGCTAATATACTTGTCCTTTTTCTTTCTCTGGCTTACACTTCCATATACCTTTCACTCTGCTGTCCTCCATTCCGTATTTTTAGCAGTTTTCGCTTCAGTATGGACAGTTATCGTGTAATATTTAATTGTGTGAAGTTATCAGGTAGCGACCTCGTAATACGTAACCAAATCAGTCACATACAACAGTTCTTTTGTTCATGTAGCAAGACTGGTGTGCGAACAGCAGTACTGGGTTCAAATCTCGTGTCCCCACACAGATTTCTGTTAACGATTTATCGAATTCACACCAGGATAATTCCGTAATTGTTGAAAAGATCATAGGCTAAATCCTTACCGTTCACTGTCCCCAATCATCACACATATCTTATGATCGAGAAGCCGACAAGGCTTAAAGCCCCTCCCCCCCAAATGCTAATAAAAAATTTTCTAGGTGGGTGAGCGATAACGCTCTGGCCTCACATTCGGGAGGACGTGTGTTCGAATCCCCATCCGGAAATACAGATTTGGATTTTCCATGGTTTCCCCAAATCCCTCCAGGCGAATACCACCATCAGACTTTTCCCGCCTCTAATGACCTCGATTCGACGTCGACGGCGTAAAGCCACAAGTAAAAAAAAAAAATAAAAAAAAAAAATGAAAATCTAATCCATTCCATTCTTTTGCGTATTTTACTGATTTTTAGTGGTACTAAATGACTAATTGCGCTTTTGTAAGGATTCAATTTTGTATTATAGCATTCAATTTATTTAATAATTGGTTTGGATCAATACTTTTCGTAATTCAGTTGAATGGGTTACATATTTCCACTATTGCCACTTTTTTTTTGGTAACAATAAGAGTACATTTGTGTTTTGGGGTCGGAACAATAGAGTACGTTGAGTAGTAATAGATATCGCCGTCCAGATATAGAGTACGTTTATGGTTTATTTTTGAACACACATTTTTATTCCTTTTTTACCCATTCACCAAATACTTAATATTCCTAAACACTTCCATAGTATCTGTACAATCTATATTTAAATTAAAAGTGTGATTTAAACTAAAATATGAGATGACTGATGATTTGTTTCTTTTATCTCTCCACTTTGTACTCATGGCAGAAAAATAAATGATAGTTTACTTATGCACATAAATAAAATCCGTTGGCCAGTCGCACAGTCCAAAAAACAAGAAGTAAGTGGTCAGCTGACTGCAGCCGAATATGATCGACTAATCTTGAGACAGGAGGAGGCGTATTACGCGTTAAAATGAACACCACCTAATGCGGCTGGACAAATCCCAACCTTTCGTTAGGATACTATTTTTGTATGTGAAACGACAACCAGTGAGGTAAAAATGTGTGTTGGCTTAAAAAACGCATTTTAACGTACTCTTATTACTTTTGTAGAATATAGAGTACACCCATCCAATAACAGAGTAGGTGGCAACCCTATCATATTTCTATATATTTTGTTTCCCATACTGCATGATCGAGAAGTCGTTCTTGAATCAGAGTAGTTTCATGAAACTACGTTTTAATTTGTTCAACTTGTAATCTGCGCTGACAGTAGACTTATTTTCTGGATTGCGTCACACCGGGATCGCGTTCTAGCTAAGTGGCGCAGCTTCCCAGAGACACTGTCTTGCGTGCGCTGTGCTGCACACGCGACCGATCTACCTCGCGTGTCTTCCACAGCTACTTCACAAAGAGTGCCCTAATGCTTCCTGCCGTACAGACACCACTCTCCTTCTTTTTCTTTCCCTTTCTTGCTACAGCCTTAGTACTACTAATTTTCTTAGTTTATTTCTCTATACGTATACTGTTACATTACCAGACATTGGTTGTTTGGTACAGATATGAGTCCTATTAGAATATGAGCTCCCGAAAAAAAATGAAACGATGCACACTAATACTTTTTATTATTATCATATAGGAACGAAGTCTTTCTCGGCGTTGATGAAGATGGTGACGGAACCTGAGATCGCCGAAATACCGTGTGGAAATACCTTGTTTACTCGGCTAGTCTCTCGAGAAGACTACATCCATATTATTATCATTATTTTGTAGTACATTTGCTTCATTTTGGACCACTTCTCTCGGGGTAACGTTCTGGTTAAGTAACAGGAGGCCGATTTTCACTTACACTTCTTTTGACACTGCGTTTCCTACTCTACTTATTTGTTTCTACCTTTTAAGAATTCTTCTACCCAGCACATCACTTTTTAATCCACTCCAATAGTAATCATGATATTTTGAACCATTCTATGGCTCACTCTGTCAAGTATTTCGGTGATCTAGTGCTATCATTTTGACCCTCCCTTGTCTATTTCATCTGAAATATCTTGCATATAGCCTACTATCTGAGATTCGCATGGATATCTTTGCCTAAAACCATGTTGTCGCCTTGAAAACCACTTACGTTCTTCACATACATTTCTGGTGTGGTTGCATATCACTCCAATGATTTACACACCACTGATGTTAATTTTAATGACCTGTATTATTCAACCCTACTTGTGATCCTTACTTTATAGACCAGTACTACAATCGTTCTTTTCCAGGCCTCTGGTAAGCCACAATTATCTAGTTTCTTTTTTTTTTTTGTCTTATTGCTTTACGCCTCGTCGACGGCTAAGGTCATTATAGGCGGGATGGGACTGGGGAAAAGGAACTGGAAGGAAATCGACCATGGCCTTTTTGAAGGAAGCATCCCGGCATTCGCCTGGAGTGATTTGGAAAAACCATGGAAAACCCAAATCTGGATACCCAGACGGGAATTCGAACACGCGTCCTCCCGAATGCGAGGCCAGAACGTTAACCGTTCAGCCACCACACTCGTTGCAAGTGTCTAGACTCAATTTAAATGACGTTTCAAAAATAGCATAAAATGTTACATCGTGCTAGTTTTAAGACATCCGTAGTAATGTGTTCTACGCCCACCCTTTTATGGTTTTTGAAGTGAAAATTTCTATAGGCGATATTTTGATGGGGGTATATCTATGAGTTGCCGACTTCCCGCTACCGTCATGCTATGACCTGTTGCGCGTATGATATGCGCGTTGGTCGCTTTTTGTTTGGGTAAAATATTATGAGTTTGCGTCACCAACATGCTGTAATAGCAGCATATCTGTAGCTATAAGTATGAAATATTACGCTTGAAAGTAAATATTACAAAATATCTAATATATAAAAATGAATATTTTTTCCAATGTTCTTTATACAAACAGTGTTTATTCGAGTTGATGGAACTTTGCAAACGTATACTTTAAAACAAATACAAAAATACTGGTTACGTTTGGTTTACAAAAACATAAACTCTCTCCTTCATTTCCCCCTCAATTTAATTTCTGTCAACGATGTTCTTACAAACGATTTTTATCCGATTTTGATAACACTTAGCACACGTATACTATCGGCCAAGGCGCTTAATACTTCCGAAAATTTCTCCCTCCGGTCATGTGTTTAAATCCCGTGGGAGCGGGAATTTTTAGTAGTTGTAGGTGATTATATGAGCTACGCCGGTTCGTTCCGTGGTTCTGATTCCACGTTAATCTGTAGGTCCCTGAGGAAAGGAATTGGCCTTCCTGCCTCTGACACAATAGCTTGGTACATCTCCATCGGGAAGATGCCACCAACCTTCGGGTTGTGGACTAAGTTAGATTTTTAGTTTTTGATGTGAAAACTTCTTTCCGCGCATTGGGCGATTTTTGGATGTGTAAAATATTCGTCACCGACATGCTAATGTAAACAGAAGATCTGTAGCGGTCTGGTTGGCTCAGTGGTTAGGAAGTGTGATTGCAGAACAAAAGGTCCTCTATTCGAATCCCTTCGCCCTGGCACAGCTTGCTGAGAAATCTTAAGTACTCCAGAACGCTTCCGTGGTTCGGATTTCACGTTAAACTGTAGGTCCCTTGTACCCGGTAGCCCTACCGGGTTAGGTTAAGACGGCTAAGACAGGGGCGGAATGTGCAGCCACTAGAAAGCCTGTCACCAAGTCATTACGATTACACGGAATTATTATCGTTTAGTATATCTGTAGCTGTAAGTATGACGTGTTGCGCGTATAATATTCATAGTTTTAAATTCTCACTTCTGTTGGCAGTCCCCAATGACTTCCAATTGGGTTTTTAGCTTTCTTAGTCCCATCAGGATATGCTCAGGATCAATTTCAAACATTTAGTCTGCTCATTTTAACTGTGGATAAGCTTGTTCTCCGATTTACCGTCTCTGACTTCTGAATCACTTTCCCAAATGGTCTCATTAAACCAGTTATTTAATAACTCTGTCCTTTCAAATCCATACTTCTTTTACATCCAGATATAATCGCCTCAACACTCTCCCATTGCCTCAATTTTCTAACAAAGTCAAAAAATTTCTAGATGCATTCATCAGAGGCCTTCCTACACCACAAATGTTCTTCAAAACCCCCATGAATAGCACCTTCTTTGCTATTAGTAACACCTTTTTTACTTGTTTCAAGTATTCCTTAATGCCTTGCTGTATCTTGTTGAGTTCCAGCAACCGTCAAGTGCCGCATTTTCTGAGTATTTTATTTTAAAGTGTTGTAGGTAGATTTTATCTTTGAATATCTTCTGTCGTCGCAGAGGAGCTGCTAGTTGAGTTCCAGCAAGCGTCGAGTCAAGTGCCGCATTTTCTGAGTATTTTATTTTAAAGTGTTGTAGGTAGATTTTATCATTGAATATCTTCTGTCGTCGCAGAGGAGCTGCTAGTTGGTCCCCAGCAACCGTCGTGACGAGTGTCGCCATCTGTTTACCTAATTTAAGGTGTTGTGATAGCGTTTGATTTATTTGCGTTAATTGAATTATAGCAGCGTGCTCTAATCGTGATCGCATTTATTTGCTTTTTCTATAGGGAAGTATATAGAGCTTATTTGTTTTTGATTTAGTATATTAGTTGGCTAACACCTTTTATCAGTACGACCTATTACTAGTAAGTGCAGTCGTCTGGTCTAAATTCATCTCCTCAGTAGGTTCTTTTTAGGTCGTGCTTAGCGGTTGGTAGTAAGTTGTGAACAGTTTATTTGGATCACTCAGTTAGTTCAACTTTCATCCTCTCCGTAGTTTCTGCTTTCAAAGCAATATGTGTAGGGACTGTGACTTCTGTGTGCAGACGAGGGCTGAGGTGGCTGATCTTCGCGCTCAGCTTGCAGCTTTGCTAACGAAAGTTACGAGGCTGGAAGCTGCCGTAGGTGACTGCAGCAGATGTGGAAGGGGTGACCCTGACGAAGCTAGTGTTCTCACAGGTTCTCCCCTACCAAACAACGCACCTGCAGTCCAGGCTGAGACTTCGGAGCGTGTGCGGCAGTCACCTGACGGTGTCTGGCGCGTGGTATCCGGACGTCGACGCCGCATGCGGGGGCAGGCGTACAGGTCTGAATCCCAGGAGGGAAAGCCTGTACCACTGTCCAATAGGTTTGATGTGTTGTCTGGATCTGATTCAGATCCACAATCGTCAATCAGCGAGTTGCCAGCCCCCTCGCCCGCTAGGTCTGGGCGATCACTGAAAGGGATTCTGGTGATAGGTAGTTCCAATGTTAGGCGTTTCATTGAGCCCCTTAGGGACATGGCGAACAGGTCTGGGATGAAGTCCAATGTCCATTCATTGTGTATTCCGGGAGGTCTGATCCATGATGTGGAACAGGCCATCCCGGATGCCACTGAGCGGACGAGGTGTAGCCAGCTGCGGATTGTAGCTCATGTCGGCACCAATGATGCTTGCCGCCTTGGGTCGGAGGGTATCCTCTCTTCCTTCCGGCGGCTTGCGCATACAGTGAGCTCTGTGGCTGATGACCGCAAGATTTCGGCTGAGCTAACCATCTGCAGCATTGTCGATAGAACTGACTGTGGACCTCTGGTTCAGAGCCGAGTCGAGGGTCTGAATCAGAGACTGCGTCGTTTCTGCGATAATCATGGCTGCAGATTCCTTGATCTTCGCCCTGGGGTCGAGTCGTGTAGGGTTCCCTTGGATAGATCTGGTGTGCACTACACACGTGAATCGGCTACACGGGTGGCAGGGGCCGTGTGGAGTGCATTGGGGGATTTTTTAGGCTGAGGGATGAAGACCCGAAACTGGGATTACAGTTACGGGCAGCCCAATTAAATTCGGCACCATATGTTAGGAGTAGCGAAAATCAATCTCGACCGTTAAAAGTACTCGTTATAAACTGTAGAAGTGTTTGTAATAAGCAGCCTGAGCTTGAAAGCGTTATTAGTAACACAGAAGCGGATATTGTATTAGGTACTGAAAGCTGGTTAAAACCGGATATAAGTTCAGCAGAAATTTTTAACCATAGCATGAATGTTTTCCATAAGGATAGGTTACAGTCAAATGGAGGTAGTGTATTTATAGCTGTTCGTAAACACCTGTCGTGTAACGAAATAAATATTGATACGGTCTGTGAAATCCTATGGATTAGACTAAAAGTAGCTAGGACAAAACTTATAATAGGGTCTTTCTATCGTCCAACAGATGCAGATGTAGGTGTTGCTGAGGCCTTAAGAAATAACGTAAGTAATATAGCTCGTTAATTTCAGGATCATGGAATAATACTAGGATGCGACTTCAACTTGCCGTATATTGACTGGAGTAATTACGCCCACGTTACTGGTGGCAGGGATAAAATATCCTGTGAGATTATTCTTGACCTTTTCTCAGATCTTAATCTTGAGCAGCTCGTCACTGAACCAACACGGTGCGGCAATGATAACGAAAACATTTTAGATATTCTCGTTACAAATAGGCCTGAAATATTTACGGACATTTCTACCACCATGGGAATAAGTGATCATAAAGCTGTAATTGCTACAGTAAAATTAACAGTTCCGCGCAAAAAGAAAGGGTCGTTTACAGGTTCGAAAAGGCTCCAAAGGAGAGTTTAAGAACGTTTTTGAGGGATAAATACATTACCTTTATAGAAGGAAGAGGCTCGGTTGAAGAGATGTGGCTTCGATTCATAAATATAGTCAGGGAAGGTATGGACATACATATACCGAAAAGGAAAATCAGGGACGGGAACGATCCCCCGTGGTATACGCATGAAGTTAAAAGGTTACTTAAAAAGCAAAGGAAGATTCATGCACGCTCAAGAAGGACGATGTATAGGAGTGATTTAGAAAAGCTAGCTGAGACAAGAGGACAGGTCAAGAATGCGATGCGCGAGACCTTTAATGACTTTCGATGCAATTCACTTTCCAAGAGCCTCATTGAAAATCCAAAGAAATTTTGGTCGTATGTAAAAAAAAATAAGTGTTTATGACAACAATATGCCAGTTCTACTACAAGACGGTCGGGAAGTTGATGACGGCCGCGACAAGGCTACCGTATTTAACGCCGAATTAAAAATTCCTTCACCGACGAAAACGTGGAAAACATTCCCGTTTTTCCACGGCGTATTGAATTGAGATGGATCCAGTACAAATTGATAGTGTAGGTATCATAAAGCAATTAAAGCTTCTGAAGTGGGGGAAAGTGCCGGGTCCCGATGGTGTACCAGTAAGAGTATTTTCGGAATACGCGGAAGAAATAGAACCATTTCTGTCAGATATATTTCGTAAATCTTTAAAGGAAAGAAAAGTACCTTCTGACTGGAAAATTGCGCAGGTGATTCCCGTTTTCAAGAAAGGAGATCGGAGAGATCCTAGGAATTATCGACCGATATCGCTAACATCTGTTTGCAGTAGAATTCTGGAGCATGTCATATGCTCTAACGTTATGAAGTTTCTAGATGAAAACGAGTTACTTTCAGCATATCAACACCGATTTCGGAAGAACCGATCATGTGAAACGCAACTGACTCTATTTTCGCATGATGTAATGAAAGTTATTGATGCAGGATCACAAGTTGATGCTATTTTCTTGGATTTTCAGAAAGCTTTTGACTCTGTACCACACAACCGACTCTTAGCGAAGATCCGAGCGTACGGTATATCTGATCAGATTTGCGAATGGATACGCGATTTTCTAACTGGTCTGTCACAGTATGTCGTTGTAGACGGGGAAGCCTCTTCTAAACTAGATGTTACTTCGGGCGTTCCTCAAGGAAGTGTAATAGGACCACTTCTTTTCTTAATTTTTATAAACGATCTCGGTGACAACGTTAATTGCAGGATGCGATTTTTTGCTGATGATGCACTTATTTATAGGGAAGTGAGGTGCTCGGACGATTGCTTAGAAATTCAGCGTGATCTGGATGTTATTTCGGAATGGTGCCAGTAAATGGCAGCTTACACTTAACTGTAAAAAGTGCAAGGCAATGCACATAAGTAATAAAAAGACCCCGCTTGCTCAGGAGTACAAAGTTAACAATTCAGTTGTTGACACTGTGGATTCCCTGAAGTATCTAGGCGTAACAGTACAAAGCAACATGAAATGGGACTTGCACATAACTTCCGTTGTAGGCAAAGCTAATTCCAAACTACGATTCATAGGACGTATTTTGAGAAGTTGTAATGCTCATACATAGGAAATAGCGTACAAAACACTAGTGCGTCCGCATTTGGAATACTGTTGTGGAATTTGGGATCCGTATCACAAGGGATTGATTGACACATTAGAGAAAGTACAGAGAAGAGCCGCTCGATTCGTGACTGCTAGTTACAGTCCTTACGTAAGTGTCACAGAGCTGATTCGTGGGTTGGCCTGGGATTGTTTGGCGGACAGACGACGTCGTTTTCGTTTGAATTTGCTGGAGAATAGTGCGAAAATCTTTAAGTTACGAGTGCAACGAAATACTTCTTCCGCCAACCTATTTAGGTCGCAATGACAGGAGGGATAAGATTAGAGAAATAAGATGCCGTACTGATTCATTTATGTATTCCTTCTTTCTTCGATCTGTTCGGGATTGGAATGCGCAGAATTAGGATTGGTGCTTAGCACCCTCTGCCACCCACAGTATTTGTGATTTGCAGAGTATAGATGTAGATGTAGATCTTAGCTGGATTATGTTCTCTTCTAATAACCTCTTTAACCTCCTCACCTCCCTTTTATAGTATATAGTCTTTTTAATTCTTTTATTTTCTGTTTTGCAATAAATATTTCTTCTCCATTTTTCGCGACGAGATTTTTTAAGTATTTTGGTGGAAGAATTAAGACAAGTGTATGGAAGGGAAAAGATGACCATGACCACAACCTGTCACTAGATTTCATGCATAAGCGGTTGGAAAAATTTCTTTTATAGGGAAAGAAGTCAGGGACTGGAATGAGTTAGGAAGGGTAGTGATGATTAATATACCAAAACCTTTGAAAATTACGTTAATGCGCCATGAAAGTGTATATTTATAGGTGCAGAGGGTACAGGTGAAACACTACCATTGGTTTTTCAGTCTTCCTGAATACTGTAACCATATAGACGAATTCTTAGATGGTAAACTATTTATGCCCCAAAATTTCAAGAATACCCAAACAAATTAACACTCATCATATAGAACAAAATCGACACTTTTCCCGAACAGACGACATGTAGTGTACGCTCCATCGTACCGTTTGTAATATAACTAAGTTTGAAACTTCAGTGATTATCAGAATGCATGAAGTGATCCTTGGTGTAAGCGAATTGTAGTGGTCACTGCCTTTTCAATCAGCATGATTAAAAGCACTGTATTAGCGAAATCTCATACATATTTTCAATCACAATTATTAGAAAATGAATGTTCCACGCACGCCTTTACAGTGAACCTTGAATACACGTTGAATTAATGATTCAAACGTTTAATGGCTCACATAATTATTATGGACTATCGCCTAACACTACATGTTAACAGGACTTCGTTGCGACGGACTTTATCCAGCACCACAAGTGGTTGAAAATCGTATTTAGTTAACAGTCAGAAATTTTGTATCATTTTTACTACTTATTCAAATAATCCGTTGAGGAAAACAACACCTGTTAGGCTATCCCAGGAAACAGCAAAGAGCAGATATTTCTATGGAAGCGGAAAGGAGGATTTTCGCCTTAGGTTTTCTGCATGTTCGCATGAAGCGGTTTCCTTTGTGTTAGGTTGCAAAGACATAAATAAATGAGTTTTCATCACATTCCAGATACAAAAGTCTGTGGAGAGGGAACAACCCTGTGTGAGTAGGGGTGAATAATGACTGTGGTTAATCAATCCTCTTTAGCAACAGATGTGTACTGGCTTCTTTTGTCTCATTGAAAGATGATTTCCCTATTGTGAGCTACTGGGTACGTATTCGAGGGAGGCTTTTTTCTGCTATAATACCTGATTTAGAGTCAGGATAACAAAGCTAGAAGGCGTGATTTTTAAGTAAGTACCGCTTTTTAGTAAACAGACAGAATTGCATTTTTAAAACAATTTAATTATTTTCAGGAAGCGTATTATGCTTTCCAAAATAATTTCCGCCAATATTAAGGCACTTATCATAACAAACAACCAATTACTGGATTCTATTATCATAAAATCTGCCACCTGATTTGTAGAACGGCTGTTTTGACGTAACTGACGCTCTCACTCTGTTATCAAGTTGTTTCCAACCGTATGATGCAAAGAAACCTTGTGTTCGTTGTACCGTAGGTGGAGGAGCATTGTCATACAAACTTCCTCAGGATTTACTGTATTACCCTTGGACAAAAAAACCACAAGCAACATTTCCTGACTATCTCAAACATAGTATCGCATTGTTTCCTTGCATTTTACTTCCTTTCGTGATGTCGAATGTCTTCATTTCAATTATTATTGTTTAGTTTCTGTAGAAACATGGGCCATACATGTTTTGCCTCCGGTGACAATTCGGCATAAATATTCATACCTCCACTACTGTACCATTCACGAAAATGAAAAACACTGACTATTAGATTGGTTTTGTGCATCTCATTCAGCATTTATCGGTACCCTGCGTTTACCCAACATTCTGTAGTTTAGGCGTTCTAAAGAATTTCTTAAACGACGCTTTTTGAAATTTTACGAAACTCGTTAGATAAGAACGAATTCTAAGGGATCCGTTTTCTTTATAATTTGCATAAACTTTATGCACCAAGTGTTCCGTGATATCGCATGACAGCCCACTTTGCTGTTCAGCATGACTAGTATGGTCATCTTCAAAGCCTACTAACTCATTTTTCTTACTATCGCTTTTCTTCATAAACTTCTCTAATCTATTGATGAGTTTCAAACGCTTTCACGTCTTTCGATCGCAGAAAACAAAGCACTCCTCATATTTCATACTCAGCAGGGTTTTCTACTAACTGAGGCGTTTTAAATAAGCACAAACAAACTAGCGCTATTACTTCCGTGGCGACGTGTACTTGTAGCCAACGAGTACGCACGGATCTCCCACCATAGTGCTGTAGCGATACACACTTGAATAAACACTCAGTGCGCTGAGGTGCGGCTGCTCAGCCAGGGAGTCACTGCGGGGCAGGATCGAGTCCTCGTCACCGCAGACCGGCCAGATTGCGGTTTTTTAAGCGGTTTACCGCAAACACCAAGGTGAATGCCGGGTCGCTCCACAACCCCCGAATCATAAACTACACATTACACAAACAAAACATACACTTAGTGCGCACATAACATAGTTACACGTTTCACAGACAGACAGTGACACAACTTTCCTCCCCGGCAGTCCTGAAAAAGACGACAATGCAATAGCGGGATAAGTGCAAGGAAGAAGAAGACTTCCTGAAATAAGCACACCTCGTACGAGTATTAATAATCGCGTCAACACCTATCTACGTTGTAAGTTAGTTTGCAATCAAGGGGAAATGGAACGTGATGTCAGAAAAAAGAAAACATAAGTCTCTTGTCGGCACAGCCATCAGTCATTCTGATATTACATGCCACCTTTTGTCACTACTGTTAATCTTGGCAGACACACTCAACCCATTGGAAACAATCATGATTGGTTATTCTTAGGAACAAAAATGATTTTTTTCAGTGAGAAATCATTACTGCATAACCTAATTTAATCTATATCTTGAGTTAGAGCGTTGTTGGATGCCTTATGGTCGATTAAAAATGAATATGCACTGTTCAGAGACTAAACCTGATAGAAAATTTGTTTTACGGACGGACGTTACTTTTGAGCGGTTACACGCAACTTCTTGCCATTTGAGAACATGTTAAGGTCGATTTGAACCAAAAATATATTGCACAGATTTTAAAACCGACAAAGGATGAGTTTTTAGGCTCAAAGATCATGACTGCGTGATATGATCTAACCGGTATATACAGGGTGTCCAGAAAAGGACTCCCTGATTTCAAAATTAAATATCTCGAAAACAAAGATCGATAGATATAGGGATTATATGTTATTATTAAAGATAGAAGGATAAAAGTAAGAGAAGTATGTAAAAGTTTTTATTGCTAATTGTGTCTTAAAATGATGGCCAAACAAGAGTTGATTTCTATGCAAAATGTATTAATGTCAACTGAGCAAAAATTTATTTTTGTAATTTGGTCAAAAATGTAACATTGTTAGCTGGTCAATATTGGCGAAAGCCAAGGACCAAATAAATAAAATAAAAAAAAAAAAAAAGATCGATAGAGGAATGCAGTAAACGGTATGTTTATTGTGACAGCTGTAAGAAGTGTTTTTTTTTTTTTTTTTTTGGCTTTAGCCTAGGGCTAATTTAGCCAGGTACATAGGAATAATTTGGCTATCCTTTATTTGAACATATGTCTTCTATATATGATTTTTAGTTTTTGACACATACTTGTATAGTAGTTTACAGGATTTTTTATTCGGGTGGGCGAGAACCTGCATAAGGGTTTGTATATCTCTAATCTGTAGACCTTTTTCTAAATACTCCTGTCTTTCGGCTTGATAGTTGATACATAAAATGATATATATCCTCCTTCTCTGCACAGGATGTACACATTGGGGAGTCACTTTGTTTCATAAGGAATCTTTTGTCGTTTAGTAGGGCATGGCCGGCTCTCAGCCTGTTTATGCAGCTTATCTCCTTTCTGTTGAGGTCCAAACGGTCGTACCAAGGTTTGTCCTCAATTGTATTTATTATTGCTCGGTACCATCTTCCCACTTCCTGCCTATCCTCCCGCCACATTTTTTCCCATTCTGATTTAGCGTAGGAAGATATTGTGTCCTTATAGTCGGTAAATGGGACGGGGATGTGTTCCTTGTCTTTGGAATTTAGTTGTTTCCTTGCCGTTGTATCCGCGCTTTCATTGCCCACTATGCCGACATGGCTAGGTATCCATTGTATCTTGACATCTATCCCTTTTGCTGCGCTGCTCCTTAAATCCTTAGCGAGGTCGTAAGTTAAGTAGTTCCTGCTTTTTCCCTTCGGTATTCCCAAAACCGCAAGGAGGGCCGCTTTGGAGTCTGTACATATGACTGTTTTGTTTGGCCAGTTTGTTGTATGTACTCTAGTGCCATTAGTATCGCATAAGACTCCGTTGAGACGGTTGAAAATTGCGTGGGTACCGTAAACGCCTGATGTGCTTTGTATTCCAGGTCCACATATGCTGCTGAGCTGTATTGACCTCTTGACTTTGAACCGTCGGTGTACACCTTTCTCCAGCCTTTCCAAGTTTCATTTAAGGTTATTAACGTATTTTGTTTGAGTTCTTCTGGAATGTGATTTTTCTTTCCTGTTAGTTCCTTCCTGAGGGAGGTATAAATGTGTTTGGAGAAGTTGCATCTTTGCCATACTTCATCTTCCTGGTACATATTATTTATCTCTCGTTTGTGTATGTTCCACGCTTCAGTCATTTGCATGTATTCTACTAAGGCAGATGTTGTATGTTGTTGCCTTTTTTTTGGGCCGGTCTCGTGGGCTAGGATCTTCACTTTCCTTATCAGCGGATGTTGACTAATGGAGCATGCTCTGGTCCAGAACTGGAGTCCTATCTTCTTACGTCTGAGTTTTAGAGGCGGGGTTGCTGTTTCCACCTCCATCACTTGAATGGGAGTTGTTCTGAGAAATCCACCAACCACTCGTAGGGCCGCAGACTGAATGCGGTCCAGTTTAGACAAGCTTGACTTCGAAGCTGATTGATATAGGAAGCCCCCATACTCCATTCTACTTCTTAATACATTCCGATATACGGTGCTAAGAATTCTTGGATCTGCACCCCACTTAGGCGTTGCCAGTGCCTTTAAGCAGTTTAAGCACTTCAATGATGATTGGTTTAGCTCCTCGATATGTTTCTTCCAAGATAGTCTGGAATCCAACCACATGCCCAAGAATTTAACTTCTTTCACCATCTCCATTTTATTTCCATTGATAGTTATTGTGAAGTCGCCTTCTTGGTACTGTCTTTGGGTGAAGACACATATTTTGCTTTTCTGCGGTGAAATTTCCAAACCTTTGTCTAGTAGTTGTTTTTGTATGTCATTCAGTTCTGCTTCGAGCAGCTTCCTTGCTCTTTCCTTGTTAGGATGGGATATGTGCACAACAAAGTCGTCAGCATACTGTAGAAAGGAAAGCATACCCCTCATTTTTTTACCTGTCCCTAAGGTGTACAGGTTGAATAAAGCAGGGCTCATTGGGTCGCCTTGCAGAAGACCCTGGAAGACTTGCCTGCAGGTCTTTTCTCCTCCACTTGTAAAAACATTATTCACTCTGATTGCCAAATAGTTATGGCACCATCGACACTGTAAGAAGTGTATTTTTTTTTTTTTTTTTTTTTTTTTTGGCTTTAGCCTAGGGCTAATTTAGCCAGGAACATAGGAATAATTTGGCTATCCTTTATTTGAACATATGTATTCTATATATGATTTTTAGTTTTTGACACATACTTGTATAGTAGTTTACAGGATTTTTTATTGGGGTGGGCGAGAACCTGCATAAGGGTTTGTATATCTCTAATCTGTAGACCTTTTTCTAAATACTCCTGTCTTTCGGCTTGATAGTTGATACATCTCAGCATAAAATGATATATATCCTCCTTCTCTGCACAGGATGTACACATTGGGGAGTCACTTTGTTTCATAAGGAATCTTTTGTCGTTTAGTAGGGCATGGCCGGCTCTCAGCCTGTTTATGCAGCTTATCTCCTTTCTGTTGAGGTCCAAACGGTCGTACCAAGGTTTGTCCTCAATTGTATTTACTATTGCTCGGTACCATCTTCCCACTTCCTGCCTATCCTCCCGCCACATTTTTTCCCATTCTGATTTAGCGTAGGAAGATATTGTGTCCTTATAGTCGATAAATGGGACGGGGATATGTTCCTTGTCTATGGAATTTAGTTGTTTCCTTGCCGTTGTATCCGCGCTTTCATTGCCCACTATGCCGACATGGCTAGGTATCCATTGCAACTTGATATCTATCCCTTTTGCTGCGCTGCTCCTTAATTCTTTAGCGAGGTCGTAAGTTAAGTAGTTCCTGCATTTCCCCTTCGGTATTCCCAAAACCGCAAGGAGGGCCGCTTTGGAGTCTGTACATATGACTGTTTTCGTTTGGCCAGTTTGTTGTATGTACTCCAGTGCCATTAGTATCGCATAAGACTCCGTTGAGAAGGTTGAAAATTGCGTAGGTACCGTAAACGCCTGATATGCTTTGTATTCCAGGTCCACATATGCTGCTGAGCTGTATTGACCTCTTGACTTTGAACCGTCGGTGTACACCTTTCTCCAGCCTTTCCAAGTTTCATTTAAGGTTATTAACGTATTTTGTTTGAGTTCTTCTGGAATGTGATTTTTCTTTCCTGTTAGTTCCTTCCTGAGGGAGGTATAAATGTGTTTGGAGAAGTTGCATCTTTGCCATACTTCATCTTCCTGGTACATATTATTTATCTCTCGTTTGTGTATGTTCCACGCTTCAGTCATTTGCATGTATTCTACTAAGGCAGATGTTGTATGTTGTTGCCGTTTTTTGGGGCCGGTCTCGTGGGCTAGGGTCTTCACTTTCCTTATCAGCGGATGTTGACTAATGGAACATGCTCTGGTCCAGAACTGGAGTCCTATCTTCTTACGTCTGAGTTTAAGAGGCGGGGTTGCTGTTTCCACCTCCATCACTTGAATGGGAGTTGTTTTGAGAAATCCACCAACCACTCGTAGGGCCGCAGATTGAATGCGGTCCAGTTTAGACAAGCTTGACTTGGAAGCTGATTGATATAGGAAGCCCCCATACTCCATTCTGCTTCTTAATACGTTCCGATATACGGTGCTAAGAATTCTTGGATCTGCACCCCACTTAGGCGTTGCCAGTGCCTTTAAGCAGTTTAAGCGCTTCAATGATGATTGGTTTAGCTCCTCGATATGTTTCTTCCAAGATAGTCTGGAGTCCAACCACATGCCCAAAAATTTAACTTCTTTCACCATCTCCATTTTATTTCCATTGATAGTTATTATGAAGTCGCCTTCTTGGTACTGTCTTTGGGTGAAGACACATATTTTGCTTTTCTGCGGTGAAATTTCCAAACCTTTGTCTAGCAGTTGTTTTTGTATGTCATTCAGCTCTTCTTCGAGCAGCTTCCTTGCTCTTTCCTTGTTAGGATGGGATATGTACACAACAAAGTCGTCAGCATACTGTAGAAAGGAAAGCATACTCCTCATTTTTTTACCTGTCCCTAAGGTATACAGGTTGAATAAAGCAGGGCTCATTGGGTCGCCTTGCAGAAGACCCTGGAAGACTTGCCTGCAGGTCTTTTCTCCTCCACTTGTAAAAACATTATTCACTCTGACTGCCAAATAGTTATGGCACCATCGACACAGATTACTCGGGATGCCACAGTTGATCATGATGTCCCTCAATATATCGATTTGTACATTATTATAGGCGTCTTTGATGTCCAAAAAAGCTGCCAGTAGGTAGTTCTTCCTAACAAAGGTCAGCTGGATGTCCGTTACTAGGGTACTTATGTTGTCTATGGTACTGAAACCCTTTCGGAATCCCATGGTTCGCCGGTCTAGTATGTTGTTGCGTTCAATATGCCACTCTATCCTATTCTTAATCATTATACACATTAACTTAGCCATGCATGAAATGAGAGAGATTGGTCTATAAGATGTAACATCATCCTTTCTCCTGTGGGGTTTCGGCACGGGTATGATTAAGACATTTCTCCATTGTTCTGGAACAAAATTTGCTTTTATCATGTCATTAAACAGATTAACCAATTCCTGCTTTGCCTCTGGGGGTAGGTTTTGGATCATAGAATATGTTATTGCATCCATGCCTGGAGCGGTGTCTTCTCTTTTTAGGGCCCATTCCAATTCTGATGGTTGGAATACAGGTTCATCATTGCCAATGGGCGTTCCGGCTGGGTCGCTGTATGTATTGGTTGTATTTTCTGTTGGTACAAAGGCAGGGGAGAAGGCAGTTAAGAATTGTTCAGCCGTATCTTTATCAGCTGTGATCCAAGTGGATTCCATTCGGTCACCCCTAAACCACCGTAGCTTTTTCCATATTACTTGGGTAGGAGTGCCATATTTCAAACTGGAGCAAAGATTTTGCCATCCCTCTCGTTTGGCTCTTCTAATTGTTCTTCTGGCTTCTGCAGTCCTTTTCTTAAGTTCCAGAAAGTTTTCCAGGGTCGCATCGCGCATGTATAGCTTGGTGGCTAATCTTCGAATAGCGACTGCTCGCGAGCACTCACTATTCCACCATATTTTCCTGGTATGCGAAGTTCTTTGTTTTGTATTACGCGCAGGAATTGCTACTTCAGCAGCGGAGAATATTATTTCCTCCATTTTGTTGTATCTTGCTTGCATATCTGTCGAAGATCCAACACACTTCTCCAAATTCTTCCCTATCTCTTTCTGATAACGTGACCAATCTGCCTTCTTGCAGTTCCATTGCCTAAAAGAGAGAGTGTTGCCCTGTTTTATTTGGTTATCAAAGCTTATTTTGATTACAAAGTGGTCACTTCCAACCGTATCTCGAAGGATTTCCCAGTTGGCTCTGTGAATAAGGTCCTCTGTTACTAGTGACACGTCAGGTGAGGTATTGTTTTGATGCGGATGGCCAAGTCTGGTCCCACCCTTGTTGTTGAGAACAAAAAGAGAGGACTCAGAAATGGCTAGGGCCAGCTCTTCTCCCTGGTGGTCCGCCCGGATTCCCTGCCATAGGGGATGGTGAGCATTAAAGTCACCACCCAGGAAACAGCCTTGTGGTAACTGGTTGAAAAATGTGGTCCATTGCTCCTCTCTCACAGTAACCTGAGGGGGCTTGTATATTGCAACGATTGTCGTGAGGGATCCTCCCGTTCCAAGATTGACAGATATAATCTCCACGTTCTCACTGGGTGGTGCAATTCGTTGAGTAGCCGACTTTATGTTCTTCTTAACCATGATGGCAACGCCACCGTATCCGTCTTCTCTGTCTTGCCTAAATATATTGAAGTCCTTATGGCTTATGGTGGAAGAGTTGCGCAACCATGTTTCAGTGATTATCAATACATCTGCTTTGGATTCTGTGATTACTCTTTTAAAGTCTTCCCACTTCGGCAGGAGGCTGCGGGCGTTCCATTGTAGAATGTTCAATTGAGTCTGCCTATCCATTTTTAATTAATGCGTTGAATACTTCTAATGTGTATCCACTTACATCCATTTCCTTCATTTCCTGCATGAAGTTTCTCGTAGCTTCTTCTTGAATTTTTTTAATAGCAGTATCAGGTAATTTACCTTTCATATGCTGTGCAAGAGTTTTAACAACTATGTTTACTATAATACGAACTAAGTTTCCTCCTAACTCTGAACTGCTTACTTCTTTTGTGGTTGTGTTCTCCGTTTGTGTGGTGCTTGATTGTTTTGGCACTGGGTTTGCGATTTGGGGGGGCCCACTGACTTGCGTTGTTGTTGATTGCGTTGCTGTTAACTGCATTGGTTGCGCTGTAGCTGTGCTGAAGGTCTTGCTTCGGAGGGATGGAAAATCAGCTGATCTATATTGGTATCCTTGATCTACGTTTGTCCTCCTCCCATTCACCGATTTTTCTTTGATCTCCTCTTGTCTCTTGCGCTCAGGACATCCTTTGTCGTTGGCATTATGCTCGCCACCACAGTTCGCGCACTTCTTAGTTTCGCTAGGGCAGCTGGACACGTTGTGTCCCTCCCCACACTTTAAACACCTCTCCTTTCCTTTGCAGTATTTAGAAAGGTGGCCATATCTTTGACATTTAAAACATTGCGTCACTGGTGGAATATAGGGTGTCACTTTGAACCTTAGATAAAATATTTCTATTTCTTCGGGTAAATATTGACTGTCGAAGGTTAGAAGAACAGTCTGAAGGGGCTGCGATTCTATTCTGCCCTCCTTGGAGATTTTCTTGCTAAATCTTCTTACATTCGATGACTTGAGCTGTTGATATAATATTAGATTTTAATTCATCTTCTGTTAGATCCGTTGGAACAAATTTAATTACACCTTTCCTTTCCACTCTGTTAGCTGGTATGTATGCTTTCAGTCCTAGCGACTGTAGAAAGGCTTTGTTTTCTACAAAGCTGTTTGCTGAGCGTGGATTTATGAAGTCCATTGACATCTGGTTCTTTCCTTGCTGGTTTAACCGTCTCAGTCCACCAACCTTATTATGAAAGATTTTTCCCAGCTGGATAGGGTGAAGTGTAGAGCCATCAGAGAGGGATTCAATTATTACAACATATGGTCCTTCTGCCTGATCGTTGTATAGTCTCTTCCGCTGCACGGACAGGTTGTGTTTCTCTCTGAATTCGTCGTCTTTGACTATGTTCTCTTGATTTGATGTCTCAATTCTTGACCTGGTGTTGCCATGACGTTCTTCTTCTTCTTTGTTTGAGATAGGATTTGATTGACAAATTGTAGCCTGACTGCTGGATGTTTCCTTATTTGTGCTAGGTATGACTTCTATTATCATGGCTTCTTCTGCCTTTTCTTTTGTGATAATTTTCTTCGCAACTGCCCTGCGTTTTTTCCTTAAATTATACTTCTCTTCTTCCTCGCTGTCATTTTGGATTGCCTCTAGTTTCTTCTTGTTCTTTTCCGACATGTCTTGATCGTTGTAGTATACACTTATCTGGGTGTTGTCATCTTCTCTTGCCGGGTTTGAACCATCGCTTGCTTCTGCCATTTCTCTCTGCCCTCGTGCGACGGCAGGCACGACGAGATGCACTACACTCGCGATGTGTTTCAGAGAAAATTGACTTGTCTTCACGAAAACTAACTTGAACTGTTCACTTAAACACTCAAAGTTCTAATAGTTTTAACACAACCGAAGTTGACGGTGTTGATCAGCGCCCGGAAGCGTTGAGTCCGGTTAGCCGATGCACGACCGTAAGAAGTGTATACAGCAGTGTGAAATAATAGTTACAAAAGCTGCTAACAGATGGCGCTGTACGCTCATATCAGCATACATAAGTGAAATAATCGTATGAAAACAATCTTTGCAAACAATCACATCACAATGTTTTCAAAATGTTCACCATTAGCACGTTTCAATGGTGGAACTGATCGCCCTGAGTTTCGGATCACTATTTAGGCATTACGTATGGCGATTACAGCGCCATCTGTTAGCAGCTTTTGTAACTATTATTTCACACTTCTGTATACACTTTTTACAGCTGTCACAATAAACATACTGTTTACTGCATTCCTCTATCGATCTTTGTTTTCGAGATATTTAATTTTGAAATCAAGGAGTCCTTTTCTGGACACCCTGTATATATATGTATTTGTATTTAATTACAGAGATTCGCACTGAAAATGGGAACATGGATTACCAACTATTGAAGCTAGTCAGTGAGGTTACCAGAGCTGGCATTCATAATTCCCTTCACACCCCTACCAGGAATTACCAGCTACACAACAGCTGCCTTCCCAGAGTAATTGGGCCATCGAAGAGTTACCCACCATTACAACGGTGACATGGCGCGCTTTGACAACCACAAGTGGCGTTACCGCAACGCCAGGAGCCATGTCCACGGTCCATATAGCTGTCCTGTCTGCTAGCCCCATAGAGTGCTGTTCAATGTAGTAAACCTGATATCTTGTGAGGTCATCTGAATTCAGGCATTGGACGGGAACGCTCCAAGTACGCATTACCCCGTAACTCCGTTGAAAAATTTGCAAAAAGCATCTTGTGCCGGGGATTCCGCACGTTTCGCCCAAGATTCACATAGCACCGTCTCAGCGCATGATCGTGCTACAGCATACGGGCAATGCTCCTCAACCTAGGTCAGCACTAAATGGTACCACTCATGTAGGGGCTCTACTATGACTGCAAGAGGCAATTGCATACCGGAGGCAGCGGCCACCAAATATCTGACACTTCCCTCATCAAATACAGGACGCCCAGCACCGTGAGTCTCCACCATGCTGGGTAACGCAACGTCGCCTGAAACCCAAATCCTACTGCGGGAAGCAGCAAAATAAATGAAGTGAAAATTACCCCACCTCCTAATTGTTCTCCCGGTCTTATTGCCTAAGGCGGACGGAACATGGATCATTCCAACGACAGTTTAACCAGGCTTATAGATTGCCGGTCCTGTATGCTTCCAAGTATCAGCGTTGCAACAAACTGAGCTACTGGTGGAACCACACTGGGTCCAAACACAACAGCTTCGGTACGGCATTTCTTATCTGTATGGTCCAACCACGTCAATTGAGTCTCCGCCCAGACTGGGATGACGGACCCGTCAACACACCGTGTCCAGTCGCCCTTGCTCCTCCACCCCCCCCCCCCCCCGGGGCACTACTTCACCTGACTTTGATTCCAGTCTTCAAATCTACAAAGATCTATCGGTTCCATGTGAATCCTTTCTTGAAGGTGATATCATTTCCTTCAATTCGCAAGCTAGGGACAAATCTAAGGCTGGTATAACCGAAGCATCTGGACAGTGTGCATCCCGGCAGCTATTGGTATTACTTCTCTAGCAGCATGTTCGTACGTGTATTTTTGGTACGGTATCCGCCGAGTAACCGAAGCCAAATGACTTGCCGCTCCAGTGATCGACCGCAACAAAAAGAGACTCGGTACCTTGTATCCTCATGACAGTGTCCACGTAATGTTTCCCACAGTTGCAATGGTACTCGACCGCTCTCGCCAAGCTCAAAGGATGCTCTCACGCTATCTGGAGTCGCGCTGGTCAAGTACGAACAGGACCCGCGGAAAGCATGGAAGGTTGACTCGGGTACCCCGGGATTGTCATTCCCATATCCGGCTCTTTCCTCAGTGGAAGGCCCGACTCTGGGAGGTCACAGACAGGGAAAGAAACGATCTCACTAAATACAGAAAATACGTAGAAGATTTTGTAGTTGTGGGAAATCATGCACTTCCGACTCTGATTGTTACACCGCAAATGCGAATGGCTTTCTTCTTATGAACGAGCTTCCTAAGTCTTATGCGGCAATTTTTCATAATGGTCTACAAAAAAATATGGATCCAGTGACTTCATTCAGAAACTTCCCATTGTTATTGGGTACGAGAAATCTACATAGAGTCGCAAGCAGATGATCATAGTGATATCCTGTCAATTACAACATCAGTTTGAACAGAAAAGCCATTCTATGACATGTCAACACGCACAGCATCTGGAACCACAATCATTATACACAACACGTTTCTGGAATGTTGTATCGATGGATATTTGGTATGCACCATGTCCGAAACCAGGGATCGGAGCTTGCCAGTTGGAAACGTTATTCGCCCGACCAAACGACCTTCTTCTTCCACTCAGATAGGGTCCAATGCATGTGAAGGTTTGCCCTGGTGAGCTTTGAGTAAATGAATCCAGGTAGGTATTCCACTGCTACACCCCATTAAGAAAAAACGGTGTATGGATAGACCAGAAACTTCGTATTTCGTCCTTCATTAACTGTGGCAGTTAACGCTATCTCGTTCATCTGTTGGTATGGTCACCTCTTTTGAGTTATTACTGGTATGGCTTATTGATAAAACGTGACCAACCACTTCAATGCCCATTTAAGATGTAATACCGTGTACACTCGTTACGCACTTGACACTATTTAGTCTCGTCGTGTATTAAATCTTGTCGGGTATCCTTATCCATGTTAGTAAACGTTTAGAAGGACATTCGGAAGTACAACTGACAGAATTTGCCTATCCCTGCCAACAAGCACCCTAGTATGAGGAAAAGGATGGTGATGGCTCACTCCTGGACCAAAAAAGTGTAATCGATACCCCCTATAACCTCAATTAGCTTCAAGCTTCACTGCACATTGTAATCGATATCCCCCTCCGCCTCCTGTCCTTGAAATCGATACCCCGCACAGGCAACTGTAGTAACTGATATTCCCTATAACCTCAACTAGTTTCGCGCTTCACTTCACATTGTAATTGATGCCTCCGAGCAGGTGTTCGGCTGTAATCGATAATGGCAGGTGTGCAAGGGTTCATTCTTTAATGATAATTGTGATCGATAGACCGCGCAGGTGTTCAATTGTAATCGATAGACTTGCTAACATTGAAATTAACAGTCATCTAGCTGACCTTGAAATCGGTATCCCCACAGAGGCAGTAACCGGTTTTAATCGATACGCAGCAGGATCTAACAGGTGTACCACTCCCCACTCCTAGGACATAACCCGATTGTAACCCATTATTCCATAGCACCACTCGAGATTTTATTTGTAGCCATTGATCTGTTTTATTATGATGTAAAAATAGGGAAGACTGAAATATTTTAGTTCTAAATATTTATTAAAATCTTTACCTATTACAAAAATTAATTTCATAATTGATTGCATTATTAATTTATTCAATTGAATTAATGTAGTCTGTTATCATCTAAACCTGTATATTTCCTGTCGTAAACATTTTCCTTGATATTAAACATTTTCTGCCCTTTTACCCGCATACTTTAATCAATATTCCACAAGCATTTCAGCTTGGTGGGCGAGCATTGTAGTTTTAGTTTGGTGTTCGGAAGGACCCGGGTTAGCTTCAGGACCATTCAGGTTCCTGAAACAGTTCTATCAAAATGCCGCGGTGATTCCTTTGTAAAGACACTCTTCGTTAACACTTGTCAACAATATCCAATGACATTGTTAAGTCTTGAAGAACGTTACAATGCTTCCATGCTTCGTATTGCTATAGTTTTACTTTTGCTTGGTAAGATTACCGCTTTAGGCTTGGCAGCCAAGACAGAGAGTTTGTGGGAACTTTCATAAGTAGTAACAATATCATTGTAAAGTTATATGCTAGCTGTTAAGTAAATGATGAAAGGGATTAAAATAATTATAAGAACGTCAATAAGAGATGCAATGCCTTTATTTTAAGTGGATTATAGAAAGTCATTTTCACTTCTTGTAGTTCTAGGATGGAATTTAAGAATTAAGGGTATTAGGACTTTTCTAACTATCTTGATGTAATTGGTTGAATCTTTCTAATGTGCATAACTGGCTACATATTATCATTTTAGTATCTTCATTTTATTCCTCCTCTTAAATCATATGGCACTTACTTCCTGTTACTTTAAAATGATATCACTTAATTATAGATCTTTTAGCGTCAACCATCATGGTGGCACAAGGGTTAAGGCGTCTGACTGGAGATCAGAAGGTCCTTGGTTCAAATCCCTGCCTCACTGGGGATTTTAATAGGCCCGTTACCAGACCTTCACGTCTGATGTAGCTTGCTGTCGGGTACTGCAGAAAACTTCAGTGGATCGAATTCCACGTTAAACTGCAGGTGCCCTTAGGTAAGGTAAGGAGCAAAGGAACCAGCAAGCCTACGTCCAATATAAGACTACCAGATACTTAAACTACCACATTTTTACCTGTACATACCAAGAGTTATAGATATATATTTGGTATTGTTATTCTGTCTAGGGGCGTCCTAGATATGCTCAGATATACAGTGGTATGCCCATGCGCTGTCCAGGTTATGTATACCTCTTGCGGGAGGGTGAGCTGATGTTTACAAAATGTTACACCGAAGATGATTATGTGGATTATCACTAGCCGACTCATTGGGATAAGACTATACAAACTAAGGGCATTAAAATTAAAGTATTTCAATTTTTGCGACTTATGAATTTAATAAACGTCCGGTTGATTGCAGTTGCTTGATTCGCGAAAAACGTTTACAGTTGTTCATCAACCAACATGTAGTGCCATTTGTTTGACAGTAAATTAAAAGTGCATGCTAGCCTTGAAAAACAGATTATTGCTAAAATTCTTATAGGAGAAAACGAGTGATCATCATAAATTTGTGAAAAACTAAATGTGGTTTGTCGCGGATATTTAGTCATCGGGTTTCGATGTCCGGCACGGTCTTAAGTCAGGTTTTCTATAGTGTCCCAAAATTACTCGAGGCGAGTGCTGGGATAAGTCGAGAGCATTCCATTCTCCATCCTTTCAGAGTTATTTCTTGTATGCCGGTATAAATATCGCCTGCTGTGTCAGTTTTTGAAGTGAAGTCATGAATGAACGTTCCGACCTAACATTTCGGAGGCCGGAGTTCGATATCCAGCATGGTCCTACAGTCGATTTACTACTGTTTCCCTAAAATCACTCGAGGAGAATGCTGGAATAATTCCAGTGCGTTCCATTCGTCCTTCTTTCAGAGTCATTTCTTGTATGCCGGTCTAAATATCGAGTCTGGAGAGTGAGTTTTTAACGTTTGGATCTTTTTGCGTGATGTCGTTGGTTCAATTCTCTTTCCGTCTGTTCATTATTATCATTAGTTTTGAGAAAAATCCCCGTTTATTGCCTGAGGTCATCGCAAACAGCTCGACAGCGAAAAACACGTCTAGTGGTGTTTGGATCAGCGGGAAGGGATGGGGATTTATTCGTAGTCATTTGGGGCAATTTTTCTTGTTTTCCAGCTATCAAACGAGTGAAAATTCCTTTACTTTGCACTGATTTCAAAATGCCCACGATCACAATAAAGGGGCTCAGGAGGAATACACCGACCCACACAGCAAGTTGAAGGTAATGTTAGACTAATCGTGAAATTAGTCAGCGGTAGCAGAGTATATGTCTGTCCCGAAGTCGAAATGGATCTCGTGCACAAGCCCCAAAAGTGCACCTAGTGAACAACACGATGTGGGCAGTTCATATCCCAACCATAGGCGACAGAAGACGGTACAGTGCACAGTTAGTGGAAATGGAAGAGTGCATACTTCCTGCAGAAACAACTGTTACAGGTGCATACTGATGGGGATTGGTACATATCCAAAGTTTTCACGAACTGCGCCACTCAAAAACAAAATAGGAAAGTCGTCAAGCACAAAATCTGAAATTACATGTCTTTATGACTTACAGAAAATTTGTAACTCGTGTATATATACATACCAGTGTTAAGGATCATAAAAATATACGCGGTCTCACAACTGTCGACAGACGTTCTACAATTTCTTGAGGTAGCGGTCAGGTCCTCATTTTGTTTCTATTTGCCGCATATTTTGACTAGTTGTGTAGTAGTCATTCGCCCGGATTGATTTCAGGAAATCATGAAAAACCTGAACTGTGGATGGCTGGACGGGTATTCGAAGTTGCATCCTCCCGAATGAAAAGTCATGGTATTACCGCTCCTTCACGAGCCTCGGTACCTTACCATTGTTTATCCACAATCTTCTCACCCACCCTATGACCATGGTAATAGATGCTGCATAATCAGCAATTCCATCTTTAGGGGAACCGATCTGTAGTATACGTCTTAAACCTGCCACTCCACCCATAACACGTTGATGAATTGTTGGGCAGACGCTATTCCATAGACATGATTAAACTAGCGTAACCCCACTACTTGGGCAGGCTTACCCTATTTCCAACCATTCTGCTAGATTGTCTTCAGAGACGGTTCATTAGGTAATGTTGTTCTCGTCTGTGTATCAGCTGATCGCTGGTGATTCAAAACGTTTGACGATAGCTTTTTCGTCTAAGCACACTTTTGACCCTGTTGTGACGCTCGAAAAAGTGGGGTACAGCATAGTTACACTATAGTATCAAGAACGGAACTAGCTGACCCACGTATTGAACGTAGAGTCCGATTTATTCAACATTGACAGCGCCCAGACCAATGTCCCACTCGGCGAGACAACCGTCTCCTGCTGAACAGTGGCTTGGGTGAAAATTGTACGTTCCTACCTCAATACTGGTGCTGCTAGCTGCGTCTTCTTCGGGAAATCGACATGGCGGAATATCATCGATGCGCAACCTGCAGAAACCGGAGCCTTAAACCATCAAGATGGAATGGTGTATCCAACTTTAAAGGAGTTTGTGGTCATGTTAGCCAGTAAAGTGTTTCATGACTATTGTATAGCTATCTTTAAAAAACTATATGTACATATCAAATATTTTTGTGTGATTCAAGTGACATACAGCCCCACATCTATACGTTACTAAGCCATGAATTCTCAGCATATAAAAAATTAATAGTATTGGATGATGTTAGTAATATTCTAGTTAATAATTATGATCCTTGATAAGATATCTGTCTGTGAAAAGTATAAATAAACACATATTATTTAATTCACTTTTTTATGCATTACAAAATAAAAGTCCTTTATCAAATTATTTTTCTTGAATTCTTGCATTGGTATCTTGTTTCTACACTTCGAGACAAGTCTTAAGACAGACTCGTAATGGACACGACATAGGCATCAACTGTATTTGGGTGAAAGTCTGTAGATTTGAAAAAGAAGCTAAATAGTTTGTGGCACTATAAGTAAGATATGGAGAAGGAATAAACATATGTTCTTTGTATTTGTCTGTATCTGCCAGTTGGGATAAATTACAACAAAGGCTGCTGGTCGCATTTTAGCAGGGTTTCGATCAATTTACAGCCAATGGTCATGCGGTTAAAAAAGGTACGCTTCATTTTGAAGTAATGCCGAAAAGCTGACAATTCCACGATACCTGTGTCCACCAATTAGTATAATTAATTCGTCGAACTGGACTAACGCACTGTTCGGTTTTTGAATGGGTTCGATAAATGAACAGCCCTTGGTCCCATGAATAAATAGGGATACCTTTACATTTGATGTTATTTTGAAAAGCCGAAAAATTTAATACAAATTTGTCCACAATTTAATATCAATTCAATAAAGCAATTCATCCATGGTGTTTCGATTATTATCAGCCCTTAATCCCGTGGGTAAAACGGGATTGTTTCATTCTTAAGTGCCGTCAGAAAGTTGATAAATTTAAGGTAATCTTTCGTTCAATGAGTTTCACGTAAAAACCACTATTCGGATTTTAATAAGGTTTCGATTGGTGTACAGCCCGTAGCCATTAGGCTAAAATAGGATACGTTTCATGACAAATCATAACCTTATAAACTCACTAGTCAGTCACGATATTTAGGCCCGCATACAAGAAATAACTCTAAAAGGAGTTCAACTGAGGGCGAATGTAGTGCCCTGAAATTATCTGAGCATTCGTCTCGAGATAGAAAAACTAACTGTAACACCGTTCCGTAAATCGAACCTCGTCCTCCCAAATACTAGCACCGAACGTTACTGCTCAACCAACAGGTTCGGTACTCTATGATCCTCTTGGCTTTCGACACCCGATGCACATTTCCGATGATAATAACAGACACTGTCTTTATCATTATATATCTGACGTCCAAACTGTTTGAAGTAACACGAATGTGATTCACACTGGTAAGGTCATTCGTGGTGATATTAAGAGATACGACAGCACACACATAAATTTTTTTTGGATAAAGTGTGTAGACTGGTTTGTGCTGGATATGTTACTCTAACTTCCCTTATCAGACAAAAGACCGATCCTGTGATAAGTCTGTCGTCTCTATGAGTTTGTAATGAATTAAAAGGTACAGTGCCATTAGGCACTAAGTGATCCCACGGGATGTGTGAATATTGCCGATGCGTCGTGTCAACGAACAGAAACGTAACGGAACTAAAGCGTCCAGATTTACACGCACCTTGGGGGGTGCTGACAAGGTCCCACTCAACCTGGACATTAAGCGGATTTATAACCCCCATAAATAACTGAGACCCGCTTTCTATTTTCGCACGTTTCGGAAAGTTCCCGCCGAAAGCTGGCGCAGACTAGCAAAAATAAACCTTAGTGACGTTTCCTAGTAAATGAGTGCTTTATGAGAGTAGGGGAAGACGATCCAGCCAATAGAGAAGCCGCCTCAATTTATTGCCGTGTTGGTGTTTTTTCTTGTCTGTTCTGGGCCAATGTGACGCTGGTCCTTTGGCGCGGATTGCGGTGATTCGCCAAGAGCCGGACTCGACATCGCATTACGACAAGTACAGAGTCTTGCTCGGAGGAGAAGAACGGACGACGAGGGACTCTGGTTCTGATCTTCATCGAGTACAGCCGTTCAACGACGCCGGAGCTGGGGACACTGCATTCACGCGGTGCGGTCGAGGAAGCTGGACGACCTCATGTGGTACGGGTCTTACCTGGTCGCTGACCTGGGCTGTGAACAATGGTAAAAGCTACGGCCCGGACGGAAGCTCATGCAATCGTTCCACCCAGTAATGACCCTGAGATTTTGCAATGACCCTGAGATTTTGCTCTAACTGTTTGATATTCAATAATATGTAATTGTTAACCTCAGAATAAAAACAAACTTCGTGTTTGCCTAATTTCACAATAATAAATTGTACACCCAATTTTCAATTTTCCTATTCATTATAATAATATTTCATGTGATAAGCTGAAGATTAAGTATGACTTTTGATATTCCAAATTGATAATTTTGCTAATGATAAAACAGTATGACCCAAAAGTAAACGTCCCCAAGGTAGACGTTACAAGTTCAATATAACATACATCTCCAATTAATGCTTACTAGCTGTTATATGTGGCTTTATTTTAGGAACTAACCTGCCAGGCTCAATATTTAGACCGGCATTCAAGAAATAACTCTGAAAGGAGAAAAAATGGAATACACTGAAAAGAGAATCCGCGATCCCCCGAATGACAAACCCAAATATTAAAAACTGAAGTGCCATTCTCGTGGTTTAGACCGGCGTGCAGGAAATAAATCTGAAAGGATTTTTTTCACTTACTTAAATATTGGTCTATTATTTAAAATTGTCAGGTTGTAGTTAAATCATCAGAAATTTACAGCATCAGCGAGTAAAAGATTTATCGTTTTATTATACTCAAAAACGACGATGCAACAGACTCATGGAGACTGGCGGTAAAAATGGTGAACGAACATTAAAGGTCGTAAGCTGTAGCCTGTGTATGGAAGTTCATGCAACTGGCACTAGTGGTGCTGTGTGCCGACGAAGAAAGAAGGGAAAGTACTTTGCGTTTCAAAAAATTGCTGCACAGTGTTAATGCAAGTCACTGGAATCTAGGCCTATATCTGAACATATCCAGGAAGTGTCTAGACAGAATCATAATAACGACTTGATATATGAAACTTTTGGTGTGTACAGGTAAAGGTGGGATAGTTTAAGTTACTGGTATGTGCATGGTATGACAGTTTTGTTAGGTTCATAAATAAATCACAAATTTATAAATAAAATCACAAATTAATCAGAACTGAATATGTTTATGTTTCTGCAATGCCCCATATTCTTTGAAGTTTGTCAGTAAAAGCTAAAGTTTAGCTTGGTATTCAACCGGAGGGCTGTTAGAACCGTCCTGGAGGTAGTGTGGTCAGTTCCTTTCCTCCTTACCTCACCTAAGGGCACATAGAGTTTAACGTGAATCCGAACCATGGAAGCTTTCTGGCGTACTTCACATTACACAGCAAGCTATGTCAGAGGTAAAGGTCTGTTTACGGGCCTAGGGCCTATGTAAATGCTCCACCAATGCAGGGATTAGAATCGAGGTCCTCTCGATCTCCAGTCAGACATCATTTCGACTAAGCCATCAGGCCACTATATAATTAAGTGAAAATCTTTTATAGTAACAGGAAGCAAGTGCCATATGATTTAATTTAAGAACTATGGAGGAATAAAATGGAGACACTAAAATAAAACTTACAATACGTAGCCAGTCAACCAAGTCCTCATAAAGCTCTGCCTAATTATATCGTGAAAGATTTTAACGGTGTTATACCCTTCAATCGTAAATGCATGTCTCTGTTGTGTGTAACCACGCCATTAAAATATGAATTTTTCACACTGAAGTCAACTGCTGAAACGATCACAGCACTATGAATTATTTTTTCGTTTGTAAATAAAAGTATGCAATTAAGAACAGCAATAAAGATCGTGGAAAAGGTACTGATAATTAGATCCTAGCCCTGTTACGAGTAAGGAGAAAGCGAGAAATACTAGAGTTATTTGCAAATCTGCTATTGATATTAACCGCGAGAGGAGAAAATAACTCTCAATAACACATTGAAAAAACAGACACTGTAGTCCTGGTTGGCGTTGATATAAATGTTTTTAATCCCTTTTATCAATTAATAACAGCTACTGCATAATGTTACGATGATAGTGTTACTATGTAAGATCATTCTCACAAACTCTGTGCATTGGTCACCAAGCCTAAAGCGGTAATCTTACCGAGCAAAATGAAAAGAATAGTTCTGCCAGGAATCCAAAGCACGGAAGGATTGTAACATTCTTCATTATGTTACAAGGTCTTTAAAGATTGTTGACAAGTGCTAATGAAGTTTACGTTTGTAAGGGATCCACCGCGGCATTTCCCTTAAGCGGTTTTGGGAAATCATGGAAAACCTAAAATCCGAATGGTAGAGAAGAAAACCCAGGTCTTCCCGAATACCAGTCTAGAACTTAAATGCTCACCCACTAAACTCAAATGGTTGTGGAATATTGATTAAAGTGTGCAGACTAGACAAAAGGCTATTAATAAATTAAAAAATTATTTAATATTTTGGAACATGTTTATGACACCAAATATGATCCTAAGGGTCTCTTTAAATTTAAATAAACTACATTAATTGAATTAAATGAATTGATAATAGAATAAACTGTGAATTAATTTTTGTAATAGATATGGCTATTAATAAAGATTAAGAACTAAAATATTTTATTTTCCTTTTATAGCATAATAAACCGGATTAATTACTAGAAATAAAATTTCTGGTGGTATAATTAAAGTTAGCAGTACTTAAGTGAAAACTGGATTATAGAAACCATTGTAGCACCACGGGTGTATGCCCTAGGAATGGGGGATGGTATTCTTATTAGATTCTGCCCCAGAACATCTCCGCGTATCAAATACAACTGGCTTATGCCCGAGGAATGTGGGAGATAGTCCTGTTAGGTCCTGCCAAGGTATCAATTACAATGTTTACTGAAGCTTGAACCTACCTGAACACCTGTGCTGGGGTAGCGATTACAACCAGTTTATGCCCGAACACCTGCGCGGTGGTATGGTTTACAATGTTCATTAAAATCGTGAGCTTGTTCGAGATAGCAGACGGTATCAATTTCAAGGTCACTAGGCAGCTGAGGTATTGGTTTCAAGGTGGGGGTGTATCAGTTACAATGTTCATAAAAGCGTGAACCTACGGGAGTATCGATTACAAGGAGATGAGGGAAAGGGAGTGAGGATTTATCGATTACATATAGAGGGATGGTTTTTTTTTTGCTTTTGATTTTTTTAAATTTTTTTATTGTTTTTTGTTTTGTTTTGCTTATGGATTTACGCTTCGTCGACGTCGAGGTCTTTAGAGGCGAGAAAGGTCTGGGTAAAAGGACAGGAACGAATTCGGCAATGGTCTTTTTTGAATGGAAGCATCCCGACATTCGCCTGGAGTGTTTTGGGGAAACCATCGAAAACCCAGATATGTAGGGGGGCAGGTATCGACTACTGAGTTTAATACAGCAAAACTAATTAGGCTTGACTGGTTTTACCACAGTCCCTGATCGAAAACACAGGTCAATAAAAAGTAACGAAAACAAAGGAATCCACACTTTTAATGGGGTTTCGATTGATGTACATGCATACAGCCAACACGCAAAGTAAAACAGGTTGTGATTGATTTTGTTTTTATCTTGAGAAATGTATCTGCATATTTAATTAAACTGTTACCAACCAGACAGTGCGCTGAGGCGCTGTATATTCGATCGCGGAGGTACAATGGTGCCGGGCTTGAACCCTGGCCCTAGCGTAACGGCCGTCATGATGGCGGGTTTTAGGCGGTTTCCCTCAATCATCAGGGCAAATGCTGGAACGATACCAAATCTCCGCATCATAAACTACACATTTCACAAACAAACAAAAAATACCCAGCTTATACAGAACACACAAAGTTACAGGTATCGCAGACAGATGGTAACAAGCTGTTTTCCTCCAAAAGATGTGTACTCTGTACCTAACAGTCCCGATTATACTTCAGGCGGGTACGCCGTTCCTTTCTCTCTCTCTCATTATTAACTCGTGGCCAAATCGGAGATATCAGAAAAAGCTTTAACCAGGAAAAACCTGTACATTAAAGATATTTTTTAAAGAAATGGCTTGGGACATTTCCTGTACATTAAAGATTTTTAATGAAATAGTTTGGGGCACAATTAGATAGAGTGAACGAACCAACATTATTATAAATATACAGGGAATCCAGGAATGAAAGGATCGCGTAGGTATGTAGATGTAGATAATCCTGCAACCGCAGCTAGGTCACATCATGTCTAGCTATATGACAAAATTTTATTTTAGAAAAAGTCTCACCATTTTCGCGATATTGATTTTTTATATTTTTTTTCGACTTTGTTCCGTAAATTCCATGCCATTTTTACAAATTAGGAGTTTTTGAACCCTGTTTTTTTTTTTAATTTACTCAAGGATGTTTGGGTCATCTAAAACGATATCCTTTATTTTCTTTAAACATTAATGAAACAAGTGTATTTATTCAAACGGCTGACTTTGACAGCCTGTGGTGTAAAAAAAAAATGTACTATGCGGATCGTATCAATTACATTAAAAAATTGCTTCATTAATGCCAATTTTAAAATGGTATAATTTTTTAACATTCCTTTTGAAATTATGTTTTTTATGGTAGTTCTAATGCACTAAGGTTGGTATTTTGAACTTTATTGAAATAAAAGTCTATTGGATTGAAGTTACCATCAAGTATTTTTTCATTGTTTGGGACATTTGGACAGTGAATTCGTAGAAATCTACCTTTTTGAAATGGCTACCTGGGTGCCAGGGTGTTTATCTTAAAAAAAAGGGGGGGATAGATAGTTCAGATACAATAGTAGAATGGTATAGAAAAAGACGGGGAGTTATTTCTACATTTGATATGTGACAATAAATAAAAATCAATATCTTGAAAAGGTGAGACTTTTACTAAAATAAAATTTCGTCATACAGTAGGAAATGATGTGACCTATCTGTGATTGCAGGATTATCCTGTCATTCCTGGACACACTGTATATATATATATATATTCGTCTGTCAGCAATTTAGGATGAACAGGATTTACACAAAAACTAATGATAGCTTTTTAATGGGGTGAAATGTGGTTTGTTTCATTTCGTTTTGTCATCGAATGGTTGAGAAATTTAAGTTACAAGATTCACGTTTCATATACTGGATGGTTTACGATGGGTTTCAATTATGAGGATATATTGCATTTTGATATGAATTCAAGAAGCTGAGAAATTAAAAAAATTAGTAACAACTATTCCTTGATCGTGATTTGCCCAAAAATTCCTTGGATTTTGAGGGGTTTTCCACTAACGTACAGCCCGTGGACCCGCGGGTAAAACAGGGTATGGTTTATTTTAATATGTTATAGAAAGGGTGACAAAATTAAAATAATATTTTGTTACACCGATTCACCTAACACAGACTGATTGTATTTTGGTGGCGTTTCAATTAATCTACTGTCAGTGTTCCAATACGTAAGACATTTATGTTTTATTTTTATGAGTGGTTGAAAAGCTGAGAAATATATAAATATAATAAGGAAATAATGAAGAAAGGTATATACATTTTTTTTTAAAACTGAGATTGTGGCAGTCTTTTTAAGCTTCATAGAAAAAGCAAGTTTTTTAAAATTTGTAACTGTTAGTGTGTACGAACGACATTAATACAGATAGTAACGGTTTGATTTTAATTGGTTTTTTAAATAATAAAACATCCCTAACCTTGGGGGTAAAATATAATATATTTTATTTTGATTTTGGTTTAGAATGGAAACCAGAATCACTAAGGAGGATCAGCTTTAAGATAAAACTTCCTAGAAATTAGTATTTATTTTTCGTTGAATTGGTTGTACAATGTACGGTCCCAGAAGGAAAATAGGGTATGTTTAATTTTGATGTGATGCTGGGAAGAAAAAATAAAAGAGCAAAAAATTTTAAGTCAATTTCTTGTTTAACGCGATTCACGCCAAAGGTACGTATAGAATTTTGAAAGGATTTCATAAAATGTATAGCAATGATCCCATAAATAGTATAAGATATGCTTTATTTTGATGTGACGTAAGAAGCTGAGAAACTAAAATAAAATTGTATAAATTTGAGTGTTGTTTTTTAAAAAAGTTATTTTTTGCAGAATAAATGTTTATTGTGATTTCACAGTGCGAGTGACATCGTATTATTCGGAGAACTTAAGTTAAGGTGTGTTGTGAATATTTCTCATCAAAGAATATTTTTCAATCAGTATGCCGCAAGGGCCTTTGGTAGTGTACTTACTCTTCATGACGTTCTTTAATGGGTAAGGTTTTTGTATGAATAGTCCACACGATCCGAATTGAGGGCAACAGCCAGCATGACGTCAGATAATAATTAGAATCCTAATAAATTATAATAAAGAAAATTAATTGCTCTGAGAAATTACTTTGTTTTTATATAAAAATATAGCTCACAGCATCAAGATCGCCACAACTGGAAGTTTTGTAGGAAGCATAGAAACGAAACCACTATTTTGCCAAGATTATAACAATCTAGCACGGTGAATTTATTCAGTCAATAATTCTAGAATTAGCAGAACACGTGTTTCAGATCGGAAACCAGAATCGCTGAGGACCAAGTACGTCGTCACCTGATGCGAAATCTATTGGATGCATCAGTTAAAATTAATCTCGTACTGCCTTTTACTGAGCTGGAAAGGAACGACGTTAAATACACTCTTCCATTTTTCCTAACAGTAATATGGGCACAGTGCAGAAATAAACGGTAAATATTTTCTTAAGCACAAATAACAACTGCTCTTCAAAGCTATCAGAGCGGTTCAGACTCACAATATTCACTGTTATTATTGAAATGGGTGGAATTTAGTTGGAACTACACAGTTTGCTATAAGATTCCAAATTCTAATCATTGTCTTCTTAATCTTTTCTCAAGCTGAAAACGAAGATATTCCAGGCACAGACCCAATTAGTAAAATCTGCGATTTTTCAAAGATGCGAAATAGATCTTCCACCATACCAAATAATAAACATAACAAAATAATTACTAATAGTTTTTATTATCCGTTTCTTTAGGTGCATAGATACGAAAAAAATTATGTATAATATTTCTCAGTTATATAAACTATTGATACAACTAAAAAAATTGCTGAGTGGTGTATTTTCTAGGGTGTCAGCTTAGAGGAAGAATACAATGTCTGATCTTTTTTTTTTTTTTTGCTGTCATCAATCTTTCGACTCCGCTTTAAAACATGTTTTATTTTATGGTATAAGAAAATATTACACATTACTGAATGAGTTTTATCATTTACTACAGCATAAAAACGTCACAAATAGTGCATCAGGAATACCGAAGTATAGTAATCAACAATATTATATACAAAAAATTAAGAAAATAAATTATTTCTCGTTTCTTCCTTTCAAGACAGTCATCAAGCTTTTTGCAACAAAGCATACCAAACGAAAGTGTAATCAAAACTATAATTTATCTTTTACTTAATATTTGCAATCGGTGAGTTTTGAAAAGCTAGCTTGGTAATAAATTCTCTTGCTGAGCGTTTCTCTTGGGTTTACCTGAATACACAGCCTTTTCCTGTGTGTACTGCATTTGTGAGAGTTAAAGTAGGGGAGTGCCAAGAGGCGAAGAGAAAGAGGAATGTACGAGTTCTGTCTCATATTTCACTGCCTAATTTTTTCTTCCTTTTTGAATTCAGACGGCTTTCTAGTTACACACTTTGATTTTAAGCGATCTCACGCAGCCTGCACTCTGTGCGTGTTTAGCGTGCAAACTGAGTCAGCCAAGAAAGACCTCAAAGGTTGACGGAATCTAATTAGTTGGCGTCTAAATGAAAACACATTTACAAAATGAGCGCTTACTTTTACTTTGAATCGAAACTTCCGTCAACCATGTCGAAACTTTGTAGGCATGTTTAGCGGGTGAAATAAAAATGTGATGAAAGTCATTGATTTTTAAGTCGTAAATACCATTGTATTATATATCCTACGATCTCACAAATACAAAGAAACAATTATTTATTGATAAATAGAAGACCGAATTAGTAGCCTAAAACGCTACCATATTTGGGCGCTAATGACCCCGCTGTCGACGCCCCCTAAAGCAATAACAACAACAACAACAACGCTACCATAACTAGTCATTAGAAATAATTAACTTCATAAGTATATGTCTCAAGAGAATTATGGCAAACAGCTTTTAAATCAAAACGCATGCTGCAAACAATAATGAGCATATGGTTGTTACCCCTTCTCGACGTCCAGATCATTAGAGGCTGGATGGGATTGAGGACAAGGAACTGGAAGTATTTTGACCATGACATTTTGAAGGTAGCATCCCGGCATTTGCCTGCAGTGATTTGGGGGAACCATGGAAAACCCAAATCTGGATGCCCTGATGGGGATTCGAACACATGTGCTTCCGAACGCGAGGCCAGAGCTTTACCGTTCGCCCACCACGCTGGGTTTTATTCTCTTTATGTATCAGTGAAAAACTATAGGATCAAGTACTTCTGGATCACGTCTCAGGCCGTATGAGTGTGAATTCTCAGCGAATCACATTTTACAAATCTGGTTGTAGGCCATCTTCCGCAGTTGTTGGTTAATAGGTTAAAAATCAAAATTCCGTCTGGAAACAACTGTTGATGTTAATGTTACTTTAGTCCCATACGCGTTTCGCCCTTATGGTGTGGGGCATCGTCAGTGGAGCTAGGGTGATGATATTTAACATGGCGGTCTGGAACAACGCTTGTATCTTCTTTTTCACAAGTAGAAAACTGTTTTTACACTTATACATATTTCTGACTAAACACTTGCCATTGAAATACTGACTGTAAGCTTTTTTTTTTGTTTTTTTTTTGCATTTGTCTGCTACATAACATAGATGTATGTTGTGTAGCAGTATTGCAATGAATCGGCAGTGCAATCCGCACTATCATACCGGGTAAAGAAAGCCTACAGATTAATGTAAACTTAGAAGCATACTTCAAATACATTTAAAAAGCTGTGTTGAAGGCGTAGGGCCTTTGAAAACTTTAGTTAGACACAAGACCGCTCTATGAAAATAGATTAAGGATAAAATATAGGCGCATTCAGCAAGGAAAGCAGAATAGTCAGATGCAAATCTGATTTTAAGCTAAAATATTGCACTACATTTCCCCAAGCATTCATCTACATCGTTAAGCAAACGTATCAAGCGGAAGTTAAATGAGTAGGATTGATAATAACATGAGAAGTTAAAAATAATTGTTGTTTGCGGAACCAGGAATACGGGAAGATATGTAATTATTGTAAATCCTGATTACTTGACAGTTAAAATTATGCGGGTATTAGTCGCTGAGCGTCACTTGCGCATAGGTGCATGCAATTATAATAATTATTAAAATTGGCACGTAGTATTTGGAATTAGTGGTGAATTCACCTTGCGATCACGACGTCATCTCATAGATGTGGGCAGTGGGCGCGCAGTCTTTGTTTTTGAAAGACAGTAAATTACACAAGTATACTAGTTGCATTACGAGGAATGAACATTGTCTTAGAATGTTCAGAACATGCTATTCCTTTCAGGTGACCTTGGATCATAAGGAGCCTTGGTTCAAGACCTCGTTTTAATTACGTCACAGCAAGGCACATTCCATAGCGTCTCACATATTTTTCCAATAATGTCTCAATATAGCAACGCCGTTATATGTTACGTGAATGGTGGTTCCTGCATGTGACTGATAGTTCCCTCATTTTACGCCACGTGAGCCGGAAGAGACAGCATTCTATAGCACATGACCGAACTCTCCCGACATTTCTGAAGGGCGTGGCAAAGACGCGCGTTGTCACCCTTAAACATTTTGAATTCCCTTCCAAATTTTGAGTTTCAAGCCAATGATTGCTACTATACGGAAGTGGGTTTTAGCCAAAGTGTCCAGTTGATCAGGGAACCACGCAAACTGAAGACAAACTGCTCTAGAACTGTCGATCCCCACTACTAACACACCAAAAGTTAAACAAATTTAACACAATAGGTTATTTGACTATTTTTTGAAAATGGTTTTAAATAATTTACTGATATACATTATTTACCGGGCAGTATTTATTTTTTGATGAAAGCGCTTATTTTACGTAAAATTTTACATTTGAAAGCCCGCCAAAACGCTCCTTTACTGCCTGGCGCAGGCCAACAACACTCGTGACGACACGTGCCAGCAAGCCCTCACTCTACATAAGTAACGTCTGGTTTGTTTCTCTGAATTTGTGTATAAATGATTGGAAATATGGTTTATAAATTGTGTGTAGTACATCAATCAACAACCACAACAATCAAAACTCTCCAAACAAACGTAAGTGCTCCCGCATTAAATGAAATAGGAAAAAAATACCACTGCAACTTGCTCGTAGAAACCCAGACGAAATTGCGACTAAGTCGCATATCATTTACTGTAAATATCATTTGCACCATAATTTCTTTGAGATAATGTAGTACGCTGTTTAAGGCGAGTATCAGTAAGGTTAGGGTTCTTAGGTTCAATCCTCGATTTGGAATATGTTTTGTTATATGTGGGCGTTTAGTTTAGATACTAGTTGCTGTTGGTAGCGCTGCATATTCTTTTTCTAAAATCCACCAAAACATTAACCGTATTATAAAAATTTGAAACATAACCACAAAAGACTTCAAAACTGAAACTGGAAGTTACTTGCACACCGATAAAATGTTTTAAAAAACTGAAAGTTACTTACACATTAAAAGTAAATACCGCCTAAATAGACCCATTTAGGTCATAAATGCAACATGCAGTTGTATCGTCAAGTAAAGATTCCAACAAAAGGTATTCAAAGCGTTCCGGAAATGTTGCGAGATTAGCGTGAAATGTTATTGTTAAAATACATTCTGTTATTCACCGCCGAGCACTTGGGATTTTTTGCAATGATAATGTATCTCTGGTATACCGAGCGTGGTGGTGTAACGGATAGCGTTCTGGCCTCGCATTCGGGAGGACGGCGGTTCGAATCCCCGTCCGGGCATCCAGATTTGGGTTTTCCATGGTTTCCCCAAATCACTCCAGGTGAATGCCGGGATGCTTCCTTCAAAAGGCCATGGCCGAATTCCTTCCCATTCCTTGCCCCCATCCTTTCCCGTCTCTAAAGACCACGTTGTTAAAAAGGGACGTTAAACTGTTACAAAAAAAAAAAAAAAAAAAAAAAAAATCTCTGGTATGTTTCAAAATTAAAAGCGGCAGGTTATCTTTTTATAAAAGTTTACTTGTATGGCAGCAATTTATGTTTCAAACGTTTGCATGACGTTTTATGACTTATTAGGATAAAAACATAATTCTTTAAAACAATAAACAGCAAAAAATGAAAAAAAATGTACACATGAAAAAAATATTATCCTAATCAAGGTTCGAACATAGGATCTTCAAATTCCTACTGCACTCTTATAACCATGCAGATACCTGGACACCATGGCATCGTTACATATCTTCTCAGTAATAGTGAACACTTAACATCACAGTTTCGACATGCGGTGAAATGAACGCGGTCGTTAATAAATAAACAATAATTTCAGTTTCGTTGGAAAAAATTATCATTTATCTACAATTATTTATCTGCAGTTAAGAAAAATCGTCCACAACATCCAGTTATTTAACTGTTGTGCCTACCTTACCTTGCACTTTTCTCGCAAATGTCTCCTAAAACAACTAATTAAATTTGAAATTTTAGTCATTCTTATGAAGGATTTCTGTTAATCTCTAACTCCCAGTTTAAATATTCTCGAATTGAAGTTATTTCATTTTCAAGCTCCATAGGATAGAAGTGAGGGGTTATTTCTACAGCTATCCCGACAAATAATTTTGGCATTTTCCAGCTGTAGGTTTCTACAAATTGTTCTTTATTTTATATTCAACACAAAATCTCATTAGTAGCAAGATATAACCAGTAACAAATAATAAAAAATAGTTGAAAACTTGGATAATAGGAAACGCTCCATACGCAGCCCAGAGCATTTTCTGTCACGTGACAAGAGGCAAGAAAAATCTGTTTTTTATTTCGCTTTTTTAAAATTAAAAACAATCCACCTTTCTTTTCAAATTTAACAAAAATAGCTCCCTTAAGCATTAATCTACGCGAATGACTACAATTTGAAATATATTTTCAATACTGTCAAATAGCCTATTGTGTGATGGAAACAATTTTTTTTTTTATGTAGACATGTTTTAAAACTTATTTTGTGGCTTTGTGATATCCAGTGGTAATTAAAGCCTTGCAGTATGCTGGAACTTCACGTAGATCACGCTCAGCGAAAGCAAGTTTATTGCGCAAAGAGCATCTGATTCTGTTTTACAAACGCAGTAGGAATGTCGGAAAATGCAACTGTGGAGGACTTGTCTCACAATAAAAACTTAAAGAAGTTACTATGTTGTCGAAGTTCCATGATGTTACGTGCCTACAAAGAGCAAACGAGAATCCACATCGCTGGAGAAAGTTGTACCATTGCGAGGACCCTGTTTCAAGGATCTATGCTAGCAACGTCATCGAAAATTCCAGTATTCTACCTTGAAGGAGCTATACTTGCAAAGTTCCCTGAATGCCGGGTCGACACGTCATTATGTTCTCGTGTCGGTCCTGGCCATTTGTGCTTTATCTCCTGAGATCGCTTCTAGTAGCAGCTCCTGGATCACTGGAGGGGGTGAGTAAACCAAGGGCAGCGTTTATCAGAAGGGAAATGTTTCAAGTATGATAATCTTATACATTCATAGCCCGTACTAATCGTTAGTTTGAATTTAAGCTAGAATGAGTAAGAAGCATGCCTACAAAGGATGATTATTAAGTGTATAACAACTGAAGAGAAGCAGTTTTTTGAAGTTGTACTTAGTAGAATAATTAAACCGGAGCACTGTGGCTAGAAGTATAACGCCATAACTGTGAATATCTAATACAAAAAATATAAAACATATTATTACTTTTTAGCATTTGGACAATAAGGAAAAGACATTTTTTTTAAGATTCATGTACTGCCGCTTTTCATTGATTCCGACTTACACTTTTTAACATATCAGCAAAAATTTATGATCTAACTGTCTCTCCACAGTGATTATCCTCTATATTTTTTCTAGAGCATAAGAATCCTGTATTCAGAAAGTAATTGACGTTTTTCATATATGTTACTGTATATAATTAAGCAGCTTCTAGAACTCTCGTATGTGCCCGTTGGAAAACTTCAGTTAAATCATGACAGAGTATCAGGAAACAGTCATTGCACAGGTCTGCTTCTGAGTGGATGATACGTTACCCCTCGTGTAAATGTTCTGTCGGGTCAGCGCCCTTTCATGCAGTAGCCTGGGTAGCACACTGTCTGTGCTGGATCCTCGATTCTAGGCCCTTCTGCAGCAATACAGGCTATTCAAGCTACCTCACAAGGTCTAGCCTAGCGGAAGGCATAGCAAGTCGGCTGCATCGTGCCTGACAATTACCAGCCACATAAAGCCGCAGTATTCACCAGTTCATTTCCTAGCAATATGTTACTACTAGAAATCAACGCTCATGTGTAAACAAAATTACCCAATATTATTTGATTATTTCTCAGTCTTCCACTTTGATGTGAATTGCGGACTAATAGTTATAGCAATACTAATGTTTGCTCGTCACAATTCAGTAAATTTGATTGCTTTTTAGTTACCTTTCCAAAACAATCCACAAAGTTGTTACTAAAATGTTTGCTTACATTACTCCTGTCGAATTTCTCTGCCTACGGATACTAGTGACCGTTTATGTAGCAAAATGAAACTTATGAGACGTGTATTATTAGCATTAGATTACTTGAGACTGTGTGAAGAAACAGATCAGATTAAGCCATTAGTATAGTCTTTAAAAGTCATACACTCATCCTGAAAAATTATTGAACATCGTATTGTGAACTCTATGACAGCATATTTATTTTTATGTGAATATATGAACCTGATTGTTGCATTAAAATATATAGTTCCCAGACACAGTTTAACCCATAGCACCACGGCTTCCATGCTGATGACGATGCAAAGATTCCTGCATCAGTATAAATCTTGATTCAATCTAATAGCTATCAGTAGGAAGCTAACCAAAATACAATTGATGTTATTGAGTAGACCAATCTATTCAAATTAATGTTTAGTCATTTTACACAAGTCTTCAATTTTTCTTTTCATTTTGACATTTGAATAAAATTGTAGCTCTTTATGTCCCTCTGGATCTGAAAAAAACTGTTAAATGCAAGTTAATAAAAAAATATATACAATAATCAGACAAGTGATCTGCAGTGCACAGTGAATATTTCCATAATTTCTTGTAAGAAATGTTGTGCTGAAACCAACAACGACGAGTGGCCACATTAAACGGAAAAAAACTGCTATGGATGCTTCCAACATCCAGTTATTGCATAGCTTGTTTCCAGGGCTACGCTTAGGTTACTTCCTTTAAATAACTCTGACAGTAAGATCTCCTTTTGCCCCATGTTCACCAGATTCGTTGAGTTAATAGATGATTCATTAAATAATGAAAACAGAAGACTTCTAAATTTACTGTGAGTGTTTTGCAAAGTAAAATACTGCAGAATACGTTTGTCACATAGTTCGTATTTTCTTGGAAGAAATTATGACCGAAGTATTTTAAATAGATTCTAGCACGATTAGTTTTGTGGCGTTTTCTATTTTGTTTAATTTCATATATAAAAGTTCAGTTGTTTGGAAACAGATATAGCAGATATTCGGTAGATAATATTTATATAGAAGTAACATTGCCAGATATAGCTTCGGGATATTATGTGAGCAGCTTCTCCAATTACTTGCCACTTATATCGCGTTTTGTTTCCTTGCCCATTCTTCTCACTGCCTCTTGCTCTAAGATTTTCCACTTCATGCTTCCTAGTGACTTGTCTGGAATTTCTCTAATGAGGCAAAATTTCTGCGCTCAGCAAACAGTAAACAGAAAGTAAAGTAAAACAAAGAAATAAAATTTCACGGAATGGTTTCCTGTGAAATTCCTGTGGTTTTAATACCAACTGACGATTAAAATCAAAGATAAAATGTAGTATGGAGCGTGGAAGGAAGGAGGAAGTGGCAGGAGCGTTACAGCTCTGGCCTTGCATTCGGGAGGACCTGGGTTCGAAACCCCGTCCAGCCACCCAGATTTATATTTTCCATCGTTTCCCCAAATAACTCCGGGTAAATGCGGGGATGGTTACTTCAAACGGGTTATAACGGAATTCCTCCCTGTTCTTTGCCCCCAGTCCTTTTCCGCCTCTAGTGAGCACCATCTCAACGAGGCGTAAAGCCATAAGCCAAAAAATTTGAGGACTACCGATGTCTGAAAAAATAACGACATAATAATTTCTTCTTGGCAATCGAGCATAAGATAGTTAGAAACTCGTTCATTATTCTCTCTTAGGTTAGTGAAAAATCGAGAAAATGCAGTCTTTTTTTTTATCCTAACAATTTGAATGGGAAAAAAATTGAGTTAGTGTATAATTTGAACTACACTATCTGATAAAAAAAGTATCCAGACAACCCTGTGTAACGCGGAATCAAACGAGGTTGTCACCACAGGTGGACCCGCCTGTATAAAAAGAGTCGGGGAGTATGTTGTTGTCAGTAGAAATGCAAAAATAGCAGAATGAGTTGGTCAGGAGTGTTCAGTGATTCCGTGATTTCGATTTTCGACTCCACTAGATGTCACCTGAGTAACAAAACTATCAGGGTGTAACGTATACCGGCGTTTAGAACAAATGAGCCCGTCTGTCTGGAACACAAAATTGGTGTGTTAACCTTTCTTCTCTTTCACTCGTACTATTCCAAACAAACCTAATGGCTTAACATTTCTCAGTTCCAACAAAAGATTCTATTGCTACCAATCGAATAAACGTTGTTCCACCAATTTCGGTTTATTTTCTAACTTTTAGCAACAATGTAATTTTCGTATTAATCGAATTCCTTGAAATTAAATGTTTGTTGTTACATCTTTCATACAGTCGTTTCATACTAGCTAAGGCTTTTGCCTTATTACATTAATACTTCCCTACATATTTAATCAGTCTGCTATATACCTTACCCCTTACCGCCACTGAATTTGTACGTATTATCGATCGCTTCCGCATTCGCGCTCGCAAGGCAAGTCTGTCCTTGAATAATAATAATGTCTCGTGCCGTTCTGAGTAATGGGTCGCCGGAAAATCAAGCACTACATCATGTGTTAATATTGTAGGCATCAGTCTACTAAAACCAAACATAATTTAATTTAAATGGATGAAATTAAAATTATACTAATTACATTTAGCAGGGACCGGAGATGGGCTGACAGTATGTGACAGCCTGTCACAAGGGACATTTCTACCGTTCTAGAGCTATCCAAGTCTACTTTTGGTGCCATGATTTTAAATTGGAAACGTGAAGAAACTACCACAAATAAACCAAGAGCAGGCAGCCTTCAGTGTCAGTTAGGGACCGTCGAACATTGTAAAGTGTTTTTGTAAAAAATCGCATGAAATCAGATGAAGGAATAAAGCGTTAGATCCAAAGAGCTGCCTGTAGTTCAGTCAGCACAATGATTATGCACAATTAATCCTACAATATAACCCCATATACCTATTTAGAACAATAGATAAAAAAAATGTTCTCACAAGGAAAAATAAAGTGATTGGAATATGGATTTTCTGCCTGATCTATAAATAATTTGTCACTGCTGTTAATAAACCGTACTCTAAATTTGTTTCTTTTAAAGTTTAACTCACGTATATCCATAATTTTTTCCTTGTTCAGTTTGAATCTGGTTTGCTGGATTACATAAAAATCTTGGGACAAAAATACTTTGTGCAGAGTACAAAGAACTGTGATTATTTGATTTAATAGATGTTTAGCCGAATCGTTCCAGCGCCAATTACTATTGTTACATGGCTTGTCTGCTGGTAGAAAAATGCTTCTGAGAAGCTAACAGACAGACGATATCACAAACACAAGTCAAGAAAATCTATGCTGTATAATAATATTTCAGAAATGGTGTGTCCAATTTAGAAAATTTTTTAAATGCAATGCACACTACTGATGATTGAGATGCCAGAAATGTTAAACTTGAAATTTTTTATTTCTCTCTATTAATGGTTTATGTAGTCAATAAAGATATTAGACACTGCTTATCGTAATAACTTACAATTTTTTATATATCCAGAGCCAAACCAGTAAAAAAATTTTTTAAAACTAATGAACGACCTATTTTTTTACTTATGGCCTTATGCCTCGTCATCTCGAGGTCATTAAAGGCGGGATGGGACTAGGGAGAGGTAACGGGAAGGAAATCGGCCATGGCCTGTTGAAGGAAGCCTGGAGTGATTTGGGGAAACCATGAAAAAACTAAATGTGGGCGCCAGGACGGGGATTCGAACCGGTGACCTCCCGAATGCGAGGCCAGAACATTAACCACTCACCCACCACGCTCGGTGAAATGAGCGAATTTTAGCGATGGTACAAAGGAAATAGCGTTTAAAACACTAGTGCGTCCGCATCTGGATTACTGTTGTGGAGTTTGGGATCCGTATCGCAAGGGCCTGATTGACTCAGTGGAGAGGGTACAGAGGAGAGCCGCTCGATACGTGACTGATTGTTACTGCCCTTATGAAAGCGTCACAGAATTGATACATAGATTGGGCTGGGATAGTTTGGAAAACAGACAACGTCATTTTCGTTTGAATTTATTGGAGAATATGCGAAATTCTATGACCTACGAGTACAGTGAGATAATTCTTCCACCAACCTATTTGGGTCGCAATGACCGAAGGGATAAGATTCGAGAAATAAGATGCCGTACTGATGCTTTTATGTATTCTTTCTTTCCTCGTGCTATTCGGGATTGCGATGCTTAGCACCCTCTGCCACCCACAATGTTTGTGAATTGCGGAGTTTGGATGTAGATAGTGATAGACCGTGTAACCAAGTAGCATTTATGATACTTTTTATCTTTATATGATAGGAATTTAGAGATGACACAAAGTCAAAAATCGTGAAGCAAAAAAAAAAAAAAAAAAAAAAAAAAAAAAAAAAAAAAAAAAAGTATATCGGGAAATAATAAAAAAAAACTATCTAAAGATAATGTTAGTTTATGTCTTACGGTAGCATATAAGTCAATTTTGAACCATATTAGTCACATAGTTCCTTATGATACAGTGGTAAAAACTTTTAAAGTATTGTCTATGTGTGCGTGTATCTTTGGGTAATAATGAACGCATTTCAACTGAACTTACCATAATGACAGCTTATTTCTTCAGTTAAGAAATAGGATATTTTGTTAATTTGCATCAGTTACAAATTTCCCAATGATATAGAGGACAAAATTTAATTCTTGAATTACTGTTTTGTTTGCGCACGTCACGCAAAAACTAATGAATGGATTTCGGCGAAACTGCCTACATTGGTAGATTATGTAATTAGTTGACATGTTTGATTCCTCTTCTTTTCAAGTATTAAAAGATTTCTACCATAACACAGAGGCCAAATTTTGGAATTTTTGTATGTGTGTGCACGTATTAAACAAAAACCAAAAATTTCAACGAAACTGTTCATCGCATATCTCACTCCAGCTGCATTTCCCAAAATCACTTTTACAACTTTCTTAAGTGAAATAAAAGATTTGATTACAATTAATAACGGAAAGCAAATAGGCCCAAGCAAAGTATTGAGATTGTATAACTTGTAAATCCAGGGAAACTACATATAAAATTAGGAAATTACTTATATTATTAGCACGTGTATTGCCATGATAAATTCCAGCAGTTGAAGTTTTTTTTTTTTCTTTTTTGGATTACGCAATATTTTCAGACTGTGCTAGTGTTTAAGTGTTAACATTCTGGCCTGGAATTCTGAATGACCCCGGTTCGTTTCCCAGCTCAGCCTTCCTGATTTATACTGTCCTTGGCTCCCCAATGCCATTGGTACCCAATTACAGCAGTGGTACGTGAAGTTGCGTCAAGGGTACGCGCTGTAATATTTTGGGTAAGGTAATTAAAAAGCAATTACGCAAACGTTACTATCGCGAAAACATATATTAAGACATCAAACTGCGTGTAAATTACGTTACAATAAAGTTGTAGTTGTGGGCGGCGTGATAGGTGCTTCCGTGAATCGCGTTGCGTAGTACCTATGCAACGCGATGTGCACCTCGATTGCCGTGGAAAGAACGAGTCACAATTGACCTTCACTGTGCCGACACGACATCGTGCCGTGCGTTAGCCGAGTGACTGCTCGCCCCTTTCCGTGTCCACACTTGTCCGAAGCTCTTCCGTGTGTTGGACGTGTTCCTACTCAGTTTTCAGTCTTCTTTAACATTTTCACATGGTTGTTTCACCGAATAAATGTTCAAAAATTTCTGTCGCAGCATCTGATGGATGATGAAACGTAATTTTACAAATATTTCAGAATGACGCAATCCACATTTAACGATCTTCTGATAAAGCTTGAAGTGAGGTTGAAGAAAAACACGCTGTTATAAGGCAGTCAATAACACTGAAACAACGTAGGGTCGTAAAGGACCGGAAATTTCCAAACTTCCACAGTATGCTTCCCCACAGCCATCAGGGCAACACCGCACCGTCATCGGCAAGAAGTAAATCAAACTAATCGCTGCAGGTGACACAAAAGTTTCGGCCGAGTGTCGGGCGGCGATGCGATGTCGTTTCAACTAACTTCAATATAATGTGCCAGAACAATTGAGAATCTGTCGGTGCAGTGAAGGTGAGGACCAGAGAGTCGCCCGGCCTGAATACGTATATTTGTCGCTGTGCTTTTTTTTATATGTTGTAATAATCATGCATTGTTATAACAGTCACACCGGTCGTTGTTGCAAGTATTTATTTACCTTTGCAAACTGTAAGATTATGTTTTATTTGACTTATTAACTTTGAATACAGATCAAGCGATAAAACGCTATTGCATGACACGCAGGGTGTCGAAAAACAAAACACATAGCTATGACAATGCAATAATATGGTGACAGCGTCTGGTGCTGCAGCCAGGGTCGTCTCGTGTTAACAAATACGCCCTGTTTATAACAGATTGTGTGTTTAAAATCTTAAAAATGATAAAGAAGGGTACGATTTTTAAAAACTGATTAAATGTTCGATTTTTTTCAGTTTCTCACGCGTTTACTGTTTCTGATTAATCCTGTGTTCTGATCTTTTTAATTTAAAAAATACAAATGCTGAGTTAATAAGTACTTCTCTTTCAGATGGAATGGTGGCTAATAAGACGTCGAAAGGCTGATGACGATGCGTCAAACAATACTGATCGCTCTCCGGCTTATGATGAATTTCGCACTGCCAATACCCAGAGACAAAAAAGTAAAATTCAGTTTGGTTTTACATATTCCGGAGACCCTGATTCGCTTTTGCCACAGCGTGTTGTGTGTGCGTAGGCGATTTCAAATCATTCGTTAAAACCATCCTTACTCAGTCGCCACTTGGAAAATAAACACGCTAACTTCAGTCTGTATCCTTCTTTTAACATAAAGTAAGCAATCTCAAACAAAAGCAAAAATCTATAGAGCCACTATCCCCGAACAAGAACGTCAAACCGCTGCGAGCCTCTTTGCAGGTTAGTTATTTAATTGCAGAAGAAACAGAACCACACAGAATTGGGGAAAACATCTTGCTGCCAGTGGTAAAAGAGATAGTGAAATGTTATGTTTGGAGAAAAAAATAGCACGAGAACTTATTGTTATTCCTATCTCAAATAACAAAGTAACGGAGACATGTCAGATAATCTGAATCTGCAGACGTATCTAACTTGGCTAAATTTTTAGTACATGTTTCATACTTTAATTCCAAAGTGATCTATGAAGAGTTCCTATTTTGTCGCGCCTTCCGATTTGCACCACGGGGGAGGATGATATTCGGTTTTGTCGAAGAAAACAAAATTTGTGGGCAAATGCACTGCTGGTGCCAGAGCAATGACTGGTCATTTTTCAGTACTTTTAAAGCGGATACAATATATAACACAACGCGAAAGATGGACGCACTGTGAAATTTATCTGGAAGAAGTTGCTAGAAACAGAAAAATGTCTAAGAGTTTAGACGTCACTCTTGAAAATGGCGTAAACATTGTCAACTCGAGAATTTTTGCCGACATTTGCAAAGAGATTGTTAGAAAATACGAGAACCTGTTGTTACATACTGAGGTATTGGCTGTCCAGGGGAAGAATTGTTTCGAGAATATTTGAGTTGAGACATGAAATTAAGTAGATCTTGGTAGAGCATGGGCATTATGAGTGCAAACAGATGCTTATTGGCCCTTTATGGCTTCAAACATTTGTTTACGTATCAAATATCTTCACCAGATTGAATGAGCTGAATTTTGGACTTAAAGGACAGGACACAGCTATATTTACTATGCAGGAGGAAGTTGAATCAACTACTAAAAACATTCTGAAACTTTTTTTGGAAACGACTCATTCGGCTTTGAGTGAAGATATAAAATCAGCAATACAGGCAATTTAGAAATCAAATAAATTGGAAATGCAAAAAAGCAAAAGAAAAATGGCTAGATGAAAAGTGTGAAGAAGTAGAGAAGGAAATGGTGTAGGTGAAGTAGATGTTGCATATCGAAAGATCAAACACAATTTTGGAGAAATGAAGAAAAGAGGTGTGAACATTAGAGCTGCCGATGGGAAACCTCTTTTAAGCTCAGACGATAGAGCTAACCGATGGAAGGAATACATTGAAAAACTGTGTGATGGGGACGAGTTGAACAATAGCATAATGGAAAAGGAAGGCGATACCAACATTGATGACTTAGGCGATCCTGTTTTGAGGACAGAATTTAATAGAGCTCTGAATGACTTGAAATCAAATAAGGCAGTTGGGATTAATGAAATCCCTGCAGAACTTCTTAAATCTCTAGGTGAAGAATGAATCGAAAGATTATTGAAGTTGATATCAAAAATTTATGAAATAGGAGAAATTCCAACTGATTTTAATAAAAACATCATCTTCACACTTCCGAAGAAAGCACACCCGACAAATGTGAGAATTATCGCACCATTAGTCTATTATCACATGCTTCAAAATTACTGACCAGTGTAATATACAGAAGAATGTAAAGGGTAGTAGAAGAGATTGAGTGGAGAGTTTGAGTTTAGGAAAAGTCGAGGTGCAAGGGAAGCAATTCTGGCTTTAAGATTAATACTTTAATGGTGGCTCAAGAAAAAACAACGATACTTTTATGGCATTTGTTGATTTGGAAAAAGCTTTTGATAATGTTAGGTGGAACAAGATGTTCAAAATTTTAAAGAAGTCAGGTCTAAAGTATCGAAATAGAAGAATACTTTAAAAACTATATAAGAAACAGGTGGCCTTAATAAAAGTAGAGAATCATGAGAGACAAGCATCAGTTAAAAAAGGTGTGAGACAAGGTTGTAGTCTCTCCCCGTTAATATTCAACTTGTATGTAGAGGAAGCAATAAAGTCAGTAAAAGAATAATTTCAGGGAGAAAAAATCAGTATGTTGCGATTTGCTGATTAAATTGTCTTGTTAGTAGAAAGGGCTGAGGATATTGAAAAATTACTGAATGGCATGATCAAAATACTGAAGGAAGATTTTGGACTGAATATAAATCAATCACCAGTACTTTTTTTTGTTGAACTAAACGACTTTTATCAGGTTAGCAAAGAAGCAATAACAGTTTTACTACCATTTTGAAGATAATACTTTTGCAAGAAAGGTTTTTAGGCCATGACAAACATGAAAACTAAACGTCGTCACCGACTTCAACGCGAAGATGATTTAAGGCTGAAGCACACTGCATAGCAACCAAATGTATCAAATTTGTGTGAAGCGAAATCTGCATGTTTGTACCATTAAACCTGAGTAAAAATTTGTGATTTTCATTATTATTCGAATTATTGTAATAACAATATTGTACATTTCTTTATTTTCTGTGACGTTTGTTACTGAATCAAAATTTAATAAAGATCGAAAAACTTTTTTAATTTTTTATTTATAATTTCAGCTGTAAGTAGTGCTCGGGAAAAATTAATTGGGAACCACTGTCTTAAGCCATTCCAGCCGAAAGCAGGGATCTTCCTTCATAACATTACGGGCCAATTTCCTTCTATTTACCGAGCATGGTATATGAGTGATAGCGCTCTGTCCTTTCATTCGGGAGGACACTAGTTTAAATCCCCGTCTGACCATCAAGATATCTGGTTTCCGTGGCTTCCCAAAATCATTCACATTGAAAGGCGGAATTTTTCCTTCAAAAAGCCATTGCAGGCTTATTTCACGTTCTTTGATCCTCTTATTACTCTAATGACCTTGATTATGACAAGCCGTAAAGCATAAGCAATAGAAAAACCCTTCCAGTTCTCTTTCCATATTTCTCTTCTGGTTAAAATGGTAAATAAAATTAATTTTTTAAAAAATAGATGTTAAAGCCAATGTTATGTACACATATCTAACCAGCGAAAAGAGAATGTCATTTTATTATGCTTATTTGCTCGCTTTCTGAGTGTTTATAATGTTAGGCCATCATGCTATATGTTAATTCAACAGATTTTCACTTGCACCGCAACTCAAACTTAATTCCAGACGAGAAAATCTGGAAGAACTTTAGCTCTGGTCAAAATCTGTCGCAGCTACTTGTTTAGTTAATGGACTAAAAATGGATTCCGTTTAAATTATTTGTGGGTGTTAGCACGTAGCTGCCATTCAAATAATGATATTCTTAAAAAAAAAATGGTAAATGCAGTAGTCGTATCTAGTGAATACGCCTTCGTTTAGCCAAGGAAAAAACAAATTTGGTTCGTCGTACTTAACTGGTAAACATTTTATTCAAGTACACAAGACAAACCACTACTCAGTACGAAACTGCTACAATACATGTTTTGGACGAGGTTTACTTAAGCAACTCTCTCTAAGGTAATACCAAAGTTGATGTGCTGAAATATTTTGTCACTTATCGACGCCTGATCCAACTCCGTGGACCCTCATGACCTTCTCTCACTTGGATTTCTTGCGCAATGGGCATAGCAGACACCTTTCTGGATTTCTACGAGATTTTTCTTCACTTCTAGGAGAATTCATATGATCTTGTTCTCCCTTTGTTGCCATTTATGTCAAAATTTTCACTTTGAAAGTATCTCTATTTTTCAAAGCATAATTTCATTAATCTTGAAATGGCTTTAAATTGTCAGCCGTACTGCATTTAATTCTAAACAATATTATTTTGCCTCATGTCGCGTGACAAAAGAGTGGGGACTATTATTTAAGGCCATTCGACATGCACTCGCATATGAATTAGTAATAACCAATAAAAAACGATAAAAAACATTTGTTCTTGGAGGAGATTGAGTATTAATTGTTTGAATTTAAAGCTATTATAATTTTATAATGAACTACCTTGAAGGGATTTCGTTGCATTTACAAAAATCAAATGTGAAATTTAACAATTTATGATTTCTTAAAAAATGATAGTTGTAAGAAATATTTAAAGAAAAACAATTACATTCATGACTGAAATTTACAGAGCACCGCATAATTGTTCAACTAGCATCAGATTATCAGAATACTGAGAACCTCTTTTATTACTCAGGTCACCCTGCCAGAGCCGTTTCAGGTTCACCCGAAACTGAAGTGCGATGCATTTTTTTTTAGTTAACCAAAAATTATTACCATCGTCAGCACAAGCTGAATAGGTCCTCACATGGCACATAATTGCACCAGCGACACGACGTACGAAGGTGACTTCACCATCCTAGACCACCTGTCACAAACACATGTGCCGATTGTCACTAAAACACTTCCTCCTCTTCCGCCACTCTGCGGCGAGCCCAGTCACGGGCTGTCCTCGGCTCCGTTGGTTTCGGAGAAAGAAAAGAAACAACAACTTTAGAGGGTACTTTGCATTGTGGGACATCCTAATAAATCTGAGGCTCCATTCACTTGTCCATCTTTCCACAATGCACCCACGCGAACTGTCCCTCGCCAGGTCTCAACTCCCTGCAGTGTCCAAACTGGATGTCATCTTTGCGGATGCGGATGTTCAGAGCTTGACATCCGCGGATGCGGATTTTTTGCGGAAGCGGATGTGGAAAAATAAATTTATAATTATTTAGATTTTAATATTTTATTAAAAATAAATTAAAAATCAATCTTTTTTCATAATTAAATTCTATTTCCATATAATACTGCCATATTGATTTATTTTTGCCTGATCTTTCAACAACAACAATAGTGGGATGATTTCACAAGTGAATTAAATTATTTAAATAATTACGTACGCGTCTAAAAACCAGTCTTTATCATATGAAGTTTGCGGAGTTCGTGGCTGGCTACACTAATTCAAGCGTCAAGCACAAGGCCACGCTTAGTCGTAAAGGACCAGAAATTTCTGAACTCTTTGTATATGATTTTCCATATCGACCAGCCCGACACCGGTCCGCACCGTCAAAAATTAGATCCAACTAATGACTGCCGACACACGGTGCAGTGTCGTTTGAACTCACTTCAATCGAGTGAGCGACAACAATAAGAAAAGTGTCGGTCGGTGACAGTGTGGGTTCGGTGCTGTCTATTGTAGCCCGATCTTTACTTTACTTGCAAGTTTAAACTAGTAAATTCGTGGCTTAGGTAATAACACCGTTTAGTTCATTGTTACTTTTATTGCAAGATCGTCAGAAAACAATCACTTTTTTGTTAGCTAAGCTACAATGGACAGAATCTCGAAAAGAAAAATGTAAACAAAACATCCGCGATACATCCGCATTAAAAATTGCGGATGGGGATGCAAAAGCGGATGTAGAAATTTATGCGAAAGTTTTGCACTTGCGGATGCGGATGCGGATATTCGTTACATCCCTAGACTTGGACTCCAAACACATAGCACGCACGATAACAACGGCCCACTCCGACCTCTTGTTCTCCGTGCCCGCCTGCTCCTCCAATAGGAGCTACAAAATACAGTTCTGTTCTTTCTTATGAAATGATTTAACGTTTTACTCATTTCAGTATGAACATCAACGCCAGACCAAATAAGTGGTCCCGCATATAAGAGTTCATAAAAAACAAAAAATTGAATTTAAAAATAGTTTAGGGGAGAAGGGGAGGAAAAAGAAACGTATTAACTAAGCAGTGCCAACAGGAAGAGAGAAAAAAAGGGAAAGGTGGCTGAATATCGCCGACAAAAAATTGACGGAAATCTTTGAAACGGTAAATGGGAAACATTTCATGTAAATTTGACCGAAATGTATCGCTTCACAAACAGGTAAACAAATTATCTTAAAAAATAGAAAGAGACAGAGAGAAAAAAAGGAAAAAGGCTCACAAAAATAGAGTTTCCGGATGCAAAAAAGCGGTTGTTAAATCTCAACATAAATTTGTCTATACTGCATCTCGGCCTGAGTTCTTGACCTATCACCAAGTCACGTGTCTTGATGATTAATGCGTTTTAAACTGGGTGAGAAAAGCGACTTCTATCTTCTGACCCACGGCCCCATTGGCTCAGTTGGCTGCTGCAATGTGACACTCACAGTCATCCACCCTTACAACATCACTGACGAATACTGTCACACTGGAGAAGACAATCGGAAACCACCCAAGTTCATATTACCAGAAATTGCCATGAAGGAGAAAACAACCCCCATGGTTACCGCCTACGCTTAGAAAGTACATTGGTTATTATAGGGAAGAAAAAAAGTACATTTTATTTTTCATTATTGTTATGTTTTAAAACATATTTTTTTATTGCTTTTCGCAAGTTTTATCAAATAATTATCACTGCTTAACAAATGCACAGCATCTTTACAGTCTGTATTAAAGTTAAAGTCAATAAGTAATTCGTTTTTGATCAGGTTCAGAGACGCTTTGTTTCTTTCATCTCGCCAATTGCTGTTCATTACAGAAAAAACTCTCTCTGACGTGGAGGGAATAGACAGTAAAAATGAAATTACTTTATACAAGTTTGAAAAATTATCATCAGTCTTATTAAATATTTGCTCCCATTTTTGTGCAGTAGATGATTCCGTAAAACCTTCTGAACTATATATCTGGTCATAAAGTTTGTTTAATAAAGCAATTTCTCCATAAAGATCATTCGTATCTATATTAAGTTTGTTCAGTTTTAAATTTTCTATTATGTTAACAATATCATCAAATTCAACATTGATTTTTAAATTTATATTGCCAAGTGTAAATAATCAGTTTGTGTCATTAAAATCAAACCATTCACTTAGGTAATCTAAGGCATTGTCAATAAATAATAAATAATTCGTGTGAATTTCCCTAGTCAGTTCCGATGAAGACAACAGTCTAATTTTTTTTTGCCTGTTTCATAGCCAAAATGGAGATCTTGTTTCCTTTGTGCCAATCCCTCTCTCAGATTAACCATAATCTTATAAATGCAATGCAATTGCCTTCTAGACATTTTACGGCTTTATTAAATAAATTTAACATGTGGCTACAAAAATGGAAATAAATTTCAATCATGTCATTTTTAGTGTTGTTGAGGAACAATAATTTTTTTTAAACCATTGGACAGTTGTCTAAACTTACAAAATAACTTCTAATAGGTGACCAATTTAATAATAATGTATCATTGCATGGCAAAAGAGAAAGCCATCTTGTTCCCACATGGCGTTTTACTTCATGAAGGTCTCCATCTTTTGATGCTACAAATCTTTTCAGCTCCTCTCTTCTTACAGCAGAATGTTAAAAATGAGCGTAAATTTTCAATATCACATTTTCTATGTCATATGGTAAAAAACTCATGGCATGTCTCACGCAATTCTGCACTATATGTGTATGACAATTTCCTTTAATCAAATCTGGCACCAAATCTCTCATATTTGTAAATAAAGAATGGTTGACACCAAAATTAGTATTTGTATTGTCAGCACTTAGCCCAGATACATTATGAAAACATAATTTGTATTGCTCGAATGACTTTTGAATTGCTTCAAACATGCCATCAGCAGATTCTTTGCTATTTTCATAAAAATCTAATAACTTGTTTTGAATGCCATTTTTGGCCGTAAAATATTGTATCACTAATGGAAACAGTTTTATATTTTTTTTATTAGCAACATCTGTTTGTAAGCAGTAAAATAAATTATCTGCTTCAATATCATCTATTACATTTTGTATAGACTATGGAAAACCCAATTCTGGATGCCCGGACGGGGAATCGAACCAGCGTCCTCCCGAATGCGAAGTCAGAGTGCTAACCGTTACACCACCCCTCTCGGTCCGTGGGTCATTAATTAACCAATCACAATGTTCGATTTCCCACTGATTTTTATACATCTGCAATAGTTTATTTTTATTTTTCGAGGTATCATATTTTTTTTTATGCATTTTTTCGGCATAACATATTCACTATCTATTTGATCCGTTTCACTATCAAAAGTACGTTTTGTAGGTGTACATGGAGTGCTTTGTTTACTGAAGTTGTGCTTGTCCATGATTTACTATAACATACATCTATAAAACCTATAAATGGTATTCTTATTGCTCTCAAACCGCTTTACACAAAACAAACAAACAAAAAGTTTTGACACAACAATAACGTTGTTGACATCTGAGGTTAGGTTGTGTTCAAAAATTATTAAAAACGAGAATCAAGTTGCACTGGTGATCTATCGATTCGACACCAATCGATAAAGTATCTTTTTACACAAAAATGCTTACGGCCAAACTTTTTTAAATCCCACAGAAATCAAATCGTGAGAAATAAAGTATTTACGCGTACTTTATTGTTTTCATAAAGTATAGAGTACAATTACCAGAAATAACGTACAATACTTTATTATAAAGTACGGGTGGCAACGCTAGTCAAGACGTCTGTAGAAGGAAGATCTTCTGAAGAGAATCTTGTTTTGTACTGTATAGTATCTACGAAACCCGTATCCAGTATCAATTGTTTGATCTTCCCAGGAGAATGCTAAACAATCATCAAACATATTTTAAGAACGCTCAGTTCGTTCGAGCTTTTTCTTTAAATGTTTAGTTTAAATGTTTATTACCGGAGGCGCAGTATCTGACCGACGGCCGTTGAGTCTTTCTGCCCATGAAAGCAGGTAAGCGATTCCTTCGAAACTGGACATGGGTCTTTAGAAGCATCAGGCCTTTCTCACTTCTCGATGGTTAAATTCTAATTTCTTTCTTCAGGCTTTCCGCCTCGTCAACGTCGAGGTCATTAGGAGTGTTTGAGGAAAAGGAAAAATAAGGAATTCGGCCATGCACGTTTGAAGGAACCATACCCGGAACAGCCTGGAGTTAATTCGGTAAACCATGGAAATCCATAGCCTGAATGGTCTGACGGAGAATTGGATTCGTGTCGTCCCGGATGACAGACCTGTGCAACGGAATCGGAATGAGCTTCTTTTATCCTCGAAAAGTCTGATGAATATGACAGTTGAATAGTTTGGATGTTTAGGCGGTAGGGTAAAAATAAAATACAAGGGGTGATCAAATGAAAAGGTACGAAACGACGTAAAAACGTAAGAGTTAAATATTTGCACATTCCGCCATGGAAGAACGTCGCGAGACATCTCGGGATGCGATTGGAGTCTCTGACTGAGATCGAGCATGCGTGGGCGCCCGCATGCGCAGTAGAGAGCAGAGGCTCTTATCAAAAGCGGCGTCCAAATGATGTGGCAGTCCGTATGAGGACAGGATGGCGTACAGGTGGGGGATGTGTACTGTGAGACACTCCGACGCCTACGCAGGTCCATCAAGAACAAAAGACCGGGGCTGCTCACGGAGGGTGTGGCTCTGCTCCATGATAACGCGCGTCCACACGTCTCCAGAGTCACACACATGGAACAGGCCAAGTTCAAGTGGGAGACGTTGGACCATCCGCCCTACAGTCCGGACATGTCACCCTGCGATTTCCATGTGTTTGGTCCACTGAAGAAACACCTAAAAGGGAAGCGCTTCAACTCGGACGACGTACTCAAGGACGCTGTGAAGGACTGGGTCTCGTCACGGCCACAGGTATTCTGGGAACAAGGAATCCTGCGGCTTGTTCATCAGTGGGATCGTTGTGATCAGGCCTATGGTGTATAATTTGAATAAAGTCTACATTTGTACCCACCGTGTCGTTTCGTACCTTTTCATTTGATTACCCCTTGTAGTAAAAAATGTAACTTCTTTTATTCATGCATAGTTATTGAAGCAAAAGTAGTGTAACACTATCTCGTTTAACCTCTTCAGTCCCGAGCTCATACTAAAAGCGCAAGAGAAGTACTATTGTGTTATTTACTTTGTGTTAATGCTAGTTAACAATGAATGACCATTAAAATTTTTTTTGAAACAATAATTAATTTTTTATAGATGGTATATATATGATACTTTGGGAGTCAAGCAGGAAAATTATACACACAACTTTATTGCTTCATGTTACTTTATTTCATGGAAAAAATGTATGTCTTTACCTTTATTTCTACGAGACACGTTGTACAGTTGCAGGATCCCAAGGTTCTAATCAGGGCTGCCAAAAGCAGAAGATCGAACATATGAGCTGTGAGAAGCGCGATGTATATTGTAGATGATACGATATTCCAGAAAAGGGTCAGCTGTGCAGTGGCCCGAGAAAAAAATAATTCCTGGAGGTATCATATATGATACCTCGGGACTGAAGAGGTTAATGTCCTGCTAGAACTAAAGACTTCAGTTTAGGCCTTGATTGGAGTTGATGTCAACAGCGACCGGAAGTAGTGGAGAGAATATCGGAAGCTTCGTAATAAGCCTTTATCGTTCTTCTTGAAATTGAACAGTATGGTCAGTTGGTTACGTTTATCCATAAAATTCCCCCCTCTCCAAATTATACCAAGATATGTAATTATTGGGAGCATGACTTAGCCATATTCATGATATGAACACATGTCTGTATAAATGTCATGTTTGCATTGTTATATTAACACGTAACTCATTGGCATGGGATGACTCATCTAGTGTCAATGGCAATGGATTCTGTTTTTAAATTATTTCATGCAGACTCTCTGTCTCTGATCGTAGTATATTTTTATTTATAACACTAGCCGTACCCTCTGCTTCATCACGAGGGATATGTGATTTTTTTAAGTCACAAATAAAGTATCAAAGAAGTACTGGACTGGCAGGTAGAAGCAAAGGCGTAGGCTTGTTTTGTTTTTCTTGGAGTTCCTCATTTCCCTTTGAATTTACATTGCATACAATCCTTAAATCAAAACTGAACGCATCGTGTGTTTCTACTCTCTTCGAAGCTACCACTAATTGGGGAAGTTTATGTTTGTTGATGACACCCGGGTACTTCAGTATTGTTCATATAGCTTCGCAAACAATATTTGAAACGACGGTGCCTAGCGTCTGTATGAATAGGTTGCTTTATTTTTATGTATATGAATTCATACATAAACTCTCTAGTAGAATCGCAAAGTCGAACACATCATCACTGCATATATATTAATTGTCTTGGTAGGCATTTGAATTGCGAGAAAGTTCCACCAGATAATGTATAATTTTTGTAGTCTCAAAGACCTGGTAACAGAGTTTCTTCCCGGCTGCTTAATGCACCTCTATTGTAGCCGCTTCACATAACCTGATTTTCGAGCTTACAGTTTTACGAGAAATCCGAACCACGGAACGACCTAGCAGATTCATTTTAGCAAAGCAAAGTTTTGACAGAGGCGAAGGACAATTTTAAGAACAGGAAACATTCCAGCTGAGACCGGGATTCGGACCTAGGGCCATCCATAGAATGGGCAAGTGCCTTTACCAACTGAGCCACTAAACTGCTCGGCATACATTATTAAATGGACAATTAAATGGATAGACCTATACAAAATTTGGAAAATTTGCTGTTTTTTCCTCTGTATCATGTTTGAGATATGCGAATAATCAAGATAAAAGGTATCCTTAATGTTAACTGATGACATAAGTTATTGCTATGTTATATTCTGTTTAAGACTGTTCTATTGTATATGCGAGAAGCACCCACAGATAGCCAAAATTTAAAATTCGTGAAACATAAGCTAATACTCTGTGAAGTTTCGTTGACATCCATTCATTAGTTTCTTCGTGACACTCGGACAAGCAGAAAAATAAATCCAGATTTACGTTTTTGGAATCTGTATCATCGATATTTTCTAACGTATCGGGATAAAGAGTATCTTATATCCTGACTGATGACATATTCAATAACTATGCGCAGTCTAGTTTAATTTCGTTCATTAGTATCTCGGTCATGCATGAACATACATTCAACCAGACAAAAGTTCTAACACTTAAGATTTTGACATGTCTTTCATCAGAAGTGTATATTGGAATTACTCTTTTTGACGTAAATTTGATGTACAGCCATAACTTTTCAACAATTTTGTATATGATTAATTGACTTTCAGGCTTTGCCGCGTTGTTTATTTCATTACCTAAGCTTTCGGCTGGTATCCTCCAGCCTTCGTCAGAGATACTGTTTATGTTGACATAGCAACGAGCGCCAAGCATCGCAGAGTAAGAGGCCGCTATCTTCGTTGATGTTGTTAGTGTTTTTTAAAATTTCTGCTGCCTCTTTCACCCGCCATGTCGCACCATCATCCGGCAACGAAGAGAGGCGTATTGACATCACTCAACTTAGGAGCTAAGACAGTATGTGACTCGGAAAGTCTGAATGAAGAAATGGAGACACAAAAATATTCCAAGCCAACGGCTATAGTGAATCTGAGATCAGGAGGGTTTTAAGACCCAATAAACCTATGGGAGATGTCAACTTATCCCATGATATTAATGTGCCAACAAAATTCGCCTGTCTCCCATACATACAGGGAATCACAGACCGGATTGGGAAATTGTTAAAGCGGGTGGAGGTGCGAATAGTATATAAGGCTAACTGCAAACTTGGTCAGTCACTGACAAAGGTAAAAGACAAATTACACCCACACCAGCTTATGGGTGTTTACGAAATCCCCTGCAGTTGTGGCAGTGTTTATATCGGCGAGACAGGTCGCACTGTGGCGGAGAGACTTAAAGAACATATCCTCCACTACAAATATAACAACAGTGACAAATCCGCCGTAGTCCGCCATGCTATTAATACCGGGCATGAAGTAAAATTTCAAGAAACGAGGCTACTGTGGAGAGAAGACCAGTGGTGGCCCCGACGGGTGAAAGAGGCAGCAGAAATTTTAAAAAACACTAACAACATCAACGAAGATAGCGGCCTCTTACTCTGCGATGCTTGGCGCTCGTTGCTATGTCAACATAAACAGTATCTCTGACGAAGGCTGGAGGATACCAGCCGAAAGCTTAGGTAATGAAATAAACAACGCGGCAAAACCCGAAAGTCAATTAATCATGAACAAAGATGGCCGTGGAAGTCTGAGGAATTTTGTATATGTATATATTTATGTTCGTTTGAACCAACTCGGACCACATTAAGCCGTCGTATGTCTTGGATTTGCTTTGAATGTGTACACATGAGTGTTTCAACAAGGGCCGCTAAACATAGAGGGGACCTTCAGTTCTCGTGTAATCTGAGCCACGGATGCTTTCCGGTGAACTTCGCATTACACAGCAAGCCATGCCAGAGGTGAAGGTCGGGTTTAGGGCATATAAAAATCCTCTCTAGGACTGGGATTCGAACCGTGGCCCTTTCACTTTCCATACTGACGCCTTAACCCCTGAGCAACCGACCGCTTCTTCTAAAATTTTATTACATAGCAAAAAATTGGAGAATGTACTCCACCCTGCACAGCTCGTGACACCGCGACACGTAACCATTCGTAACGCCAGATAAAAAGTTCCCTGTACTTTAGCTGATGACATAAGCTATCACTATGGAAAGTTTTGTTGAAATACATTCATTACTTTTTGCGTGGACTGAGAAAAGAAATCAAAACTTACGGTTTTGGACACTGTATTATAGGGAATTTTTATTAACGTATCGTTATGAGAAGCAACCTATATCCCAACCGAAGATATAAACTACCCTATTTTCAGTTTAGTTAAAATCCTTCCATTAATTTCTGTGTGATGCGCTACAGACATAAGTTCTAAATGTTACGGTTTTCTCATTTCTGTCATCAGTAGAGTACATTGCATTTACTTTTCTCGAAATAAATTTAATTTACATATTTCCTATAATTTTATTACAAAGTATAAATAATCTTTACTCCATAACACCACATTTTTAACTTTATGTTGAGGATAAATGTAAATCTGCTTCATATATTCAAATTATTGTATTCCTCTACAGTTTTCCCATCCATTTGGTTGTAGTTCATCTAATTTTGGTTCAATTAGAATTTCTTGTCTTCGATTAGAACGCAATGTACCGTCTATAGTTGGAAACTCTGTAAGTAAACTACGTACTACGTACCTTATTATTTTACCCTTTCTCAGGAATATTAGTTAGTAGATTTACACACGTAATTCAAGAATTTTTATGTGGGGCAGTTAGTTCAATTTCCTGACTAAGGGGGATTTTTACGGACGCTCAATGGAACCTCTTCTTGGGCAACGTTTGATTTATTCATCTGAAGTATTACACATGAAACTGTAGTTCCCCATTACCAGATAGGGATAGGTTAAGGAAAGACAAATTCAGAATGCGCGGAAATAATAATAATAAAAATAACAGTCATTTGGAGACAGAGAATTTACTTTTGCATTTTGAAAACTTTTTCTAGCTTACCTGATTTATTTTATTTTCAATATCAAATCGCACCATGATAATGAAGGCACTGGTGTTTACTGTGTGGTCTTTCACGTTCCTTGTGGTTAGGACCTATTGTGAAACCAACTTAAAATCGATAACTACGATATAAATTTTATTCTTGTGGTTCACGGTAATCACAGTAATTTACTTAGGTTCACTCCTCGAATCCCCGGCTATACAGATGTGTTTACTCAATGGATTCCCAAAATCACCGTAGGTGAATGCCGGGATGATTCCTTCAAAATGCCAATGTATAATTCCTTCCTATTCCTTGCCTCCACTCTTTTCCCGACTCTGATGTCTTCAGCGTCGACGAGCCATAAGCCGGAAGCACAATTTATAATAAAAAGCCAACCTTAGAGAGATACTCGAAATTATACGGGTTACTGCTGTAGATGTAGACAATCAGTGATGGTCTTTTATGAATATGGACTTTGGTACATATTTTATCTCCACTGTATCAGGTTAGTTATTAGAAGTAGTATTCGAAGAATATTTTATTTTCTAATATAACCTGGACATAAACTTCACAGTGATTTAGGTTTTCAAATTCAAGCTATGGAACAGTGTATTTTCATTCTGGGTCTTCTCGGGAGAGCCGTCCGATTCGTTACAGGTATATATAGTTGGAGGGATAGCGTAAGTGCGATGTTGAAGGAGTTACGTTGGGAAGACCTGGAGCACCGAAGGCGTTACTCTCGACAGAAGCTAATTGAAAAATTCTCGACTGACGTATTTCGGAATGATAGTAAACAAATATTGCTACCAGCAACATTCATATCTCGGAATGACCGCGAAAATAAGATAAGAGAAATCTGGACCAGAACCGATTCATTTCTTTACTCATTTTTTCCACGAGCGATTAGGGAGTGGAAAAGAAAGGATTTACCGGGCGAGTAAGCATAAAATTTGACGGGAGTAGCTTTCGATATAGCACTCCGGCCTTCCTGATCTGGGTTTTCCATGGTTTCCCTAGATCGCTCCAGGCGAATGCTGGGATGGTTCCTCACAAAAGCCCATGCACGCCTCCTGCCATATCCCGTATATCCCTTCCAAACCATTCATTACCTTTCCGGATATGTGCAATGCACCCTCTGCCACACACTTTTAGTGAATCGCGGAGTAATAGTAATAGTAATGTTTTATTTTTCCCCTGACTGCCAAAGAAAGTTTATATTTTTCCAATATATATATATGCTGTAGAGTAGGTTAAATTCATTGACGAATTTAGATGAACATGGTGTCGTTGGGTTAGTTTTGATACCACAAGTAGTATAGCTTATGTGTTTATACCGTAATGCCAATATCGTAAACAGTGGTTGCGGAAATTTCCATGGTTTCCCGAAATAACTCCAGGCGAATGCCGGTATTAGAGTCGTGCAAACGCTGTGTTGGCTCGCTGGGTTTATCGCTGCCAGTGCGACCTCTGCCGGTTAAATCCCAGTACAGAGGACCATGCCTGGACGTAAGCTGGAACCTGACAGTAGGCTTGGTCTATTATCTGCTAGGTTTGTGTGCTGTGTGGTGACGAAGCGACGCTGGTACTCGGCGGGTACAATCGGAACAGACAGGAACTGCTTGTTGTCTTATAATCGCTAAATCGAAGAATGAAGTAACTGAAAAATTAACGAGAGGGATGTTTTCTTCTTCTTGTTTACTACGTGCGGATACTTAAAGACCGGCCTCAACTTTATGCTAGTGAAAAAGTAAAAAACGGTAGTTGCGCCACATTTCAACATTTCTTCGGCGACGTTCGGGCATTTCATAAAAAGTGGAACAATCTTTCTCTAAATATATGAATGATTTGTTCATTATTAACAATTACTTATTGTAGTGATATTCTTTATGTCATTAAAGTGAGTTCAATGTTGCACATTAAAAGGTACTAATCCTTACTAGACATAAAATATATTTGAAACTTCCGTATAAATCACAATCCATTAATTGTGGATTCAGGGTATAATTTATGTATGTCAGTAACTGTAGATAACTTATTTTTATGGTTTTCATCACACTGTGTTCTGATCTCTGAATTTGTAATACTTCCGCTACATATATTTACCAAACACATACACGTCCCATTTCATATCTGCGGCGGTTCAATTGATAGAACATACACAAAATTGTTTGTAATCATTTGTATACTGTAAATTCGAGAATGCCCCTGCCGTAAAATCCTCTCTCGGTTTCTCTGATGCACAATCCTTGTTGCGTGGCACAGGCGAGGAAGACGCTATGCTCTGTTCTTGCATTTCCGAGCCTTCGTTTGTCCACTGTACCTGGGGAAGCTCCAGCGGTCATAGCTCACCCGAGTAAAGACGACCGATCATAGAAATAACCGATCTTCGAAATGGCCATGGTCGAATTTCTTCCCATTCCATGCACTCAGTTCTTTCCCGCCACCAATGCCCCCAAGGTCGATGAAGCGTAAAACCATAAGCAAAAAAAGTTGTCAAAGACGTTTCAAAAATAAATACATTGCGATAGTTTGTCACACTAAGTGGACGACTTTGAATTTGAGCTCTGCACTTAGAATTGCGGTGAGCCGTAAAGCGATCGTAGACGTACGCGAAGATACTGTGCATGTTTGATCGGAAACACGAGTTTTTTTGTTGTTGTTTTCGTAATTGTTTTAAAAACCCCTGGGAGATGCATTCTTATTAGGCACAACGACTTCCGTCTTTTAGGACTTAGTCTTGTATTCACATGTACTTACCATTAAATAGTTAATACAATTATAGTTTATTTTTAAATTTAATATTCGTATTACTGTTTATAATGACACTCTCTCGATAAACAAAAAGTGTTCACCTCATGGCATGTAAAGTAAGACGAACGTGTCCAAAAGATGAGGGAAAATCTGTTCGAATGTAATGAGTATCATGCAATTTTTTTAACACGCCCAACAAATGAAACTTCTATGGGTTACAGACATTTTTTTCTGTGTATTTTTCCTCTGTATTTTTGTCTGTGTATTTTTTTATGTTCATGATATTTTTATTTCGTTCAAGTGGACGAAGTATACTACCTTCGCAGCATTTGTTCAGTAAATAAGAACTTTGTCCAAGCTATTCTCGTAACAAATGAAAATTCACCAAAATTTAATGCGCACTTCAGTAGACTATAGAGAATTGTATAGAGCCTTGGTATGTATTATTCATACACAGCTTTTATGTCGGAGAACAACTTGGAAAAAAATATCGGATAATTGTTCTTAAAATCAATTGGATGCTAGAGACATAAAAAAATATTTTTTTTGAACAAGTGGAACTTCTTTATTATATAGATATTTACATATAGTATGTTTGTGGTGATCATTAATAATTATATTTATTATTATTATCCTGATTCCATTACATTTGGTGATTTTGCATAATATATTGTTGTAACAAAAGGTTTTCGGTAACTGAGATAGGAAATATATGTTTCACAGTTAACATGATTCACTGTTTAAGGTTAGTAGCTGCTTAAACAAAGTATCGTCGTGTTCTCTTGCGAACAAAGTTACGAGCGCATGCGCAAAACGTTACCAGGCATGCGCACTTAGCGCGTTACGTATAAGCGTAACGCCAGTAACGCTAGTAACACTAGTAACGCTGGCAAATTTCTCCCTAGTGAACGTCCATAAGCCACGTAGCTCCATTTTGGCCTATTGATTCCAGAAGATATTTTGTACTGTTTTCTCTTGTCAAACTATCATACGGAGATAATTAAATGACAGAAATAAATATTCACATGTCATTGTGTGTTCTGCGCCTTATTTTATCTTTGATAAATAATATGAATAAGAAGCTACGTGGCATGGCTTGGAACCCCCCCCCCCCGTAGCCTTCCAGCCAACCCCCCTCCCCCCCTAGACGGAGTCACGTAGCTTATAGACGCACCCCTAGCGGGGCCCAGAGTAATTTCACTTAAAAAAAAAAAATATGTGGATAGTAAAATCAGTTATTGCGTCGTTTGCACGTCAGAAAAGAGAAGCTAAAAAATTAGTTAACTTGCAGGAATAAGCTCCGAAAACACTCTAGCAGGTATCAATATCGTCTTATGCTGCGTGATATGAACAAATGAAGCAGCATGCAAACATTGTTCAAAGATTTGTAACGCATGCCACATACTTCTATATCAAAGCAGATTGGTAGAGTTATTACGGTTGATTTAAATGTTCTTCACTTCCCTAAACATTTAATAGCTCCGTTAGGTTCGCGGTAACCAATTCCATTCAACTGCACTTTGTCATTGTATTACAGTGGCGCGTGTCTGTCTCAAACAAAATTATGACTGTTTTCGTTCATTAAACCGTTTACGAAGATCGTTCGTTTGGTGGGACGACGCTACGGACGTCAACTGTCAGGCAATACTCTTCACACAGCAAGTTGAATAATTTAGTGCAACATCTCCCTTTATATATACACACCGAGCGTGGTGGATGAACGGTTAAAGTTCTGGCATCGCCTTCCGGAAGACGCGGGTTCAAATCCCCGTCCGGGCATCCAGATTTGGGATTTACATGGTTTCCCCAAATCACTCCAGGCGAATGCCGAGATGCTTCCTTCAAAAAGGCCATGGCTGAACTCCTTCCCGTTCCTTGTCCCCAGTCCCATCCCGCATCTAATGATCTTATCCGTCGACGAGGCGTAAAGCCGTAAGCAAAAAAAAAAAAAAAAAAAAAAAAGATATATATATACAAGACTGTCCATTGTTTTTGGACACCTCTAAAATGTGGTAGGTGAAAAAACTTATTGTGTAGATATTCAGAATATCAGAATAGCTCTCGAATGGCTAATACCTAATAAATATATAAATTCAAACGTAGGAATAAGTTTTTCAAGTGGTGAGAAACGATCGGCAGATCTTGCAGTTCTTTTTCCATCAAGACAACAAATATTTCTATGAACAATTACGTGGTTGTCATTGTACTGCTAAAGCTGCTACTGTCATAGCCTATTCCAACTTCCTATCGCTTACGGAATGGCTCTTCTCCTATATGGATTGCATCTTGTTTTGTAGAAAATAATCATTTCAGTGTGTGTATGTCTCAGGGCAGCGTAATTGAACAATGAAGAACTGTAGTCTTATGTCTCTGTAATCAATATCAATGTCGATTTAGCTATACAATATATATACAGGGCGTTCGCCGGGAAACGCAACCCACTGTTAGCGCTACAAGGAAGAAACTGCTCCCGGCGAGCGAGCGATCAGCTTCCGGCATTGTTCGACCGTCGGACGCGGACTATTTCACAATAATTACGCTTCATAAACTTGTATGTGCTAAGCATTTAAATGTGTCGTAATTCATTAGCTTACCTTATAAAAGATGTTGGAAGTGTTGACCCTCTTGTGTAATGCACATTTCACATCTTCTGAACATATTTCGAGACACACGCTGGATTTCACCTTTGTCAATGGACATTATTACTTGATAGATTTTTTCCTCAAGTTCTTCCAATGTGTGAGGATTTCCTTCGTACACCTTACCCTTAAGTTTACCCCAAAGGTAGAAGTCACAAGGGTTTAAATCCGGTGATCTGGCGGGCCACAACCCACGGCTGATTACACGATCATAAAACACTTCGTCAAGTGCAGCAAGCGAATTTCTAGCGGTGTGAGCTGTCGCCCCATCCTGTTGAAAATAGCCGTACAATTTTTCTTCTTCAGTAAGTTTCTCGAAAAACGGTTTCACAATATTTTCGATATATCTTGCGGAAGTAAGAGTTTCACGGAAGAAAATTGGACCTATGATTCTCGAAGCACTAATCGCACACCAAACACCCACTTTTAAGTCATGCAATGGCAGTTGGAGTAGAGTATTTGGTTTTTCTGAACTCCAGTGTCGACTGTTTTGAGCGTTAACATAACCACTCAGATGAAACCAGGCCTCATCAGATAAAAACGTCAGTTGCGGATCAACAGTGCCATCGTGGACACCCTGCAGGTACCAGTTGCAAAATCTAATCCTAGGCCCCTGGTCTATTTCTGTAATTTTATGCACCACAATTGTTTTGTACGGCTTTAAGTGAACTAGCTTTGTTACTTTCCAAGCTGACGTCTTAGATACGCCTGCCTGCTGCCCTAACTGACTTAATGATTTTTTGGGTGACTGTTCTAGTAGAAAAGCGATATCGTCAATTTTCTCCTCTGTGAGAATACGGTTGACCGACAGTCTCTTTTTGTTAAAAAATGAACCCGTTTCTCTAACTTTTTTAACCAGACGCAGAATTGTTGATTTAGCTGGCAGTAAAGCGCCAGGATATTCGCGACGATATTTACTGCGACACTTTTTAAACGACTTCTTCTTCACATATGTATCGTAGAGAAATATTCTTTGTTGCAAACTGTAACGTACCATAATTTTACTCACACTCAAACACGGTACAGATTAGTAAGAGTATGAAGCCCTAAACCAGCCAAACCGCAAAGAAACGTTTATTCACAACACTGATTAATAAGAGACTGAAGTCACAAACTAGCTACAATGCAAAGAAACCGTTCTTAACCATGTAAGGGTCCCATTATACTGTGCCACTGCACTGTTGGGGCAGCGGAGGTGTTAAACAGTGCGGTGATTCACGGTATCGTGTGGCGGGAACCGCTGGCCCCGCTGACCGAGCAAGTTGCCGACGGCAACAGACTGGGAGGGTTGCGTTTCCCGGCGAACGCCCTGTATATATATATTTTTTTGGTCTTGTAAACGTCAGAGTCCCAACTTGTGTATTTTATGGATATTATCGCACATTGATTCCAAGCGTTGAATATTTCTTTTTAATTCATGGAAATGCAATGTTTCCTTTAAGGTAAGAAATTGCAATAATTACTTAAGCGACATATTTTATTTCTCGTGACAAAGGAACATTAGTGTTAACTAAATTCAGAAATCTCAGTATGCTGTGTCAACCTCGAAACCTACATCAGGTGTTCAGTTTTTTGAAACTGCCAAAAAATATAAAACAAGCGGAGGGTAATTCTTTCGCAGATAAAGTGAACAATATTCCTGTATGAGAACCATACACAGACCAAATAGAAACCAGATGGTATAGCCAGTCATGCTTAAAAGAAATATAAACTTAATACACGGTTTAGCAAACGTGGCTAAGGGTGAGATACGGCATGTAGAATTTCCAGCTCTAAGTAAAGATGACATGGAACCTTGAGAGATCCCATAGGGAACTTATGTTGTTTTTGATGATTCAGATGTTAAAGGGAAAAGACCTCATGTTAATGTTCGTTATGTCTTTCATTGTGGAGTTCGATGTGTGACACGCCTAGATAAATCCGAGCGCAGAATATTACACCTAATCTTCCATACCTACTCACAATTCATAAACTTGAGGGTACAACAGTTAATCTGGAGGATGTGTATCTAACAGTATGTTTCAAAAAGAACAAACTCATGTGGCCTCCGGTGAGTTACATCTCTCGACGTCTTAGCTATTAGCTTACTTGAATCTATGAAAGTAGTAAATACGTCAAATAACCAAAATTGTTTAGTGGAACTAACACGATTGAGAATTCTGTAACATTAACTAAAGTATGAATATTACAGAGTTAAATACATATTCTATACTTAACATCTCTTCCAATCAACGGAAGAGAATATACCAAAAAAGCTATAAAAGAAATAAACAAAAAACTGACTGCAATAATTGATTAAAACTTAAGAACAAGCTAATTCTAAGAGTTGTTATGATAAGTAAACGTTCCCTCTAATATGTTACAACAGGGACACCTACAGTTGTTAGATTTTGTGGTCATGATATTAATTACTTTATACTCGTAAATGTTGAAGGTGGGTACTTCCCTGTTAGTTGAAAGATAATAACGATTGGATGTCGTCTAATTCATAGAAAAAAAGAATAAGCTGCAATTAATTCCCCTATACAGTGGCAAATATAAATTATTATATCAATCAACTATAATTTGTTTATTTGTATATTTAGAAAGATATGTATTAGATAGAACTGAGACATGTATTATGAAGAAAATTGAATCCTTTGTGCCAAAAATCTTGGCAAGGAAAGAAATCCTCTTTTTTTTTAATGGCGTTTTACGAATCCATTTGTAAATACCATTTATAACTCTTTAATTTTTTTTAAACTTATCTTATTAACAATTCTGTACGAGAATTAGTGGAATATATTTAACAACAGGGCTGCTGTGAATCAGGAAGGGAGACATGTATCTTAATATGACTGGGGATAAAGTAAAATTTTAACAATGCTAATTGTCTTTCTGCAGAATACTTTTTTTTTCACGAGCACGTGGAATTGGCATTTGTTTAACATACTGCGATGAAAATAAAAACAGCACTCTGAATGTTCTGCGCACTAGTTTGGGTTATGCATATTTAAATCCTGTCTAACTGGATGCTAATTAAATGAGCACAGCTACTAATAATAATACTGAAATTACAATGTGATATAATGAAGTAATGATTTCTGTTATTTAAATGGGATTCAGCAGTCGGTTTAGCAAAGTAGAGGAAGCAATTATATATATATATATATATATATATATAATACGGTTTTAAATTAATGAAATATCAACATAAGACCAAAATGTGAAAAGGAAAGGGAAGGGCGTGAAATACTGTATATAGGAATTTAAGCGTGTATTTATGTGCATAGAAGCCGGAACATCCCGTCCTGTTGGCGAAGAAGCCCAGTGACAAGTCGGCAGGTGTACATGCCACGACACTCCAATAACCGGAAGCAACTCCGCGAGTATCGACTTCGGATAAGTCCCAGCAGGGCGGCTAAATGCTGCGACGGCGCGCGTCAAAAGAACCTATTTGCAGGGGCTGCTCAAATACTAGAGAGACAGCTCTGTAAATACACTCAACTTTCCATTATTTTTTTTTAGTTATATGTTTCTTTACCTACATGTTTTTACCTGTTTCCTACTCTGTTTTTAAGAGTTTTGCCTCGGTTTTTTTTTTTTCGTTCTAACTAACAATTTGCTATCAGTATCCTAAACAATGGTCTGCCATCACAGATTTCTTTTTCAAACTTATCATTGAAAAAATAATGAGTATTTTAGCATTTTAAAACAAAAGGTATATTTTGTAAAAGTACTACTTTAAATATTAAAATGTTTTATTTATATTTTATTTTTATGTCACCGTTTATCACTCAAAATATCAAACTTAAATTTGTTATTTCACCTGGGGTTTCATGGTCACGTTTTTGCTATTGAAAGAGATCCATGAGCATAGGAAGTTTGGAGACCGCTGGTTTAAGTGACCCTTCTATTTCCATAACATTTTTAACGGTTCCTCCCCCAGCTGAGTACATTCAACGGCAAATTTTGCATCTAGCCAATTTGCAATTATTTGGTAACGTTTCAAAAAATTTCCACGGATCAGGTGCTCGCTTAGGTGACATTTTACAGATAAGAAAGCCAAGAAACCAAAGCAGCACAGTTAGTAATAAAAAATGAATAAAAAAATAAATACACTTAAACAATAATCTAATTTATTTAGGTTATTGAAATTATCTAAATCACACGCCGAAACGCAATCAACTCGAACTAGCCCATCCCGGACTCACATTTACGTACGGCAAGCGTCCGGAAATCAGAATGTGAAAGAAATTCAACCGTCGTCTGAACATAGGCACTGCCTCCTCTTTCCTCCACCATGCCACGCAACCTCCGATGGTAGTGGGCGTTCTCCGTTTCCTCAGATTGCTCTGCCGGTTGTACTTCCATCGTTTCCGAGCTCTAGTTTTCCCATTGAGGAATATCGGACTGGATGATTCATGTGTGCTGCTACAGATGGAACTACCATTTTACTAAAATATTCTTTCTAATGAGAACTCTTTAGTACTGAAAGTGTGTTACGTTTGAAAAGTATTACTTAAGACTTTTTATCTTTACTGAATTTCCTATAATTGAATCAAGAGTCTTTACTTATTTCTGAAGATTAAAACATCATCTAAATTTTTATATTGGAATTGATACCTCAGATTATGACTTATTAGTCAACTTTCTGTTTCTGAATAATAGCAAAACCCGTTCATAATGGTCTACCTCCACTGTTGTTATCAAATGCACAGTTCTTCTCATATCCTTGGTCTTCAAAATCTTCTTCCTTCTTCTGCCAAATCAATAACTGAGTGAAAAAGGAGAAAATTACGGATTGTATACAGATTTGTTAAGGCCTCAAAGGAGTGTTTTAGCATTTATGGGAGGAATAATTACCATACCTTCGAGTTAACAAGAGACACCGTTGAAGAGATGTGGTATTGATTTATACATGTAGCCAGGGAAGGTATGGACACTAATCAGACAGAACATTTTGACCAACTACGTAATAGCCGGTACGTCCACCTTTGGCACGGATAACAGCGGCGACCCGTCTTGGCATGGAAGCAATGAGGCCTTGATTTGTCGCTGGAGTGAATTGACACCACATCTGCACACACAAGTCACCTAATTCCCGTAAATTCCATGGAGGGGGGTGATGAGCTATGATGCAACGTCCAATCACATCTCCGATGTGTTCGATCGGGTTCATCTATGGAAAGTTGGGACGCCAGCACATCAACTGCAACTCCCAACTTTGTTTCTCGAACCATTCCATCACACTCCTGGCCTTGTGACAGGGCGCATTATCTTGTTGAATAATGCCACTGCAGTTGGGAAACATGGTCGTCATGAAGGGGTGTACGTGGTTTGTAACCAATGTACGATACTTATTTGCCATCATGATTCTTTGACTGAGCAGCACTCGACACATGGATGCCCACGTGAACGTTCCCCAGAATATTGCAACGCTCTGCCCCTACGCCAACGTCTAGTGACGATAGTCACTAGCCCGTTTCAGCCGTAGTGGCCTATATGTCGTGGTATTATCATTGGTATATGCATGGGTCGTCGGCTGCGGAGCCCCAGCGTTAGGAGTGTTTGGTGCACTGTGTGTTCAGACACACTTGTACTCTGCCCAGTATTAAATTCTGAAGTTAGTTCCGCCACAGTTCGCCGCCTGTCCAGTTTTACCAGTCTGCCCAGCCTACGACGTTCGACATCTGTAATGCGGTGTGGCCGTCTAACCCCGTGGTTTGACCTTGGTTTCGCCACTTGTTGAAGACACTGGCCACAACACTCCTCAAACGCCCATGCAATTTCCAAAATTCTCGTCGGAGCCTTCGGGCCATCACAATCTGCCCTGGGTCAAATTCAGATAGATCGTGCGCCTTCCCCATGCTAAACACGGATATTGCACTCACTGATACTACATGCATCGTGCGTGTGTCTGACTAGCAGTTATTCCTCGTCAGGTGACGGTGCTATCGCCTGGACGGGTTTATATCGATAGTAGGTACGTAGTCATAATGCTCTGGCTGATCAGTGTATACCGAAATGGACAATAAAGTAGGAGAATGATACGCGTGTAGTCAAAAGATTACTCTAAAAACAAAGAAGGATACACGCATGCACAAGAAGTAAGGGATGACATAGTAACTTAGCTGAGTTAAAATGCTATGCGTGAGGCCCTTACTAATTTCCGTTGCAAATCTTTTTCTAAGAGTAACTTCACAGAAAAATCAAACAAATTTTAGTCTTACGCACTAATTCATGCTGGATATGAGGTGAACGAAAGCCGCGATAAAGCGGGCTGAAATTAATTACGTGATCAAAAATGGGGTGAGGGGGAGGGGGGGTTTGACGAAAGAACATAGTCATAATGGAATCCCAGTAAAAGTATTTTCAGAGTACGTGGCGGAAATAGGACCATTTTGTCTGATATATACTGCAAATCATAGAAGAGAAAAAAGTATCGTCCAGCCGGAAAATCGCGCTGCTAACACCGATTTCCATATCTATAACATCTGTTTGTAGTGGAGTTGAGGAACATATTATATACTGGACCATTATGAACCAACACGGATTTCGGATAGCTGGCCCTATTTACACATGATGTAATGAAAGGTATTGATGCATGTTCAAAGCAGATGCAGGTTTTTTTTTAATTTTCGTAAGGCGTATAGTATTTCGGTACATCGAATGGATAAAGAATTTTATTAAAGGTCGGTCGTAGTATGTCGTCATTGAAGGAGAAGCCTCTTCTAATTTAGATTGTTACATCAGATGTACCTCATGAAAGTGAAATAAGACCGTTTCTTTTCTTTTATAATCGATCTCGGTGGCAACGTGAATAGCAGTTTGATATTGTTCACTGATTATGTGGTCATCTATAGGGAAGTCAGGAATTCGACGATTGCTTAGAAATTCAGCGCGATCTGAATGCTATTTACAAGAGTGCGACCTTGGCAACATACACTAAATTTTAAAAAGTGTAAGGCAATGTGCATAACCAACAAAAAGAGTCAGTTTATTCAAAACTACGAAATAAACAGTTCAGTTAATAATATTGTCGATTCTGTGATGTAATTGGGCGTATTAGTACAGAGGAACATGATATGAGACTTCCTCATTAATTCAATCGTAGATAGAACTAATTCTAGGCTATGACTCAAGGGTCGAATCTTGATAAATTGTAATGCTCCAACAAAGGAGATAGCGTAAAAAACTCTGTTGTGGCGTTTGGGATCCGTTTCGTATGAGGTTTATTAACAGTGTAAAGAAAATACAGAAAAGAGCCGCTCGATTCGTGACTGCTTGCAACAGTCCTTTCGTAAACGCCACAGAATTGAATCGTAGTTGGGTTGGGATTCTGTAATAGGCAGACGGCGCAAATTCACTTACGATTCACTCACTAGTACGATGAAATACTTCCTCCACCGACCTATATGGCAATGACAGGAAAGATAAGGTTAGAGAAATACGGTGCGACACTGATTCTTATATGAAATATTCGTCCCTCGTGCTATTGCGATTGATTGGAATGCACAGAGCTTAGGTTAGTTTTGGTGTAATGAACGCTCTACCATCAACAACAATAATTTTCATCCTGATTATAAAATCTCCCTCATGTTACAGAGTCTAAAACATATATATATATATATATATATATATATATAATCTGTGCGCGCTTCTTCCAGAATTAATGAACTATATTCAACTAAATTTAGCATAACGCTAGCTAAAGTCTTCAGTTAAGATGTAGGATACTTTTTATTCTGATTAGTATCATATTTGGTCCATGACAGAGAGGAAAAACCTGTAAATTTTGGAATTTTTGTTTATATATTTAATTGTACGAGCGGTCTGGTGTCTCAGTGCTTAAGGCGTGTGAATGGAGATCGAATGGTCGCCGGTTCGAATCCCTGTCCTGTCTCGGCAGGGATTTTCATAAGCTCTTTACCCTACCATCACCTCTGGCACAGCTTATTGTGTAATGTGAAGTATGTCAGAACGCTTAACCGTTTCGGATTCCACTTTAAACTGTAGGTCCCCTGTATGCAAACAACTCTGGTTTTAACACTGATGTGTACACATCCACAGTAAATTCAAGCCAAATAAAGGCTTAACGTGGCCCTACATACGTGTTTACATACATTTAATTGTATATTCATTTAGTAAAGTCAGGCTAACGGTCTAGTTGCTTGGTTGGTTGACGCACGTGATTGTGGTACGGAAATTCATCGGTCCCAATTCCGGTCTCAGAAGGAATTTCTAGGTGCCTTCAAACTGATCTTCTTCTCTGTCAAAGCCTTACTTTGTTAATGTGAAGATACTAGGACATACAGCATTAAACTGCAGGTCCCCTGTACTTGGAACGATTACCAGGTTAGCTTAAGCGACTACTATAGAGGCGTATTGCGCAGCCGGTTGGATGCTCTGTAACCCGGTCTTTGAGACACACGAAATAACATATTGTCTGGTGGAGCTCTCTTTTGTCGGAATTCCTGCCACAAGAAGTACTACATATGAGGTAGTGATATGTTCAACTTTGCTATTCTATAAGGGAGTTAACACACATAAAAATAAAGCAACCCGAACAATACTGTGGAGTGCCTGTGGGGTATTAACAAACATAAACATAACTGACAAAAGTGCATAATATATGACTTTATAAGGAAAGGAGGAGATTTAAAAAAAAAAAAAAAAAACCGGAAGAAACGGGACTACTAGCCTTCTTTTACCTACCATCCAGTTTTTCATTCTTAGTTTATTTGTAAACTAATAGCACAAATCCCTCATGATGAAGTCGCGGGCACAGCTGGTGGAGAATACGAATGCGCAGTTGTGTCAATACATCATACTGAAGATGATGTTGAACGGCAACGTTACGACCAAAATACAATCTAATTTTTATGGCGTCATTTATGAAAATATTGCATCAAGTAAGAGGTTAAAATTATAACATCTCTCAACAACTGTCCGATATAAGGAGTGCGTCAACACAGTTACGCTGATACGCAGAGTTACGTATAAACAGAAGCAAAGAATATGGACGTGATAAAGATGTCAAATGACGCTCTTGTTAGATCCTCCACGTTCACTTTAAATTCTTAAACCAGACAAATCAAGAAAATCCTTAATCAAACAAAATAGTCCTAAGGACACAAGGAATACTACCTGATCATCCGAAAGGTTTTCTACCACTTCAGGCGAATGCATGGATTGTTCCTTGAAATAGCCATGGCCGAATTCCTTTCCTGCCTGTAATGTGCTTGACGTCGACGCAACTTGATGCAACTTGAATCGGAACTCGCATCCTCAGGCATAAGGAAGGATCAAACCTGTCGACAACGGACATTTCAACAATATTTCTAGAAGCCACTTTGCTGTCTGACAGAAATCTAACTTACAGTACTACCATTGCTCTAAATTTCTGCCATGTGCAGTGGCGGCCGAAGTGATTTCCTCAGGTAGTGACTACAACAAAATGTTTCTAGTGGTGGATCCAGGATTTTGGCTTGATTGGGGGGGGCTAGGATTTGGTTTGGGGGGCTCGTTACTTCAGAATGCCGCCCTTATAAGAACAGCATTAAAAAAAAGGTTCCCAAATTCCATGTCGTCGGGGGTGACCTTGGTGCTTTTGGTGGCTCTCCTTCCCTGGATCCGCCACTGAATGTTTCCGCGGCTTACTGATCATCATTGAAGTGAAAGGTGAAAAACAGCTCAGAGTAAGAATCTCGCTATATAATGATTTGTAACGTGTGAAAGTCTCATTACCTGCAATTACTGACGGATTAATTAAATGATTTTGAAATTAATCAATGATAAATGTTTTAAAATTGACCAAACGGTAAACATTTAGTGATTAACCAAAAACCGACAAGTTGATCTACAAGCAGTGTTGGATTACCCCTAGGCACGACTAGGCAGTAGCCTGGAGCCCCTGATTTTTGAAGGCTCCCTGAAAGTTCACTTTTTCACTAAATAAAAATAATAAAAAATAAAATCATCCAGAATAAAACAATCAAAATTATATGAAAAGCAAGGAAATTAATTTTTTTGTTTCATAGTAGTATACGATAAATAAAAGTAATTTTCCTGTTACGTGCATTCATAAACTTATGTAATTCTCCTTCAGAGAATCTAAGAAAAAAACAAAATTGCTTGCTCGCATTGACAAAGCTTCTAGGGCAGCGGATCCAAACCTTTTTTAACCCGAGGACCAGTAAATTTTCAAAAATAATGCTGTAGGCCACTAACTCACACAAGCCTATTTTTTTCTCCTTTTCGTTTCAGCTGACTATGGACGACGATTGCGCAACTTCATTTTCCTCTTCTGAGTTTCCTTCCTCTGTCGCCAGTCACCTCCGCAATTTTTCCTCTGTCATTTTTAATGTCTTCCACCCTGGGCCTAATTTTATTTTGTTGTTATTAAAATGTACCATTATAACATAATAAATCTAAAACCACGTTTTGAATCTTATGAAAACGCAGATATAAAACTGGATGTGAACTATTAAAAGTTAATTACATGTTAATCAGACCAAACCAGATAAATAATAATGTTACTACAGGATGGGCGCTACACTATATCACCGGCCTACATACATAAACCAAAATAAAAGAAGCTAGACCTTATGCCTTTTGTTTTTATTTACTTCACCACTCGCGTTACCAATCTTATCAACTACCGCGGTTCCTCTTACCCATTTAAAACCCTTAGTAAACCGTCATTTACTTAATCTATAGACGCCACATGGAAATGAATAGACTGTTGTAGAAAGAATGCTGTTCTATCTCATCCTGGAAATGCCACAATTTTGCCGGGTCATTGAAATATTCAAGGCTTTTAAATGTTGGGCATACAGCCTTATACAGTACGAATATGGTACCAGAATTTATGATATTATGCCTGTGGAACTCCTGAACTATGTTCGCGGACCACCAGTAACCAGCGAACAGGCTGAAGCACTGTTCCAGTGGGTATTTAGTTGAATGCTACAAAAATGGCAGCTGCTGCACTCTGCCGGCAGTATTACTAACTTTATCGAGCTGCAGCGTGTGACAGAACGAAGTTGTCTCCATTCCCCATTAACAAAGCGAACCCCCGACCTTGAATATTTCCACGATAACGCTAGAGCGCATGCGCGATCTGTGCCAACCAAGATTTGTCTCCACGACAGCGAAACAGTTCACTGATGTGGTCAACAGATGGAGTTCATTACTTTCCCTAGCTGTAGAGTAGAGAATGCCGCATTTATAAATATTTATTTTTCTTTCACTTCATTTATTTTTTAATTTATTTATTCATGATTAGAGGTAGTGACATGTCACAGTGGCACTACGTCTAGAGCCGCCACTGGCCATGTGTATTCTTAAACAATTTGTTTGTTTGTGTGTGTTCTTAAATCTGTCCTACGTAATTTCTTTCGAAATCGACACCTGCGAAGGACCCGGGATCACGGCCTTGCTATGAAAATGAACGATTTTCAACAATTTTCTGCTGAGCTCCACATGCTGGGCGAACTCACCTTCGATCTCACTTAGGATCAATATTTTCTTCAGTATGTGACATTTTCATAAACCCCTCCAATAATTTTATTACTAATTTAGTATTATTATAATAATAATATTGAATTACGTTGCATTTATTAATCTTGAATAATTACATTAATGTTTGTAACTTGATTTGTAATATTGATGAGTTTCCACATACTGTAGTTTGTTTAGTAGATGGGGTAGCATAGTGTTGTTATCTAAGTAGTGTAACAATCTTTGACGCTGGCCAGCACAGCTGTGCGGGCAGCGATTGTTGACTGGGCACCTGCATTGTAGCATGGCAGGGCGCGGGGCAGTGTGTGTCGTGCCGCTCGGAGAAGGTTGTATACTGCGAGTTAATGCTCTTTGTACACAAGCTCAAATAACATGTGAAATGTACTTGAAATTAGAATGAACGTAACACAAGTGTTTTAAAAGTTGTTTCAAGCAAAGGTATTAATTAAATTCAGTAGTAGTTCGACAGAACAGTGAGCTTTTTCATTTCCAGACGTTTTCATAATACCTCTCAAATTTTTTGGTTGTTATATGCCAAAAAATCGTAGTTGAAATTATCCTACTAACGGCTCGCATGTATTGAGAGAGGAGAATTTGGTCGTTTCCATATAAATATCACGCCATCATTCACTAACCCAGTGGTTAGTTCACAATTGACTGATCATTTCCAGGATAACTGATATCTCACATTTGGCGACAGGACAGCTCACAAATAAATTTATACATTCTTTATTAGATTCTCAATTTTGAGACAGAAAAATACAAATGTTTTCTTGAAGGTTGCATGTTAGGAAACGATACTTTATATTTTTTCAAAAATTCTACTTATACTTTTATTACTGAATGATAGTCAGCTGAGACTGCGTGGTAAGTAATTGAACAGAAAGGTATATTACGTCTTCGTCAAACATCAAAAACACACAACTCAAACCTGTAAATTTTGTTAACATTAGAATTTTTTGTAATACCTTAGGATCTATTCTGAATCTTTTGAACCATAAATCAGAGCTGTTCCTCACTTTTTTTTAAAAATTCCTTAGAAATCAGTTTGAATTTTTTAGTTTTTGCCCATCTGCTTCTGTCAGAGTTTGTTCTGGGTCAAAGTGAAATATACTAAAATTGAGGAATAAGGATCTTAATCACTATGCAAAATTTGAACTCAATCAATTTTAGTTTTTTTACGAATCTTAAAAAATCCGGTTTTGACCTTGTTTCTGACAGACGCGCCAGATTTATGAAATACAAGTAGTTCTTGCAGCAACTTGGGATCATTTCAAATGCTTTTGCCACATTTGTCGAAATTTTCCTCCTCGCCGTTTACAAAAAATTTCGGTAGATTCAAAATTTTCAATTTTTCTCCTCCTGCCAATGTCAGAGGTCATTCATGGAAAAATTTGAATACACGGATGTTGAGGAATAAAGTTCTTAATCACCGGACAAAATTTTATCTTAATTTATTTGACGGTGTTTTCCATATCCCAAAAGAATCGTTAAGAATCGGTTAGATCAGTTCCTTTCACCAGGGATGACTTATGGTCAAACTTCTAATTTTCGCTGAAACGACGTACACCTTATATGTGTAAAATATCAAAAGAAACTGTGGATTACTTTTTTTTAATACCTCGTACAAAATAAAGAAAGATATGAATTTTCAATCAGCTTATTTTAATATTGCATCTGGCAGACCGCTATGGTTATGTAACATATTAGTATTTTTTGCACCAACTTGGGATCTATTCATAGCCATCTATATCATATTTGAGACGTTCCTCCTCACCATTTACAAATCCATCAAGGGGCCGGATCTTCCACTGAGGGAGTGGCTGGTTACGAGTAATTGCTCTCCCGAGGTTTCGAAACCAACCCCCCTGGCTTTGCGTGTATTCAGTATGGTATACTGAATGTCCGCGATTCAGACGAGAGTGAAATCAAACCCAGGGTGGAGGAAAAGTGGCAGAGCACCTCTCGTGTGAAAAACATTACGCTGAAGCTGCCAGACAAGGTGCCGACTATCTACCTGCAGCGGCACTGCACATTCTTTGCCTTCAGTAGCATAAGCAATATGGTACCGGCTGTATACGTCATCAACATGCTGTCAGGGATGTGGTAACCCCCGCCACTGGGATACACACTGTTACGATGCTCTGTTATGCCAACCATGCGGTTTGCCTCCAGCTTGTGGGTCGGACGGAGTTCAAGGAGGCTGCGAGACCTTGCAGAACGGAAACATACAGATCGGTTGATCTTGGTTCACTGGGACTGATACCAAAGTCAGTTTAACCAGTGTCCCCTGTCACCGGGAGGCACCCTGTGCCACTGGGGGGGGGGGAGCAGTGTCGGAGGTGGCGACGAGTCTGTCAGGCTTACAGGGGTGGTGGTTGGAACCTGCAGAGTGGAGAAAAAACAGTAGCGAGGTCCTGAGTGTGGGTCCAATGTGGCTCCATTTAATGGTCTTGGCGAGTAGTGATGTTGCTGTTTTCGGAGCATATGGTGCCAGATGGCAATGTGACTGGTTTTAAAGAAGGCTGGGTGCGAAGGAGTCAAGCATTCGGTGCCCCTTGCCTCCAGGAAGCACTCAGTGCCAACGCTATCATCAGTGAGACCGATGGCGCGGAGAATTGGGAACTTGTCTATTTTGTCTGCTGCTCCCGGCACTATGAACTTGACTGCAAGGAGGTGAAGAGCCCCTGCTGAGTGGAGACTTAAAGGTTGCAGTCAACGTCTCCGGCTTGTCTGGTGTGATTGCTGCAGCAGTTTACGGAATGGTAATCAAATCAATTGGCGTGCATTGCCATCGGTATCTACCAGCCTATTGCTATCACAATAGATCCCTTATGTATGTGGGTATTGTTGCGCGTGGGTACGAACATCTGAATCATATAGTCTGTAAATGCGTGTTAATGGACATCAATCAGCCTGTCAGTCAGAGCTATCAACACTTGATTGGTCCTAGATTTTGATGTGTACTCCACCAGGATCAGTCAGGGCCGAGCGGATGGGTCTGACTGATGCGATGAATAAAGGTAGGACACAGAAGCCGACCGCGATTCAGGATGCAGATTTCATCATAGGATCAATATGGTATAGTAGAATAACTTCAGCGTACCATGACGACATTAGAAGCTTTGATTTATAATGTTTTATCAGTAATATACAATGACTCAGAAGAATGAGTAAGATACAAATAATTGACATATGAACAAATGCGATGTAGTCAAACAGCTGACTGATTAAAACTCTCTCATTTAAGCGCCCACTGGGTCTATAGATTGTGGGTGAACTACGTAGTCTTCCCCCAACTAGGGACCTTATGTTGCTCCACATAGCCGACCATTTTTCCCCAATAGAGCCCGTATGGTTACAGGATGCTTCAGCATGATGGCTGCCTTCGATGCGTGCCAAAGTTGCACGGTGGTTCCTCTTCTGTGTAGACTTCACGAGCTGGCTACAAGTGACGGGTAAACATCACAGCGAGTCTTACTTTGGATTTTAACTTTTAATCCACGATGAACCACCATTGTTCCAGTTGTGGCGGGAGATCTCGGCCAGGTCTGAGACTTGCTACTGCGATCATCTGACTCACTGTGGATGTGCAAAGGCTTAGTTTCGACGGCATGTCAGCGTTCTACATCCACAGGTACTGTCCCCTGGTGTTTCCTAACAGCGCAGGCTCTGCCGCCCTCGTTAAATACCTTTGAAATAACTATCTCCTGACGAAATGACCCTTGGGTTAAGTTTTATGTGATCTTTTGTTTTTATTTAATTTTTTTAATGATTTCAAGTTAAGGTTTGAGGTTTATTGCTGTGAATTAGGCACTGTAAAGACGGAGGAAACAAAATAAGAATAGAAGTAGATGACGGTCAATGAGTGGTATACATTGCGAAGCAATTTCACCCTTGACCATTTTCGAGATACAGAGCCGAAAGTTTAGAACAACTTTCTCCGAAAGGGCAAGGGAGGCTTTAATAGTTTACTTAAGCTAATTAAGCCCAAAATGGAGAAGCAAGACTCTGTACTGCGTGAAGCAATCGTAGCAAGTCAGAGACTCTCTATAACACTGTGATACCTAACGTCTGCATGGATTTTGAAGACTTGAAATTTATGTCTGCTATTGCCCCTCATACGTTGGAAGCCATCATAATGGAAACCTGTTAAACAATAACCGAGGCATTAAAGGTTAATCTGTCAGTATTTATTTATAAATTATTCGTGTGTGTTTCAGCGCAAAGCGAAACCATACAAGTAAATGCAGTTTGAAAACAGAAGAAAATACTCAGGTATAAAAAGCTTAACCTGACGAAATACAAATTTATAAAATGGAACATTAATTAGATAAGTAACTTAAGTTAATATTATTCAATTATTTGATATTTACTCGGCTAGCCTTTATTACCCTGATAGAATGTGAAACTGACTTAAAATTAAGAAAATCTTGTTAAGAACTGTAGATTGTCGTAGGTACGCAGGATCGTTTAAAATGCATTTGGAATTTCAACATGGAAATTTAAAATAAAAAAACACACTTAATTAGAAAAGCGTAAGGTTAGAAAAATAGTGATGGCTTGCTGTCATCTACACAGTACTTGTGAAGGAGAAATAATGAGTATTATTTTAATTGTGGTGAAGTTGATTACGAAAATACTACTATTACTGTCACAATGGAAAAGGTTTCATGGAGTTATGGAATAAAACCTAGGAAATCGAGCAGTTGTAACATAGAAAGTAAGAAAATTTTTTTGGGTGTACTTAAACTTACATGAATCATTAAATGTAAATAAAAAATTCGAATGCAACTGTTTTCTTTTTGTTTAACGCTGTAGGTATTTTATCACTCACCAAGAAAAATCCGCGACGAATTATTCTGTGGAGTTTGAGGTGTATACTTTTATAATTCTTTAAGTTTTTTTTTTTTTTTTTTTTTTTTTTGCTTGTGGTTTTACGCCTCGTCGATGCCGAGATCATTAAAGGCGGGATGGGACTGGGGACAAGGAACTAGAAGGAATTCGGCCATGGCCTTCTGAAGGAAGCATCCCGGCATTCACCTGAAGTGATTTGGGGAAACCATGGAAAACCCAAATCTGGATGCCCGGATGTGAATTGGAACCGGCGTCCTCCGGAATGCGAGGCCAGGGCGTTAACCGCTCACCCACAACGGTCGGTTTTTATAATTCTTTATGAATTCTGTTGGAAAAGCCTGGCAGGTCAATTTTATGCTGTGACTTAGTTAATTAAATGTAAATAAATAACGACAGTGCAACTGATCTGTATTTGTTTAAGGCCATACGCATTTCACCTCGAGTAATCATCAGCGACGAATGCAACAACATTGCATCTTCTGGAGCAGTTCCGTTGCAAATAAATTGTTTGAATTTATAGCATGTAACCATTATAATATCTTCTAATTTAGTTCATGGTTCCTAACATGTTTTGCTAATGTTTCCAAACAGCTGAAATTATACTTTCTGAATAAATAAACGAGCGGGTCGGCGGCGCAATTTGACATACCGGTAACGTGATTTTTATGCTCCAAAATTGATATACCACGTATAAGTCCACGTATATTTTTATTGGTGCTGCTAGTGATGCCAGTCAATAAATAAACCAATACCGAACGTCAAAAACTTGAAAATAGAAACTTAATCATATTAACAATGTTACGAGGAGGATGAATCCGTTCTTCCGCCATGATGTGTGACTGGTCACTTATGGAAACACTGAAAGCAGGCTCCTAGATGTTCAATACGTTTCGTCTGTCGCACTGATCAATACGCGTCAATCAAAATTATTTTCAATCTTCCTCAGTTATTCACATGCAAAAGGACCGAACTAGCAGCATGCCCCTCACTCTCATACGCACTGCGGGTAATTTTGACATTTTCCATCGACACTTCAGTAGCTAGATGACTCACACCTGACTTAACATGTGTTGAAAACAAAAATATCAACCAAAAAGACCGAATCTTCTGCTAAATGTAGACAGATTGTGCAAAGATATTTTTCATATTATATGTACTGTAGAATTTTTGTTGTTTTAAAAAATAGTATAAAAATGAGGAAAATCTATAGATATAGAGATGAATGTATGTATGTTTGTTTGTTTGTTGGTTTGTTTGTTCTTTATACAAATAAACATTTTTCATCCGATTTCGATGAAAGTTTGCACACTTATCCTTTGAAACAAGGAGAAAAGTACTGCCTACATTATTTTGAAAAATTTTCTGTGTAAATAATATATGTGGTTTTATCATTTCGAAAAATTACTGAACGGTGATAGACAGACGCGTAGGATGTGTAAGCCTCTGTACTGTTTTCATATAGCGGACTGGTAGCTCAGTACTTAAAGCGCTTGCTTACTGCTGTTTGGATCGTGGTCTCCGGTTCAAATCACCGTGAAGACAAAGATTTAAAAAAAAATTGTTTTTGATCGTTTGAGACGCGCCTGGACCGTCGGTAATTCGGATTGAATGTTAAACTGTAGATATCACAAATTTAGGGGTTCAATGCGAGGCAAATCGTAGGAAGTCTTGCAATGCTGTAGGTGTACACTTTATTACGTTTTAATGATCCCTCAGGGGTTGTTCACAGTCAGTGTGTGTATGTGATTTGCAGTAATAATAGTATAAAAGCGGAAGTAAGTCTCTGTCTTTTTGTTACGTTTTGACGACTAAATGGCTATCTCGATATTGATGGAATTTGACAAGAAAATCTGTAGGAAGGGCACATGACATTTTTTCCGGTATGATTAACAGATGTAGTCACGAAATTTTGAGCACTTATCGAATGGTGACAGAAATATGTTGGAAATTGATTCTCTTCAAGAGACAGGTTTGACGGTAGAATGATATAGTGATAGCTTTCTTGTCATATTATGCCGACTCGGTGTTGTTTGGGACCAATCCTTCGTTACCAACAATATTCAATTCTGGAAATTCTTAATCCACGCATACGAAGTCGCAGGTATCAGCTACTATTGGATAAATATTTTTATAAAAAAATCAGTGCGAAATGCAGTAAATTTTAATAATTTTGTGTAAATTCCTCATTATTTATTCCCGAACACTGCGACAGATTATAACAACCAGTTTCGGTGCTAAACATCGTCTTTTGAGTCGAAGAGCATGTAGAACTTACATTCAATGGTGTGATGATATCATGTCAAAATCCTTACATCATATGTCTGAGAGATATGTTAAATGACTATTAATTACCAGTAAGTATGCAAGAGCTTTCATTATGTACATTCATAATATTTGCCTCTAAAAACTTTCGTATTTTTTTTTTAAATATGAAAACTATAAAAATATGATAAAATAAAATAGTTTCTTCAAATTAAGATTAAATCTACGAAAATTTTAATCTGTTCTTCGTAATTTTTAACACAGTTCTCAGTAATGATTTATAAGATGTTTCAGTATTAGTAAGAAGTATTATCTATCTTCTACGCAGACAAACGTAATGCATCAACCTGTTGGTGTTGTTAACCATTGAGCTTCATGTAAGTTTGTATGTGATGTAATTGTTGTTGAGACAGAAATGTGAGCCCGAGGTGAAAGTAAACCGGATAAACACATAACGTTGTTTACTCCATTGGCAAAGTCGTCAATACTGTAAAATCGTGTGGGGGATTACAATCAATTCACGATTCGAGAATGGATCGATTAGTGGCTTTGTTTTTTGTTTGGCCAAGGCCATTTTTGTTGCTACATATTGTCCTTAAGTCATCTAGCTACTTAAGTGTCAATACAATCTTCACTCAACGAAGAGCACTACTGTTTTTCCATCATACACATGACGTAATGAACATGACTTGATTCCGTTGACTAATAGTGCTGTAGCGAGGTTAACAGAGGAATGTAACGTGAGGATTGAGTCTTTCTAAGCGTACTCTTCTCTACAAAGTTTTCGCGAGTGCTCAGCCAGATAGATTTTTCTATGCACAAAGTTTCAATAGCTCCCTTCGCTGTCTTCATCAGGTGAGGTAGTATGTCGAAGAGTGTTCTGCGGTAAATTACGACACCAATTGTGGCATCGTTAGGTGGCCATAGTTTTTATTATTATTTATGGCATTACGCATCGTGGACATCGAGGTCATTAGAGGCAAGATTGGACTGAGGACATGGCCATGGCATTTTGATGGAAGCACCCCGGAATTCGCCTGGAGTGATTTGGGGAAACCATGGAAAACTCAAGTCTTGCTTCCCGGACGGGGATTCGAACCGGTGTCCTCCCGAATGCGAGGCCAAAACGTTAACCGCTCACTCACCATGCTCGGTTTGGAGTAGTTATTTTGCCGCATAACACACTTTCATGTTCTATCTTATGAAGACAGCAAGGGGAGCTGTTCTAACATGGTGTATAGCAGTATCTATCCGGACGAACATCTGTTAAACTATGTACGAGAATATGACATTCGTGCAAATGTACCAATGGGTGTTTTTCATGCATTTAACCGTAACGATAGAACGTAATCGTAACCGTACAACTACGATTATGACCACATGTCACGAGAATAGGTGTGTACATATGGGGCCAGACTGCTACTTCAGAGTCCTAACACATTTCACCAGCAGACGCCAGAGGTAAGAAATATCGCTTGGTACCATTTATTACAAGTTTTAAACAACATGATTCCTGCTTTCAGGCTCAAAGAATAATCATTATTCCCAGGTCTGGTGATAGTTAATACATCCTACCCATTTTTTTTTTCGTTACTGCGCACTGACTGAAAAAATATCGCACGCTTCCATTTTATTAATTGGTTGTTTGGCTCATATTCTTATTAATTTACAAAAAAATGTAATTTCATCAAATTCTGAAACATTAACGGGGTTTTTGTACAATTGGTCTAGATCCAGCAGTGCATTTGGTCCGTTTGACTGGTTGATGTCCTTGCTGTCGCCACATCTATATATATTAAGATGAATGTATGTATGTATATTTGTTTGTTTGCTTGTTTGTTTGTTCTTCATACAAATCCACAGTTTTAATCCGATCTCCATGAAACTTTGCACACTTATCCTTTGAAACAAGGAGAAAAGTACTGTCTACATTTGGTTGAAAAATTATCTGTATAAATAACACATGTTGTCTCAGAATTTCGAAATATTACTGAACGGTGATAGACAGACGCGTTGGATATGGACGTCTCATGTACTGTTTTTTCGCGTAGCGGTCAGGCAGCTCAGTTGTTAAAGCGCGTGCTTACTAATGTTAGGGTCGTGAACTTCGGTTCAAATCTCTCTGGAGACTAAAATTTTTAAAAATTGTTTTTTATCGTAAGAGTCACGCCTGGGCCGTATGTTATTCGGATTGAATGTTAAACTGTAGATATCACAAAGTTAGGAGTGCAATGTGAGGCAAATCGTAGGTAGTCTTGCAATGCTGTACGTGTACACTTTTTTACGTTATTTTGATCCCTCTGGGTGATTTCCAGTCAGTGTGTGTGTGTTCTGCAGTAATAATATTATGAATGTGGAAGTAAGTCTCTGTCTTTTGTTACGTTTTTACGAATAAATGCCTATACCGATATTGACTGAATTTGACAAGAAAATCTGTAGGGAGAGCACAGGACATTTGTTTTTGTTTGGATATGATTTTGAGAACTTATCGAATGGTGAATTCGAGACGGAGTCTGTAAAGTTACGTCGCTTGCTCAAGCTATGCTTCTCGCGCATTATGTTAGTGTATAATTTGTTAATAAATTTCGTTTAGAGAAAAAACGTATTATTTAGTGTAGATGTAGATATTCTCTGTCCTTTTGTTTTGCGTCTGCTTAAATGTTTCTGGTACCAGTTTATTTTGCCTTCATTTTTGACATGCCTTGCGGGCGTAAACTGGCCTAAGTTGTAGCTCTAGCAGAGCACGAGCATCTAAAGTAATTGTAACCCAAGAATTGGATGCTCATGCTGAAGAAAGAAGAAAAGACCATTCTGAAATAAAGCTGCTTACTTAACACACACCCCCCCCCTCCCCACATCCCCTCACCTTCGTTTGTTTTTCTGTTTTTAAATATGTTGGAAATTGATTCTCTTCAAGAGAGAGGTTCGATTGTAGAATGATATAGTGATGGCTTTCAGGTCGTATTATGCCGAATCGGTGTTGTTTGGATCAATCCTTCTCTACCAACAACTTTCTATATTCAATTGTGGCAAAGAAATTCTTAATCCACGCGTACGAAGTCGCGGGTAGCAGTTAGTATACAATAAGGAAAGTGTGAGACGTATTAATAGCTTTTGCTTTTGTGTGAGTTGAGGTATTTCTCTTTTTGATTTGTATAGTCATTTGATTTCAAGTGTTCATATGTGGGTTGTCAATTTTATTTGATGTGTGTGTGTGTTAGAGATGTTGGTCTGGGTGATTGGCATAGAGTTTGTGGTGGTCTGTGTGGTGGTATCGGTGAAACTGTCTTCTACTGTGAGCGGTTATGTTTAGCTAGTCGATGAATATCTCTGTGTTTTGTATATTGTGGAGTGTGTTTATGTGCAGTGTTGGCGTATGCTGGTGAGTGTCTGAGATCTTCAATCTTTGCTGAGGGCCTGTAGATTAGTTAGTGTCTGCCGATGAAAAATCTCAATCTGCGTACTTCCGTGCCTGTTTTGTTTGTGTGAGTGACTTTTGACACTCACTCTGTGTTTCATTTGGTGTGTGAGTGTGTTGGTTATTGCTGATGAATATTGATCGATGTTTGTGTTGTTACATGACGCCTCCTGAAATAGTGTAGTTTAGTTTGTGTGTGTGCGTACATATGTGTGAGGGTTCGGAGACGCGAGTATCAGAGTTGATTCCTGTGTGGGTATTGGCGGAGACTTTGTCTGTATATGAGTTAATCGGTAACAGAATTCGGGAAGGTAAGAGAGATAGTGAATCTGGACTTGGTGTTTCGACTCATGTTAGAGAACGTGTCTTTGATTATGCGATAATTTAGGTGAGTTTTAAGCATTGCTGATGTATATCTGTGTGCCGTATGTGTATATATTGGGACATCAATGTGATAGAATGACTTAGTTTCTAAGCGTGTTTTCTGATTTGCGTGGTTTGGCGTACATCAGTCATTTAGAAATATAGTATCTGCGTAACTAGCCCTCTGTGTTGATGAGCGAGCATTGACGTTTGCTGCTGGATGTATGTGTATAGTTTGTGTTGTCAAGTGTTGGTGGACGCCCGTTTGTGTGTTGTATGTGTGGTTAAGAGACGTTAAGCAGTTAAAAAAAAAAAAAAAATGCGTGTGTGCAGACGACCAACAGTCTGAATATGTGTGAGTGGGTTTGTTTATTAAAGGTGAGGGAGTTAATACTGCTTGTGTGAGGTGGTGAGCACGTTAGTGCCAGTGTTTATGACTGACTTTCGTGTATGGTGGAGGTGGATATATGAATGTGTGTGGTTTGAAGCGTGTACCTGAGTTAAGGGGTGAGGTATGTATGTGTATTGGTATATTAGTGTCGGGATGGGTTTGTGTATAACCCTACATCTATCTACCAAGATCGATGTACGTACTTGTTGAGGGAAATTTTTCGGTTTTCTGGTCATGATATCAACTTGATGAGCACAGAAGATCTTAAGTGCTGTATATATGTAAAATTTTATAATTTAAATCGTTCACTGTTACCTGTCGGGAATCGGAGGTACCAGTATGCGTGACTTGTAGTTTTCAATTGTATAGTTCACAGAACCGCGTCTAGAATTGCTAATCGCAGAAACCTGAAATTTAAACGACACTCGTAACTGAAGTGTCAGCAAAACCGTGTCAATGGTGTGCCAATGCACAGTATATAAACAAAGGTAGGTTAGAGCGGCTACTCGCAGTAACAATCAAAACAACCTCACATTCAAAGGTCATTCGTATCTGTCGTTAACAGATGTGTTTTCATGGTGTGCTATTGTGTTTTTAATTATTTATGACCTCAATAGATGATAATCATTATTCACGCCTAGCGGTCTGACTGGAGATTGAAAGGTCCCCGGTTCTAATCCCTGAATCGGAGGAAATTACAAAATGAAACCGAACTCCACCTCTGGCACAACTATGTATACAGTATGAGCCCAGGCATATTAAAACCGCACCTTGAAACTATGCAGCCTGAACACATTTTTTTATTAAAAGAATTTCTTCAAAGAAAATTGGACGTGTTTAATAACAAAAAAAGTGTTTAAATAATTTTTCATTTTCGTCAAATCCAATGCAGGAGCAGTGCCAAAAATTTTACGGAATCACGAAATGTAAAAATTCCACGCAGATTGCCGAAATTCCAGTTTTTCCAGCAGTTACAGATATGATTACAATTATGTCCAGGGAATTATATGGGAAATAATTGCTACAAATAAGACCTGCACATAATATAGTCAGCAGACGAATCGACTATATGTTTTAAGAAAACAGGAGGAAGGCGCTCAATTATTATTATTAAGGGAGACGTAGTAACATAAGGTTCGGAAGCCTCTGTTTGAGACATTTTGAAAGCTAAGAGTATAAAATGTGCAGTTGAAGGATGTCAAAGATTAGCTGGATCAGTAAGGTCTGAAGTTAACATCTGGATGAGGAAACTTGTAAACAGAATATAAAGCAATTTAGATATCATTTTTAACTCACAAGGATGTTTAATCTGTTTAAGGAATGTACAGTTTGAACGAAAGATTTTACATACAAACAAATTCTAGACTATTTTAACAAGGTTACTTTTAACTTATCAGTTGTAAGAAAAAAAACACTAATTATGATTCAACGGCAAACGGTTAGATTCTTTCAGAAGATTTCACGGTAAATTGATATTATGTTTATCATTATGGTGACTTTCATTTCCATATGTAATGAGTATTCTTGAGTTTTAGTACTTCTTAATTTTCTTAACATCATTTCTTACGTCTTAACTTTAAGCGGCTTGTGCAGAACAACGGAGAATGTACTGAGCTACTTAAAAAGAAGAAACATGTTAGCTTTGTAGTTAATGTTATGCTGCTCACATATGTAGCAAAAGACATTATTCATGAAATCAGTATCTGTAGTCAGTATCTAGAGTGCAACATGTATTTAAGCGCATGGGACTCAAGTTAATATAATCATCTGATTTAAAACTTATCACCGATCACTAATGACAAGCTATAAATAACAACAAAAGGATGCAATTTTGTAATCAACAAACATTTATTATTGATAGCTGTCTCACTGTAGTAACTAATTATTACTGCGACATTCTCAAGACAAAGAAACGTAATATACTGGTTTGTTTTCTATTTACGTAAATATAATGTCGTGTGAGCTAAACCTATTTCTCGATGTAGGTGTAAAGCAACAGTAACATATTAAAGAAAGCGAGACCACAGATCACGTACACGGTAAGTCCCGTTAAAACATGGAGAGTCTTCAACAGTAAACCAGTTATCTTGCCTGTTAGAAAACTTCTGAGGCCACAGTTACTTTTCCAAGAAGAAGTTTTCTAGCGACTTGGCAGTGGAGTAATCCCATTGCCGCCTTCATTTGATGAGACCAGTTTCACACGGGCGATTCTGTACTCCCAGAATGCGTCCGAGGGAGCTCAATTGGTTAGAGGAGGTCGCGAATTTCTTTCTGAGTTATCCTGACTCCAGATATCCGTGTCCACAGACTTCTTTCTCTAGACTTCACTCGAGAACTTATTAAGGTAAAGCTAGGTTCTCAGAGAAAACTGGAAACTGTTTCAACTAGAAAATTTCGAAAGTTAGTGTATGGAGTTTAATCCTTTCGGAATAATAAAAAATTGGCAACCTAAAAATTTTCATTCATCATTACATTTCAATCAAGACAATAGCCGTGAATTTTTTAGTAATTTAGTTGAATTTCGCAACAGCAGCAGCAAAATTCCAGACAAGCTATACCGATTTCTGTTCATCCAAACTCTTCCAAATAATTTCAGTCGAATGGAATGATCATGTCCAATATATTTCTATCCTATTAATAAATTCATGATTTTCGGCGACAGGAAATAATAGTTATATGAAAAAGATGTAAAATTTATCACAATCAGAAGAATATCGTCAAACATTCACGTTACAAATGAAATTTCCTTCTGCTTTGTAAGTAAAGTTTCACAATATTATTTTCCTATAGTTTCCGAACGAAGTGAATGGTTTGTTGCATGATTCCCTCCTCGTGAATATAAGATCACTCATACACATTTCATAGGCAACCGTTCACAGTGTACGTGCTATGGTCAGGATAAAACCATTCGAGCTTGCAGAAAAAGCAGTAAACTTTAAGTTACATGATTTTATGAATTTTGTACCAAGTTGCACTTTTCTACAGTGAAAGTATTATAGGAATTTTAAACGCACCGTGAGGTTTCCTTCAAATGTAAAGATCGATGAAATACAAGGTACCAGCCCATTCAAGTCCGTGAGTTATTTTGTTTAGGCTGCGATTTTCGGAGATAAAGTTCTACATTTCCTTTTTACAATGTGGTGGTGTACATTGAACCCTCATTTAAAAATAATTAACCTTCAATAAGTATTTTAATTAACCTATAGACTACATCTGCATTGGTTGTAATTTTTATTTGGACAAAATCAGTTATTACATCTATGTAAGGAATATTAAAGAAATATTCTGGCATGGCTGTTTAGTAACGTCAAGCAAGCCCTAGACAGTGAGAAACAATTATCGGCAGGTCACAACCAAGAAAGGAAGCTAGACAAAGAGGCTCCTCGTCCTAAGAATTTGCAGACCCGCTGATGGGACCAATACGATTCTCGCACTGGAAAATTTAGAAATCACTCCAGCGAACAGAGATAGCTAATAAGATACGGTTAAACATTAAAAATTGATACGTTTGGTGAATCGCAGTTTCATGCTGAGAACCTGGAAGGTGAAAGGAGTGAGGCAGGAGCAGTTATGACTTAAAAAAAGTATTATTTATTACTATTATTCGATTAACGGTTAGCCTAGGGCTGGCTTGAGTATAATGACAGGCACTTCTAGCAGACTAGTGTTATGCTACAACACAGGATAAAATAATCCTATGCCGTCGGTAGTAGATAAGTTGGGGAGGAGGCTCTTGGCTATACAGCCAACCATGTTTTACCATTCTTGGAATTGAGGTAGTACAAACATTTCTCGTGCTCAATGAGCAAGATGCCATCAGCTCTCTAGGCCAACATGATAATTTTTTTTTTTTTTTTTGTAACAGTTTAACGTCCCTTTTTAACAACGTGGTCTTTAGAGACGGGAAAGGATGGGGGCAAGGAATGGGAAGGAATTCGGCCATGGCCTTTTTGAAGGAAGCATCCCGGCATTCACCTGGAGTGATTTGGGGAAACCATGGAAAACCCAAATCTGGATGCCCGGACGGGGATTCGAACCGCCGTCCTCCCGAATGCGAGGCCAGAACGCTATCCGTTACACCACCACGCTCGGTCCAACATGATAACGACACGGAGATGAGCGGTAATGTGAACTACAAATAACTCCCAAGCAAGCTACCCATTCTCATCATTTTGCCCTCATTATTCCGGTAAGATATAATTGATCATCATTGTCCGTGTACAACCAAGGTACAACGCCTATTTCAGTTATTTAACTAACCAGTTTTCCAATAAAAGTATCAATGTTCATATCTATCAATTCTTAATCTGATATTGTAAGATTTTTATTAGTTTTAGCCAATTTCATGTATTATTTTAATTCAGTGTTGTTGTATTCGTATTTGGGGTATGAATAGACGTTCTGCATCGGAATTTAAGAAGCCAGGTAACTCATTTTAATTGATTACGAAAGTCCAACTGAAAATTATTTTCACAAATGTTGTATATTTCATTTATTTTCCGTGTGTGCAAATAATGTAATATACAGAACTAAAAATCATTAATTCAATAATTCCTATTTCACATTAAAATATAATTTTACAGATGTTAATTAATAATTGTGTTATTGTATTACGCAAACGGCTTATTTCAAGACCAAGCCACAGGAGTGTGGGTAGCATGGACAGCATCACACTCCGCTGGCTTTATGCCCTGGATTATTTATTTTAATACTAATTTGACTGCATGCAGAGTGGAGTAGGGGGATACATCCATGATAAGAACAATTGTGTGCCGCGAAATTTCGTCCAGATACAAATGTTGCTTAATGAAAGTAAATGAGTCCATTTTCACATGGCTAAAAATTGATGCCGTTTTAGCACTGCCACCGAGATTGGTGGCTGAGCCGTAACGCTCCGGCCTCGCATTCGGGAGGACGCGGGTGTGAATTTCCGTCCGGCCATCCAGATTTGGCTTTTCCATTCCATGGTTTCCCCAAATCACTCCAGGTGAATGCCCTGATGATTCCTTTAGAAGGCGATGGTCGAATTTCTTCCCATTCCTTGAACTCCATCCTTTCCCGTCTCTAATGACCTCTACATCGAAGAGGCGTAGCAAAAAAATAAAAAAATAAAAATGTATTGCACTGCTGTACAGCTTCTGGAATTCACAGCTAGTATAAAGCTCCACTTAAAGGGTATCTTCTGAGTACTGAAAGATTTATAAAGCGATTTAGTTTGCTACATAAATATCAAGATCCTTTTTTTGCATGAAATCGTTTTAAATCATTAATAACAACTAACTTACCGATACAGAATCTTCTAATATTGAGAGATATCTAATATACTAAGATCATATGTGATGTCTGAAACGACAGCTAACAGATTAGACTTCAGTGTGGAAAAGCAACGCTCGCACGCGTGTGCGCATCAAGGAGACTGGAGATATGTAAAGAACACGATTCCTAGCAATGATCTTCAATTCTTCCAGGTCTGTGCTTCTTTAGCTATGACGAATTGTCCTTAATGCGTCAGCTTTGCTAGTGCTGCGACTCATCGCAATTGCTTTCTAACTGAGGCCGTAAGATCATCTTTTATACTCACTATTTATACACGGGCATATTTATCGGCTAATGACGGCGAAATAATAACATTTTTTTTTATCTGCTTAACGTCTCTCTAACAGCGAGGTCTTTAGAGACGGGAAAGGATGGGGGGCAAGGAATGGGAAGGAATTCGGACATGTCCTTTTGAAGGAAGCATCTCGGCATTTGCCTGGAGTGATTTGGGAAACCATGGAAAACCCAAATCTGGATGCCCTGACGGGGATTCGAACCACCGTCCTCCCGAATTCGAGGCCAGAACGCTAGCCGTTACACCACCACGCTCGGTAAAATAATAACAGTACTGTAACTGAGATCTTTTATTGCGTGTAAACCACATAACACAGCTGCAATTACGGAGAGCATTACAGTTTCCAGATATGATCATTAGTGCCACTTGCTCAAATTACAACATTCGGAACCACTCCCCAACGTGTTTCTCAAACACCAGGCACTCATTCACATCGTACCTTGTCTACCACACAACGACACTCCCATCAGCGTGTTAGAGACCCTTCTCCTGCCATCAATCGTATAGTCTCCATTGACTGATATTATGCCATTAATTTTGACTTTGCGATCATTGGCTCAGCCGTCACGTCAATTCGTACTATTAGCCACACAGCATACCAAGTTATCGGCCACAGCTCCGATAGGAATCTGACCCGCATCACTGTTCCAACGTTCCCCTGAGACGCCCAAGTATTCAACGCATCGGCATGCGGCTCCTGCATGCAGGTCAAGATTGGACCCGCTGAAAAAGAACGACTTTTATTCAAAGGGTGCAGTCTTTGCTACTTGCGTTTAGACATTTTTCTGGGAACTATTTTTCAACAAACAATGTGAACTGACCTAAAAGTAACTTGATGCAATTTTATGTTACTATGTTTATAGTTATTATTCTTATTACTCCGCAATTCACTAAAAGTGTGTGTCGGAGGGTGCATTGCACCTATCCGAAAGGGTAATAATTTGTAAGGGATGAACGGGATATGGCTGGAGGCGTCCATGTGCTATTGTAAGGAACCATCCCGGCATTCGCCTGGGGTGATCTGGTAAAATCATGAAAAACCTAGATCAGCATGGCGGAAGTGGTTTATCGAGAACTATACTCCTGCCGGATTTTAAGTTTTCTCGCCTGGTAAATCCTTCCTATTCCATTCCCTAATCGCTTGTGGAAAAAATTAGTACAGAAATAAATCGGCTCTGGCCCTCATATCTCTTATTTTCGAGGTCATTCCTATATATAAATGTTGCTGGTAGTAGTATTTGTTTTCTGTCATTCCAAAACACGTCAGTTGTGAATTTTTCAATTAGCTTCTGTAGAGAGCAACGCCTTTCGTGTTCCAAGTCTTCTCAACCAACTCCTTCAACATCACACTTACGCTTTCTCTCCAACTATATACACCTGTCACGAATCGGGCGGCACTGCTTTGGACCTTTCCACGGCCTCCATTAGCCCCTTTTGTTGTGGACCCCATTGAGAAGAACAACAATATTCTAAGTGAGGACGCAATGGTGACTTTTATGTAATCGATTTCACTTCCGGTGTGCATTATTTTAAGTTACGACCTAGAAATCGGAGCATTCAGTTTTCTTTCACAATTACCTTCGCGATATGCTCATTCCACGACAAATTATTACGAATAGTTACCACTAGGTATTTAATGGAATCTACCGTTCTAATGAAACATGGTATCACCTTTTTACTTACACGCATTACTTGACACTTTTTAGCGTTTTAACTACAACTGACAGCCTTTACACCACGCAATTATTTTCATAATATCGTCTTGTAACAAAGCACAGTCGTCTTGGGTTTTGATTTCACCATAAATAATAGCATCATCGGAATATAGTCCTTTCTTCCCCCTTATTACGTCGCACAAATCATTAATGTATATGAGAAACAACAAAGGCCCTATCCACTTCCCTAGGGAACCCTGGACCTCAATTCGGTAAGAGAACAACAAACTGTGTTCTGCCCTTCAGAAAGTCTGCAACACAGTCGTATATTTGTCTACATGTTCCATATCCGCGAAGTTTCGTAAGTAACCTAGTGGGAGGCACAGTATCGAAAGCCTTTTGAAAATCTAATAGAACTAAGTCAACCTGGGATCGTTCATCTATAATACGGCACAAGTCGTGAATTAAAAGAGCAAGTTGTGTTTCGCAGCATCGGCCTTTTTAGAATGCATGTTGATATTTGTTTAAAAGCTGCCCTTCATCCAAAAAGTGAATGACATTTGAATAGATGATGTGTTCTAAAATCATGCAAAATATTGAGTTTAACGAGTATAATTTTGAGGATCATTAACATTCCTATTTTTAAACACTGGACTTACGATGGCGGTCTTCCAGCCAACTGGTATTTTTCCTTGATCCCAGGAAGTGATATATAATCTCATAAAATACAGCGCAATTTCCTTATCGTAACTAGAATAGAATCTTGTAGGAATACCGTCTGGTCCGGGAGCCTTATTTGTTTTTACATTCATAAGTAGGTTAGTTATTCCCTCGACATTAAGAAAGAAAATTTCATAATTTTGTTGGTATGATTGTTCAATATCGGTATCTCCTCTACGTTTTCTGTAATGACATCTTATTTAAATGCAGACTATTATTCAAAATTTCTGATTTCTCTACGCTAATTTCTGATATTTCCCCAATTTTCTTAATCAGTGACGGCATAAGCTTACGAAAGCCTTTAATTACTTTGACATACGATCAGAACTTTTTTGGATTTGTAAAGAGATCTTCGGTTAAATTCCTGGCTAGGAATTCTTTAAACGCACCACGCATTGCCTTACGCACTTCCGCTGGCAACTGGACTAATTTAGCACGATTAGAGGAGTCCCCCGTTTTCTTCACCATGGCATGTAAACGCCTTTGGCACCTGAGTAAACGTTTCACTTCCCGATTGAACCACGGAAAGTTCTTACAAACCTCAATAAACTTCTTAGGAACAAATTTATTTAAACTGGTCCATATTATTTCTTTTAAATTCCTCAACATTTGTATTTAGCGTTTATGTTTCAAATTTTTTCGCCAAGTAATCAACCATATCCCACAACGTTTGCCCTATCGAAGCATTATACGAGTTTGTCTTTATCATGTTTCAAATTAACACTATTTAAAGTTACCAGAACCGGATTTTTATCACTTATACCGACTTCTATACAAACTTTATCTAAAACATCCGGATTACTTATAAGAAAAATATCCCAACTGGACGAGGAATCTTTGTCGCTCCGCATTGGCTCTTCGACCATCTGTTCAACAGATCTTTCTACAATTGATTCTAGGAACGTTTTGGTCATTAACCTATCTCATCCGCACGACCTGAACGTGCATATGTCCCTCTTAACAGACGGTAGGTTAAAACCACCACTTACGATCAATATATGCCCCTGAAATATTTTATAATTATTATTAAGTGACTTTCTGAAATTTTCCGTGTTAGCCAAACCAGAATCCGGAGGTCGATAAAATGACCCTATTATAAACTTTAAATTTCTACCAATTTTTAGCTTGACCCATATTAACTCGCAAAAATTTTCCGTTTCAGTTACGTCAGAGAAATTAATGGTTTTATTAACGCCGACGAACACATCCCCGTCTATTGAATCAGTTCTGTCTTTTTGAAAAATATTGAATTGAGGGCCAAATACTTCTCTAGATTCAACCTCTGGCATCAACTAGCTTTCGTTACCTACAGTTACTGTGAATCACAAGGTAACATCTATAAAAATACGTGCAACACGACACCCGTCATAAATTAGAAGCTGCTTCCAAAATCTGACTTTGTTACATGCTGCTGGTTATAGTATACAGTTTATTGCATACACAGTGCTAATGCAATATTATTTTAACCGTGTTTCGTCTTCATTGCTATTCGAGTAAACATCAATAACATACACTGAGGTATTTCTGACAACATTTCTTCCAACTCAAACAGCGTATACACCATCTCTTGACAGGGGCAGTATTCTTTTTACTGGAATTTAATAAATTACATATTTAATCATTCGGTAGGATTTTTGTTGCAGACTATAATTTTAAACGTAAAGAAACCCTAAAATTAATGTGATTAGTACTAGTGTAACAACTTCAATGCTGAAATAAAGTCACCTTTTTAACATCTTTCAGCCTTTATTACCACTCAGCATTCTACTATAACCTTGAGTTGTGGTTACATAGTATCAAAAGTTTTCAACATTGTTATGATACACCAAAGCCAAACACAGCACTCAATTAAAATCACCCACGTACAACGCTGGATTTGGAAAACCTTCTCCTGCAAGGCGATTCCTCCTGTATATCCCTTAAGATGCCGGCAACCGCTATCTTAGTTAACGTATTAAATTATTTACTTTACGTTTGTAGCATCCTGTTGTAATGGTTACTAAGTAAAGCCGTACTCTTCCAAAACAATCAATGCTGATGAATTATAGGCAGGACACAAGGGTGGTGACGAATGTGATTTTCTCCCTGAATTTGCCGAACAAGCTGTCTTCTTTCACAATCGAGCATGGTTGGCGTGAGGACTCTGACAATCAATAAATTACTCATTACTCCGTGACTAATCTGACTGTTTCCCAGTTCTCGAGTTGGTATGGAGAGCTAAGGGGAAATGAGATGGCTTTGTAATAACTGGTAGCATTTTTTTATATATTTGTTGCATGACTGGACAAATCTTGGAAGAGTCAACGAACCTCGGCGACGAGATTGGCGTTGCAAATGGGGCTCTCCGGTACTCGACGGAGGCGCCGAGATGGCGTAGAGACTACGAGGGAACCTGGGTTCTCACACCACGATCTATTGATTTGGAATTGGTGCTTAATACATGGGAAACCAGTGGTCTGCCACAAAGTCAAAACATAACGAAGGCAAGTTTGCTTCGTTTAGCTGAGGACCGAGATTTAAAATCTCTGTTACGCCTGGAACCAGTTCTTCGACTACTCTGAATGCTAATGTTACACATCTCATACACACTTAGAATTGTCCAAAAGTACTGTTAAGTATTTGTATCTTACCCCTGAATGTCTATATGATCTCTAACTCATTCAAACGTATAGTTCAAGTTCATAATATTTTTTTTAAGAAAATGTGTCATTTAATTGAAATCAATGCAAATTGTATAGATAAAATTTTTAATTTTGAGCTATACCGTGGTTATATGTACTGCAATTCATTTGAACAATTTTTTTTTTACCAATTTTTTGTTTTTGTTGCTTTAGGGCACGTCGACATCGGGGTAATTAGCGCCTTTTTTACCAATTCTTGTTATCGTTTAAATTATAGAGTTTAATTGTAAGAAGTGTCATCTATATTTGTAGGGCGAGCGAAGCGAGCCCTTACACTAGGCGACTGTGTTCTTTTGTAGTACACTTTCTGAAAAAATTACTGCACCTTAAGAGGTGATATTAAACATACTAATTCAAAGTCAATTTTAGATGTGCCATCAATCATTATTTTTCAGAAAAACAAATAAATCAGTATAAAAATTGTGCCTAAATGAATTATATCGCTACGGTTGCCCTTTTATGAATGACGCTGGTTTAGCAGTGCGCGTTGAGGCGGTGTGTTCCTGTGCGCGCGGTCCTCAGCTCGATCCCACGACCAGCCAAATATTTTTTCTCCGTTTGTATTTTTTATTGCAATTCGATCTTGCAGAATTATAAATTTGTTTTGAAACAAAGGCTCAAAATTATTTATTTTCCTTTAAGAAATAATGCAAATGATGGAGGATCTAAAACATTTGAAACAAAAATTACGTGCATACAGAGAATGTTTTTATGATGGATATTCTTCTACTCATATACAACATTTATTATTGATGAAGGAAGACAAATATACTGTTTATTAAAAGTGTAGTTTGTGAATTCGATGTCGACCTGAGAACTTATTCGTCAAAAAGTAAAATATTAGTTTATTTTTTTTGTATTAAAGATTATCTATGATTGTTGAATGTTCTTTGTAAATAAATCTGTGACTTGTGTAAATGTAGATGCAGTGGTTTTGTAATTATTCAAAAAAATCATGCTCTTTCCTTTAATCAGTTCTTTAAACAACTATATAATTTTACTGATAGACTATGTAAATTTTAGTCAAAATCAAAATTAAAGAATAAAAAGAAGGTACACCTAATTGGTACAGTTCAAACTTTAATCGAAAACAACGTTGCCACAAACTCAACTATTGACAGAAAATGAACTTATTCTCCAGAAAGAGAGATATTAATTTTTTTGTATCAATGATGATCTATGGTTGCTGAATATTCTTTGTAAATAAATCTGTGACCTGTGTAAATATAAATGCAGCGGTTTTGTAATTATACAAAGATATCCCGCTGCCTCCCTGACTCAGTTTTTTAAATAAATGTATGATTTTAATGATAAACTATGCAAAGCTTAATGACAAGCAAAATTAAAGCACACTCTACATGGAGATTTTGAGAACTGCTTAACGGGAGAAATATGTTTCCACGTAATTAAAACAAACAAAAAATGCATGAAGGTCGGTTAAATGAAGCCAAACACAAGAACCATAAAATATTTGATAAAACGAGATTTATTACTATACAACGCAATCATCCGGAATCCGCCTCGACAATACTGTCGGCATTTCAGAGATAATGGCTACGTCTCCAAGATCACCGAGACTAATTTCTGTCGGTAAAGTGACTTAACGAAAACTGTTTTCTTCACAATATCTTCATAATAATATTTGGTATTGTTCCCCTCTCACCTCGAATTCTCAGTCGGTTAACGCTCTGGTTTCGCATTCGGGAGGACGCGGGTTCGAATCCCCGTCCAGGAAACCAGATTTGGGTGTTCCATGGTTTTGTAAAATCACTCCAGGCAAATTCGGGGACGCTTTCTTCAAAAGGGCCTTGTCCGCATTCCTTCCCGTTCCTTGCTCCCAATACTTGCTAGAGTCCCACGATTTAAAAATGTTCTACAGTCAACCACAGCCAGTCAACTGCGTGCTTCAATGTGCAGGAAGGAGCGTTATTCTGTGTTATTGCTATAGAATTGTGTGTCATAGCTTTTTGATGTAGTGGAATGGGGAGTTGTAATCAAGATATTCAAGGTTTACGAAACGATTCAGATCGAGGTAAGTGATAACAGCGGATTATTTTTATTTGGCGATTTTCTTTAACAAGAGCAGTTTTTGAGTTAAATGCTTGCGATATACTGGTAACTATTCAGATTTCATACAAGTCTACTGACTTTTTGTAATGCAAGCACAGTGGCTGTAATATTTATCTGCCACTACTGCTCATAACTTTTTGAGGAATTGAGGAACAAAGTTTGTACCGTAGGAGCAGCAAGGTACATGTATATTTCCTGCCTAACCACACTTCAACCAGTCGCCATCCAGAAACGTTAATACAAAACTTCAATTTTTCTACTGAAAACAGAAAAATAATAGGCGTCCACAGTTAGTTCAGTTTACTGTACAGTATCTGTATTTTTTCTACAAGAAGTCGTATAGATCATTAGGTAGGGAATTTCGTTTAGCTAACGATAAATATGCATTACAATACGGTCACACGGGCCGTATCTGGTGCACAAATGTTTGAAGGTGAAAGCAAGTGAAATTACTGAACAAAAATGAAGTTAAATTTTTGTAAGTAGTTCAATCAGTATGATGACATTTCATTCATCTGGTGCATTTTCCCTTGTGTTCGAGGTTCATATTACACACGTTCTATGATTCTCCACTTACATAGGACATGGGTTCTATTCGCATTCCAGAATTATATTCTTTGATTATTTTTCGTGCAAACGTTCTCCATACTGTAATGAACTTACGTAATCCTTCAGTTATAAGGAGTTTAAAACGGCTAGCAATAATTTCGCTATCAGGTTTGCATCGCTTTAAGTAAATAAAGATTTTTTGAGCAAGAAAAATCAATTCTTTTGATGATTCGAGTTCTTCTTTAAGATGGAAGTAAGGTACTTAAATGTTGATATGGAAAACAAATACAGACTGTAGATAATTACTTCAAATATTAATTCAAAGTTTCCTTTTTGGACTGTAATAAAATAATTGTTTAAAAAACATAAAAACCGCCTTCAAAAAAGGGCACTAAATTTTAAAATAACTTTATACCTTGCTTAGAAGAAAGTAAATCTAAATGGACAATATTTTACGTTACTGTTATTGAAATTTTTACATTAATTAGTTATTTTTGTAGTCGGTGCCAGCTGTCAGATCGCGCAGATAGAATTACTAAACTTTATTTGGTGTTCGAGGCGAAGCTAGGGTACGAACAAAAATTCCAAATATTTTACAGCATGTCGTAAGGAAGATAGTTTTATTGCGGTAGATACCTTAGGGAAACAAATTAACTGTATTTTACCTGTGGCTCAGCCTCATTGGTCATCCAGGCACATCTCTAGCGCTATAGTGTCAGTTGTTAGGCTGCATCATGCAGTAAACAATTTATAGTAAGTATAATATCGGTGTATCATCTATATGTTTCAGTTTTGTTGAAAAATGTTTCTAGAATTAATTGTAGGTAAATAGTTACATGATTTTTATGTATAATTGTTATTCCTTATTGTTTTTATCTTTTTGTTTTTCTTGTTTTGGCTGGCACCGACTACAAAAATAACTAATTAATGTAAACATTTCAATAACAGTAACGTAAAATATTGTCCATTTAGATTTACTTTCTTCTAAGCGAGGTATAAAGTTATTTTAAAATTTTTAAGTGCCCTTTTTTGAAGGCGGTTTTTATGTTTTTTAAACAATTATTTTATTTTGAAATTTTAGTGGTATCATAGTTAATTTGTATCTAAATATGCCGCGGAAGTTCTAATTTTTCGAACTTCCTGGTAGCTCAGTGGTTAAAGCGAATGCTTTCAAAAAAAATCTATCTTTATATACCCTAACAAGTTTCAGAATGGGTTGAATTGGATGCTGTGTTAAGTAATGTCAGTTTACATTTTGGTCCAGACTGTGTTTCGATCTAATCAAAACATCTGTTAAATCTGCTGCTCGATAATCGAAACATGTAACATCTGGACATTAATATATACCACATAGGCCTGTACATAAATCTGTCTCTGGAATATATCTGTTCGTTCCGGCATCACACAGAAAATATAGATATTTGATTGGTTTTCATAACGTAAAAGCTCGGCGTCCAATTTGAAATCTGAAGTACATGTTGAGACATTAGGACACATACAATTAATAAATATTCTGCAATGACTTAAAAATAGTTTAATTGATTTTTACAGTACTTAAAATTGTGGATTTTGTAAAGAACATTGGAAATTATAAACGATGGGGGTAAAGGAGAAGAGGGATTGGGCTTTTGTATACCAAATGTAGACTATCTTTTCTGATTGATTTAAAGTATACGTTTGTAAATTTCTATTGATATCATATAAATTTTTAGGTGTGTATAAAAAAATAATTAAGGGGTGTGGAGGTGAAGAGTAGTTTGGTTTTTGTTAAGGTAGTGTGGACAGCATTTTTCTCTTTGTTTTAAAGTATACATGTTCAAAGCTCCATCGAAACCAGATAAAAACTGTAGCTTTGTGTAAAGAACATTTACAAAAATTAAATGGGGTAAGGGAGTGAGCGGTTGGGTTTTGTAAACAGAAAGTTTCTCTTTGTTCTTAAGTATACATTTGTAGTGTTCCATTGAAATCGGATAAAAACTGTAGGTTTCTATAAAGAACATTGGAAATTAGGAGGGTGGGGAAGAAGGAAAGAGGGGTTGGGCTTCTGCAACCTAATTTAAACACAATTGTTATGTATTTTTTAAGGTATATGTGTGCAAATTTTCTTCAGAATCAGATAGAAACTGTGCTTTGTGTATATTAAAGGGGTGGAAAGGGGGAGAGAGGTTTAGCTTCTCCAAACCAAATTCAGACAGTATTTTTCTGTTTGTTTTGAAGTATACATGTGCATACTTCCTTCAAAATCAGATAGAAACGGTAGCTTTATATAATGAACATTGACAGTAATTAGAGGGGTAGAAAGGGGAATAGGGTTTGCATTTTTGTAAAAGTAATGTGAGTAGTATGTTTCTTTTTCTATTTGCTTTAAAGTATACACATGCGAAGTTCCACCGAAATCGGATTAAAATGTGGGTTTTTACAAACATTAATGGATGTAAAAGAGGAGCTAGGGTAGCTTTTTTATTTTTTGGTCAGAAATCTTCTCCATAAAAATATACATATATGTGCCAACTTTCATAAAGATCGGTCAAATGGTGTCAACTGTAGCTTTTCAAAAAGAAAATTGACAAAAGTCAAGGAGCGGAAATGGGGAAAGGGGTTCAGTTTTTGCAAACCAAAGGTTAAAATTATTTTTCTCTTTGTTTTACAGTAAAAGTTTGCTAAGTTCTATCTAAAATGTATAAATACTGTGAGTGTGTATAAAAATTAAACGGTTTAATGGGGAGTGGGGGAGGTTTTTTAATTTTTTGGTCAGAAACCTTCCTTGTGAAAAAATTCATATAAGCGCCAACTTTCATGGTAATAGGTCAAATGGTGGCGACTGCAGCTTTTTATATATAAAAAAATAATTGACTAATATTAAGGTGTTGGTAGGAGGGAGAGGGGTTGAGCTTTGGAAGACCAAATGTTGACAAGAATTTTCTGTTAGTTTGAAAGTATACATTGGCAATGTTCAATCAAAATCAGATAAGAAATATAGGTTTCTATAAAATTAAGGGGTGTAAAGGGGGAGATGGGGTGGCTTTTTTATTTTTTGGTCAGAAAGCTTCTCCATGAAATATTACATGTATATGACAACTTTAATGGAGATCAGTTAAATGATGTCGCCTATAGTTTTGTATAAAGAACATTGGCAAAAATTATGGGGTGGATAGGGTGAAAGGGGTTCAGTTTTTTCAAACCAAATGTTGACAGCATTTTTCTCTTTATTTTCGACTATACATATCCAAAGTTCCATTGAAATCGGATAAAAAATGTGGTTTTATATAAAAATTAAGGGATGTATAGGGAGAGAGGGGTGTTTTTTTTTTGGTCAGATATTTTTTCCATGAAAAATTACATGTATATGCCAAATTTAACGGAGATCAGTTAAATGGTGTCGACTTTAGCTTTGTATAAAGAACATTGGCAAAAATTAAGGGGTGGATAGGGTGAAAGGGGTTCAGTTTTTTCAAACCAAATGTTGACAGCTTTTTTCTCTTTATTTTTGACTATACATGTCCAAAGTTCCATTGAAATCGGATAAAAATGTTGGTTTGTATAAAAAGTAAGGGATGTAAAGGGAGAGAGGGGTGTTTTTTTTTGGGGGGGGGTCAGAAATTTTTTCCATGAAAAATTACATGTATATGCCAACTTTAACGGAGATCAGTTTAATGGTGTCGACTTTAGCTTTGTATAAAGAACATTGGCAAAAATTAAGGGGTGGAAAGGGGGAGAGGGGTTCGGTTTTTCAAACCAAAAGTTGACAGTATTTTTCTGTTTATTTTTTACTATAGATTTCCAAAGTTCCATCAAAATCGGATAAAAAGTGTGGGATGTATACAAGTTAAGGGGTGTAAAGGGGTAGAAGGGGTTGTTTCTCAATGAAATTCATATGGGACCACTTTGGAGGTATACTCTATCCACTATAAAAATTTCATTTAAATCGGTTCAAAATTGGCGAAGATATCGCTGAACATACATCAAAAAAAAAAAAATTCAGACGAATTGAGAACCTCCTCCTTTTTGAAGTCGGTTAAAAATGGAGAAATATTTCTCACAATGAATTATACCAACTGAAATCGCGTACAATGCTGATATTTTCGTGATTTTATTACTATTCCAGTGCTGGCAAACAAATATAATATCATTCATCAATTATGTCCCATTAAAATTTTTCCGGTTTCGACGTATGTGTCCACAAACTTTGTTAGTCAGAATCTTACATTGATCTTATTAGGGCGAGCGACATTAGCCGACAATTTTTTATTTCTGTTGTAAACGTTTTGAAAAAAAAACTACTGTACGTCTAGACGTCAAATTAGCTGGCCCTAATAATTCAGTCATCTCTAAATATGTCATCAATCATTATTTTTGCAAAAAAATTCAATAACTTTTATTATTTTTAATAACATATATGTGTAATGCCATGAGTGATAATGGTTCGTTTTAAAAATTATTTTCATTCAACTTATGAAAAAAGTGATTGTGTTCCGATTTACCGACACCTAAATTTTGTAAAATACGGAATATCACTTGTTCAAGAAAACAATTTCCATTACAATTAGCTTCCGCAATCACAATTCATAAAGCTCTAGATTTAACATTGGATAAAGTTGCTGCAGATATTGGAGAAAAAGAAATTTCTCTTGGTTTAACTTATGTTGGGTTACAGAGAGTAAACACTTCAGAAAACCTATCTTTAAATAAAAGATTTTCATATGACATAATTAGTAATATTAAAAATTCAAGTATGTTAAAATGTAGGAAACAGAAAGAAACCTGATTACGAAATTTTGTGTCTGATTAACACCAAATTAAATAAGTTGAAATTTTAAATATTTAAAGATTGCTTCTTATTATAAACGTGCCCAATTTTTTTCAAAAAACTAAAAACATGGATTTTGATCATAGATGGTGAAGTTTAATTATTAAAATCCTTATTATTATTATTATTTAATTTCTTTAATTGTAAATATTTTTTATAACAAAACTTCTGGAGCCTCCACAAAGCCGTGCTTTTAGATAGTTAACAGTTTCAAATGAATAAATGAATTCCAGGCAATAGGGCACAACACCTTAATTGGAATGGTTCTCAATTGTAATTACTCACCCTACTGTTAAATAAAATAACGGAATTTGAATTTTATCCTTTTGTGGGACACACTCAGTGCCACTCGACGGCTTCTTCCTGATTAGTTCTGTACCCGTATCCAAGTGTAGGCGGTTACTAGGGGTAAGGTTTACTCCTCCATCGTAACGTTCCGGGGGAAATGAACTAGGGTGGTTTCCCGTAGTCTTCCCCTCGTGTGACACGGTTCGTCCTCACCCTATACGCACTGCGGAAAGTGTCGGACTTTTGTGCAAAATCTGGTTACTAGGAACTGTGCACCACCACCAATACTCAAACCTCAGCACTTAGTGTCAGCATCGGATACCATCCAGGGCCGCAGCCAAATAAGCCAACCTGGTGGAGTATACTCGTATAAAAAGATAAAAATCATAATCAGTGTGTGCTCTCGTTAAGTCAATATGTACGGTATACATCAAATATGTTTGCGCATGAGAAATACAAAATCTTTTTTACTGTGTAAGTAAGCAAAAAGGACTAAATAACTCCTGTAACTGCAAATGTTTGCAAATACTGAAATATGTTAATCGGAACCACGTTGAGGCATTCTATACCTTGTGAATGAAAGATCGAACCCTCACGGATTTACTCATTTGTACTTCTGTCTGTTTATCCGCCTTTCAACTGGTCACTCGCTTATAACTTCCGAACTCTGTAACTTCGAAATCTATAATTGTGCTCTACTTTAACTCTTTTGTTTGTAACCCTAGATTACAACACAAAACTTTTAGAAAGCAGGAAGGGGGACACAATTATAGGGGTACAATGTGGAGCTTGTAAGGATACACGAATATTTCTACCATCTTTTGTTCATGATGTGTAGACCACTGTTTGGTTGCCCTACGGTACTAGGGGTAGCCTCTTTTCTTCTTCTGGAAATCGCGGATCGTAAAAGTGCTCGGCCTGTAGACAGAGAGCAGTGTAGTTGTTTGGGCTCTGTGAGTAGGCACACTGCTCAGATCTTGGATGTAGAATGCGGGCATCACACCGCTAGACGTGGCGAATTATCATTTTGTGATTTATTTCCGCCAGTTGAAGACAGAATATCAGAGGCAACTGAGTAGTAGGCAGTTGGAGAACTGCGGGATATATGAGAAAATCACAACTGGTTATTAGAAGCCGAGTGGCAAAATGCGGGGATTGTGACAGAAATATTTCGTCAACTCCAGTAAGCGAACGGTACAGTTTCAAGGGAGTTCGTAACCGGATATCATTTCCGGAACTTATTTAGAGAGTGTCAGTGGTGTACTACACTGATAATAATTAGAACCCCGAAGGACAGTGTTGGTTACGAAATAAAGTGGAAAGTTCTTTTCTTCTCCATGGATAACTTATCATTTATAGGCATCTACAATCTGAATGTAACTATTTTTTATTTTTTTTTGGCAATCCTAATATGTATCAAATGTAAGCTGGCAACCCATCGACTCCCAAAATTTTTCACATTATTTCATGATTTGTACTTGTTTTTGTGCCAAAAAAATATTAAAAAAATTAACTCGCTATTATTTCTGAATCAAAAGATCCGAAACCTCCTTCAAAATTCAATGTTGCGTTGCTTCCTAAAGTCGACGAGAAAACTGTAGTAATTTTGCAGGAGCTTTTTGTTTGATTAAAATATGTAAATGCGTTATTTGAACAAATCTGAATCTTCATTAGAGAATTTCCTCAGACATGAAATCATATATATCAGTCGACAGAATGTAGTGGTTGTTATTTATTTATATGTACCGACTGAAAAAACAGTTTCGAAATCGACACCTGTTTATAAATCAAATGTTGTTGCTTATCAAAAAAAAAAATAAAAATAATCAGTTAAAAAAATATAATCTGCGTTCGAAAATCTCAGAACGCCAATGTAATTTGCATTTGATGTATTGTTTTTCATTTAAATTCTTCTGCACCCTAAATATTACTCCACCCAAGCCGTTGCACAAAGGAAGTGACAAAATGATACAAAATTTCGATCCAACTGTTGGAAAAGATTTTAATCTTTAGGAGTCCACTTTATACTAAATTAATATCAGAATTAATTCCAGCAGATGGCCATTGTGGTTTCGGCATTGGGATCGAAATGTGATGTAAAAATGATACCCAACAATCACTTGTTAGTTCTAGTAAATTTGGGACTTGTTGTGGTTTTAAATACAGATATCAGAGATCGTTGCTCGACTGGCGGCAGAAGACAATCACAGCTAGCGTCTAGCGCTAGATACGGGTTTTACTAGTTTGAGCCCAGGTGGTAGAAGAATTTCGGTGTTTCGTAATGTGAACAACAGTTTAGGAGAGATGGTTGAACACGATTCCTATCCACTGTATTATATAAAAAATGCTTGTATTTTTGGTTTCTTATTTTATAATTTTTGTTTATGTCAAGCATGTGTACAGGAAGCTTCAATTAATTTAGTAGGGCCTACTTATTGACCTGTGTCGATCTAAATGAACTCACTGGTATACTTTGTGTTATTTTGTTTAAACCTCTGTGATTTTTATCACTAACCAACTTTGCTTAAAATTGTGATCTACAGACGGCACGTTTCAGTAAATTAAGATGCGTAAAGAGAAACATTTTTGAAAAATACATTATTCAATAGTCACTGCATCATTAAATTTTTTCGAAAAGTGGCAGCTATGATTTAATACGCTGCATAACAAAGCTCATATTGGCAGTTCGTTAAAATGACACAAAACGCTATAAGTTTAAAAATTATTAAGATTTAGTGTTTATTACCTAAATTTGAAATTCTGGCGTTATTCTAGTTAAATGAGATTTTAAATGAAAAAGCTCTGCTGTTATAATTGTACTACTTAGTTAAATCCCTCGGTTATGTGAATATTCGATATATCGACAGCAAGAAACTTTTTTGTTCTTAATACAGAATCAAAGCTACTAGATTTTGTTTTGTTTATTACCGCAAATGACCCACAATACAGCCATAAAATAAGACTGGCGGCCTAATTGTCCTCTTAGTGTTGGTGCTTTTGCCAAACAACGTTACGTTCGACGAACTGAATGCGGGGATTGAGGTGATACTATTCTAGTGATGGAGAGGCTGAACTATTTTGACAGCAACCGGCCGGAATGCGAGGCGTGGCCGCTTCTGCTCGCGGTTGCACCTTTTGTATCTCAGTCCATTTATGCCGCATCATCGCTATCGATCTGGCGGACGCGAGACGCATTCTCACAAGACAGCGTCCCTCCTTCCACCCCCGCTGTGTTCTTCTGTGGTGTGCAAGCTATTGATCGTTCGCGCCCCGTGACAGTTCGTCCGACCACGCATGCTACACCTTTTTATTTCCGAAACTGGACAGGCGCTGCGCATTTTCAAGTGTATTGGCATTCAGTATCACGAGCGCTACCCAGCCCTGAACTGTGTAGTTAAGGTAACCAGAAATCAAAACTCCATCTATTTACCACGTAGACAGACATGAATCTGACGTTTTCCTACACATATTTACAATACTAACTAGGCTCCAGATAACATTTCCTCAATTTTGTGCCAGTTACCCTTGTTTCATTTCTTGGATAGACTAAGTAAAAATAAATATTTTAACTAACTTGCGATAAAGTCTTAATTTTTTTGCTCAGGGGAACTGAAAGAGTATTTCACCAGAAAACCAATATAAATGTGTATGGTGTGATGGGATTAATATGTATCAAGCTGTTCCACAGTAATGGATTTGTCACATTATTAGCACATTCCTCGTTTATCTTTTCTACTCACAAAAGCATGCTCATAAGAGATATTTAGAGAGTGCTTTGAGTGTACAAAACGTACGTTGGTGATGGTGCTTAGAAGGATATTGCCAAAAGAATTAGAAGTAGTGCATGGAAAGTAAACTTAAAATCCGACAGGAGTAGCTTTCGATAAAGCTCTCTGATCTGGGTTTTCCATGGTTTTCCCATATCACTCCACGCGAATGCTGGGACGGTTCCTCACAATAGCCCATGGGCGCCTCCTGCCATATCCCGTATATCCCTTCCAAACTATTAACCTTTCGGATAGGTGGAATGCACCCTCTGCCAAACACTTTTAGTGAATCACAGAGTAATAGTAATAGTAATAGTAGAATGGTAAAGATGACCAAGAGCTTAAGCTGGCACTCAATTTCACGCACAAGGGAGTGGGAAAATTTTCTTTTGTGGGTAAGGGTGTCAGAAATCGGAACAAATTACCAAGGAAAGTGATGAATAATTTACTAAAAACACGGAAGGAATTTAAAATTAAAATTCACAAACTGCAAAAGTAAATGGGGAGAGGAATTTTAAAACACAAAGTATATAATATAGTAATAAAAAATACTTATACAGGTGTGATTAGATGACTAGGGAAACTGCATCCAGAGCATTCGCTCCATCGCAATTAATCATTCAGTGCAATTCAATATGTAAACTGTGTTATTTGGAATTCCGTTGCAGTTACGTGAAATATGGAACTGAAAATTATTAACATTTACGCTGCTGAAGTAACATGCCAGTTCCGTTTATTAATGCCGTGGAAATGATTTGCAAGTAGTTTGTTTGTGCTTATGGGTCTCATTTCCGCGTCTCTCATTGTGTAATCGTCAGTCGTGGTGGATTTTTTTTTCATTTTGATTTGTTATTTATACATTTATAAAGTGGCAATGATTCTGAAAATATGTTTCTGCGGTTGTTCGACCAGTAAACGGTGGAAAGAAATAACAGTTTTGACAACAATGAGTACATAAATTTTTAAAACAGTGTTGAACATTTTTTCTGAGGTGAGAATCTCGGATCAGTGCTTCTGGAAATTCTTATGTAATTACAGTTTCCAGACCTGTTCCATTTTAAAATGTCTTTATTTTCGTGGAGTTGATTGGAAGAATTTGGCTCTGGTGATTGTCTGAGAACATTACATACATTACTGTTTGCGAAAATTGCAGCGCCGGGAAGGAGGCAAGTGATTACAATGAAATTTATTCGATAGATTAGGGACGTGACAATACAAAAGTGATCAGAATTATAGAACTGTACAAGCACCGTGAGAATTCAGAACGGTGTTAAGTCACCACGTGCTGCAGTGAAAGCCTCTAGATGTCGTGGTATGGAATCAGAGAGAGCCTGGATATGCTACTGGGCACACAATGACACGTGTATTTAAGTCAAGTCGACAAAGCGTGAGGATTCGAAATTGTTCGATGGGCGACACGTGAGTTGAACGTTTATACCAGAGATGCTGTGGTTCCCGCCGTTTTTCGATGGAGGTATGCACAATCTGCACCTGCCTGCAGAAAGGGCAGTACCTCGGGTTGTCTGAAACCTCCATAACGTAGAGGTTGCCCTCAATATGTAGGATGCGAGATAGCTTGTTAGAGATGTTAAGGAAGCAGTGGTACCCATCGTTCTTTGATGCAGGCTTGCAAAATCCTCGCCTGCCTGTAGGAGGGGCAGTGCCTCGTGCTGTAATACCTCCATGGTGTAGTGGTTGCTATTCATATTGCCCTCAATATGTAGAAGGCGAGATCGCATGTTTTTGCCAATGACACTCCAAACCTTCGTTCTTGCCGTTTGTCCACTACACCGCTCAACAATTTAGTTTTCCATATTGCTTTCACCACGGTGGTGTCTAAAACGTATGCGACCATCACTGTAGGAAACATTGAAGAAGGACTCGTCCGAAAACACTACATTTCAGCCTGAAACGTTGGTGGTTTCTGGTCAGTGGAAGTCGACGAAATGGCACGCGTGCCACCAGTCAGCTCTCAACAGACAGCATGTAACCGGCCACATCCGTTTGCAGTGCTCCAACGTCAAGCCAACACTGTGGACGAAGCTGTTTCTTCGTTTACGCCAATGCAGACTAGATAGTAGTCATCCAGAACTGTGGTCGCATTGAGCCGTCCAATACCCCCTCGTCGTTGTGTACGATCATCTTTTATGGACTGGTTCCACACACACGCATCACTGTCGTACCAGCATAGCTTTGGCCAAAATATATTAACTCTTGGATGCAGCGGGGCCATGAGCAAGCAATCGTGGTGTAGAAAAATAAGCTTGGCGAAATAGTAAGTCTTAATGTCTATTATTTAGAAAGAAAAAAAAAATAAACTCAACTCATAGTGGTGACAAGAATTTTAAAAACCTGTCCCTGCACGGCCTTGGGCAATGAATCTTTGCGTGAGAAAAATAAGTTAGGTGAAGTATCAAGCTAAGGCTACTAATTATGAAATGAGACAATTCGACTGATTAATTTACTAATCATTTTCTCTGAACTGTCAAGAATTTAAAAGCTGAAATGTTTACTGTATATCAACATGCCATCTCTAAGAACAGACCTGTTGTTGTATTCCTAGAATTTTTGTCTGTTTTACTCCCCCTACTCGCTGTCTGTTTGTCGCCAGAGCCACGCCGCCGAGAACCGCAGTGTAAACAACTTGCGTTACAACCAGCCTCTCTCGTTCTACTATCGTTCTCTATAATTTTAATCTAGATGTTACATCGGGTGTACCTCAAGGAAGTGTAATAGGACCACTTCTTTTCTTAATTTTTATAAATGATCTCGGAGACAAAGTGAAAAGCCGTTTTAGATTGTTTGCTGATGATGCGGTTATTTATAGGGAAGTAAGGAATTTGGCCGATTGTTTATCAATTCAGCGTGATCTGGATGTTATTTTGGCATGGTGCGCCGAGTGGCAACTCACACTAAATTGTAAAAAGTGTAAGACAATGAGCATAACTAACAAAAATAATCCGATTGTTCAGAAATACGAGGTAAACAATTCAGTTATTGATATGGTCGATTCTATGCAATATTTGGGAGTAACAGTACAAAGGAACATGAAATGGGACTTACATATTAATACGTTGGTAGGTAGAGCTAATTCTAGGCTGCGGTTCCTAGGTCGAATCTTGAAAAATTGTAATGAACAAACAAAGGAGATAGCGTACAAATCTCTTGTGCGTCCACATTTGGACTATTGTTGTGCCATCTGGGATCCGTTTCGTAAGGGTTGATTGAGAGTACAGAGAAAGTACAGAGAAGAGCCGCTCGATTTCTGACCGCTTGCTACAGTCCTTATGAAAGCGTTACAGAACTGATTAGTAGACTAGGCTGGGAGTCTCTGGTAGATAGACGACGCACGTTTTGTATAAACTTATTGGTAAACATGCGTACTCTCACTTTCACTTACGAGTGTAGTGAAATACTTCGTCCACCAACCTATTTGGGTCGGAATAACAGGAAAGATAAAATTTGAGAAATAAGGTGTCGCACTGATTCTTATATGACTTCTTTTTTCCCTCGTACCATTAGGGATTGGAATGAACAACAAAGAGATTCAAAGAGATTAGGTTTGGTGCTGAGCACCCTCTGACACCCACAGTTTTGTGAATTGCAGAGTATATATTTAGATGTAGATGTAGATGTAGATTGACGAATGCCGCGCCTAACGAGAGTGAATGAAATTGTAACTCTTCTGTGAAAAATGGTACAAACAATAAACGTTTGCATTAACAATGTCTCATTAACACTCTTAACTCCAGCTCCAATGACAAAAAAAATTGTGAGATGGAAGCTTAACAAATATAAACCACCGATTCTGATTTAATTTTGCGTCGTTGTTATTGACCACAGAAAAATAATATTTTTCGAAGTAACACTTTAAAACTCTCATTATGTTCCGACAAAACGCAGAATTTGACTTATTACTACATAAATATTTCGGCCGGGCGTGGATCAACATAGTATATGAAAAGGCGTAAGATTCGATAGTATATATATTAATGGTTCGAGAACTAACACACAGAGCGTAGTGGTGAGCGGTAACGCTTTAGCCTTGCATTAGGGAGAACACGAGTTCGAATTCTCGTCCGGCCAACAAGATTTGGATTTTCCATGGTTACCCCAGATCACTCCACGCGAATGCCCAGATGGCTCCTTCAAAATGCGGTGGCCGAACTACATCCCGTTCTTAGCCCAGTCCCTTGCCGCCTCAAATTACCTTGACGTGGACGAGGCGAAAAGCCTTAAAAAAAATAGAACTAACAGTTTTTGAGAAATTTAGGCTTGTTTAGTTTTAAATTTTGATCCCAGCACCTAATGGTTGCTTCCACTTATATTTGCCGGTGATGCAATAACAGTAAACGTGTTCACCCGAAATCTTTCGTGCATGCCGTTCCGGTTCCTGGAGTCGAATTATTCACCAGTTATATTTCTTTTTTTAAGATAGCTCAAATTTATGTAAGAATATGAAGACTATAATAATAATAACTTTATTTTACTCATAGGATTGATGGGAGAATGTTTTCTTTTCACAAAATTTCTATCGAGGTTACAATATATCGTCTATTTTCATAAACAAAGAAAATTATTATGGTGTTAATATGTTAATGTTAAACATACACGGATTTTTCATAAAACACAAGAGATTCCAAGAACTGGTCATTTGCATCTGACTAGATTATATTAGACCTGGTTTAATACAGTATTTAGACAGTCGTTTTTGCAACGTTACACTGAAACAGGAAATACGTTCTCAGGCATCAAACATTTACAACCTACGCATATGCTCATAGACAACTACAAGTCCGGATATGCAAGCACAACGCGTGATTGTTTGAAAGTAATTGCGGCACATAGATAGCTCTAGTTCAGGTAACACAGAAATGCTCCAAACAATGGGTTCCGTTAAAGTGTTATAGATTGCTCTGTGCAGACCTTTTCAGGTTCTGATCGAAGGAGACACAATGCAATGAATATGAAAGTGTATACCGTAGTTATTATACCATAAATCTTTAGTAAAGGTCTTATGCCTTAGTGGTTTAGGCATCGACTGGAGATCAAAAGTTCCCCGATTCGATTCACTGTCTCAGCGGGGATTTTCAAAGAGCCTTAACACAACCATCACCTCTAGCACAGCTTGGTGTGTAATGTGAAGTAATCCATGACGCTTCCATGATTCGAATTCAGCGTTAAACTGTAGGACCCTCATACCCATTAGAATTACTAGGTTAGGTTAAGACGGCTAAGATAAGGGCGGAATGCGCAGCCAATAGCAATTCTGTCACCAGGTCATTAAGATCACAGGAGCATTAACCTATAATACTTGAATGAGGCCCTCACCGCTACGGCGTGGGACTCTCATAGCACTCCCCGCATTATTAAACAACCCTAACTCAACTGAGTCTGGGTGACTTCACTATTATATACTGACTTCACAAGCAGACTTAACAATTTCGCTCTAACTGTGCAGTGTTGGACTATCGTAGCTGATCTCCTCTATCTTGTTCATGCCGGCAGCCAGAAACCAAGTTCCTCTTCCGTCCAGCCGCCACGGTGGCTTGGCCTTGTTCCCACCTGAGACGTAGCTGAATTTAACATTTTACAGCAATTGTCCCAGTAGCACCAATTTCTTCTCTCAGCATTGGAGTGCACATGTAAGAAAAATAAGCCATTGTAAGAACCGTTTCAGTTTCCTTCCGTCCTAGATTTGTTACATTCAATTTTACTACACCCACATCCATCAGGTGGCTTAGTAAATTGCCATAATTTTATAAAAAAATTCAGGCGATTTTGCCACCTCGTACTTGACTCCTGTGTTTTTAACCGAATCAACAAACCTGAGTCCTGACCCTATAAAACGGTCACGTGGAGTCTTCACATTTCATAATATCAAAGGTTTCAAGCGAATCCTCTACGCTAAGAACAGGCCAGATTATTCACAGGAGCCCGTCTGTTGAGAATCCAGTCCCCCGTTGACTTTCTCTGATCTGCCGCATGTCTGCCAAAAACCGGTCCCCTTGGTAAATGGTGGCCATATAGCTCAGATTGTCAAGTGACACTCATCCAACTCCAAACATTCTTCGCAATACGCAGATAAGCGTCTTTTAGAAAACCAAAATTATTTCGTTGCACTGCACGTGTACGTCACCATTAATCATTGTTTGTTTTTGATAATTGTTTTTCTCCTTGATCATGGGAAAAATGAGGATAGACTATGTCTCACACTTCATGCATATTCACTGCAAAAATAGTGTGGTAGAAATATTCCATCACAGTAAAAAGTTAGTTTTACATAGTACTTAAAGATATGGCAATTTTGCTATAATAGCAGTATGTACTGTACACATTTACAGCCATTTCTGATGCCAAATTCTATAAGGAGGAACTGCTGTATTGCCAAGAATATGGTAGATCAGTATTGATAATATTAGTGTTTCTACAGTCGCAATATGAAGGGTTTTGGGCAATGTGTTAGAACTCATTACTACTCTTACTGCCGGTATAACATGACATAAAACCTAAAGCAAATTTTCAAAAACTGAAAGTTTTACAGCTCATAGACGCTGTTACAATAATCTACTGGTCAGAAACAAAACTACTTTCAAGGCGTTACATTTAACTACAAATCTAACAGGGATCATTGAAGCAATATTATAATTTACGGAATTATTCCAGGAATACTACATTGTATGCGAATTATCCTAACAGAACGTTTAAAACTCAAACAAATGTTTTAAAACTATAGATAAATAGTCCTCCTCGCCTCTAAGCAAAATGACTGACGATAGGAAAGAATTATATTCAAAACGATCACTTACAACGTCCTTCTGGGGCTTTCTTCTTATATGACAGTAACTATTAAGATTTTATTTTTACAATAATTTATGTAAATAATATATTTTAAAGAATTCTGTATTGACAGATGCCATGTTTATTAGTAACAACAGTTGCGTCTTTCCGCAGAGTCGTACAGCAGACTGAATGGCCGCTACATTGTTGGGAGAGGGGCAACGCTTCATCATTTCCGCCACACCTATCGGTTAAGAATTTATGGAAAAGAGAGAGGACGCATTGGAAGGAAGCGAGAGTGGGCGGAAGCCAAGGGGCAGATTAGTGTAATCTGATTGGCAGACTCTCGCGGGTAGGACTGTTTGAACTATCGGTGGAAAAAGTTTCTTGTCGCACTCTGTCAGATACGATAGAGAACGTGCAGTAATAGAAACTAGTCAATGTTACAACAGCATCGTCGTTGCAGCTAAACAATACACATTTTAAGAATAAAATATTCAGAATAATATAATCTGCCCCCATTTTCTGACTGATGGTGAAATCAGTAGGCACTGTGTATCTGGAAGTGTTTTATGTTTAAAAACATAAAGTTTAAAGAATTACTTACATGAATGCTAAATTTTACAGAGCATAATTTTAAGAAAACAATAGGCAGCCTGTGTTCATTCCTGTATGCGTATCCTGTACATGTTGTGGAGTTGTGAGCACATTTGAGAATATTTGATTGTTGTAGGCCATTTTCTTCTACAGTTGCTTGATAAATTAGTATTTGTTGTTTAATAATACGCCATTACAACTGTAGGATATTGTTTTTATTTTCCGGACGCGTTTCGCCTCTCGCCGAGGTATCTTCAGCGTACAGTTTTGATTTTACATTTGCATTTTGAGGTGTGGTCGTTGCTCGCCTGCGACCTCAACCAGCATATTGTTTCTTACACTATTGCACTTGGTATAGTTTGCTCTCGTGACTTGACTAGCAATCAATTTTGAGGCATAGTTTTCAATGCAAGACATTGTCAAACTTTATGTGTGCGCTTTTGCAATTTACCTCAAAATGCAAATGTAAAATCAAAACTGTACGCTGAAGATACCTCGGTGAGAGGCGAAACGCGTCCGTAAAATAAAAACAATATTCAACAGTTGTAATGGCGTATTATTAAACAACAAATACTAACATTTGAGAATGACACTAGAAACTTAATTGCTTCAATGGAGGGTAAGGCATTTCGTCACAATATGCAACAATGCACATGCATATGAAAATGAGTTCGTTCCTTTCTCAAATATTAACGAATGAAGAAGTGGACAGGAATCAATGAAATGAGTGTAGTTTCCAGCAGGTAGCTGTGAAGTGATTAAAGTCTTTTACTGGTTGTATTCCTACGTATATGTGTAGTAATATCTGAAAACGACAAGATATTTGAATATTATTAGTATTAAATAATAGGTGAATGCCGGGATGGTTCCTTCAAAAGACAAATGCCAAACTCCTTCCCATTCCTTGCAACTAATCCACGCTCGCATCTAAGGACCCCTAAGTCGACATGGTGTAAAGCCTGAGGAAAGAAAATATAATCAACCAAATATAATCAATGGTCATAAGGAACAGGTACTACAGGTCAGACTTTTAATTTTGAAGATTCCTTACGTGTACGTCAATCATTCATACAGAGTCAAGATACACTACTTTCCATTGTATACTTTTTCAAACTGAATGTGCAAAAAGAAGCTCATGGAGCAGGGAATGTATTATTTTGTTGTAACAGTATGAAGAATTTTACTAGATATAGCTATTTACGTCAACACGCCCTCAATTCACAATGTTTACACCACAGAAAACCTAGACAGTTTCTCCTTATTAACTATTGCGAGGGATATTTAAAAAAAAAAGTTTCCCTAGAAATGATTCCTGATTTCTCCCTTCCTTGCGCCACTCCCTTTCTCTGTATTTGTGTGGGAATGTGACATATGTTGGTGACACCAGTTCCAAAAATCAACATTTTTAGCATTCAGTTTGTCGGTCCATAACCTGATTTACTTTTTTTTTTAATTTCAGTACCATTCATTTATGATTACTCATTACGTATCTGTTCTTGGAGTATTTAGCAAAGTTATTACAAATTTATGTATAATTCACGCCTCACAGAAGCGAATACTGTTAACAAGTTTCATCATGATTAGTCGCAAGTGAATGCCGGTCCACCGACACATTCCTATAATGCGTCAGATTCCACAGTGCGTCAAATACCAACCACCGTTAACAGTAATATAAATTCCGCTGTGTAAGTAGGATCAGCGAGAGTTTAACAGAAAGATAGCTGTAACGACTAATTAAACTGAATCTGTAAAATCATTCTGGTTTGCTACTAGTTCAGAAATTGATTACAAAATTTACATTATGCAATTTTTTTATTATTACAATGGATCTCAACGCTTGGAATCAGTTTTGAATGTTTTTGACGTGTCGTCTATCTGTCCGTTTGTGTGAATCTAAAAGTTTTTTTTTCCGTTCTTATTTATTAAAAAAAAAAAGAAAGCTAACTTATTCCACAATCGGAAGGTTTGTTGAATCCTCAAGGAGGAGTCATACTAAACCATTGAGTCAGAGGTCGGACGGCCAGTTCAATTCCTCTGGGAACGTGGAATCCCAACCACGCAACGTCCTGGTGTTGCTCATATGATGAAACACTTAAACATTTCTGGCCTCAGCGTGATTTGAATCCGAGACACCATCGCGAACTTCCAAAATCAAGCGCCTCAACCACTAACCGTTCTTCTCAATTTTTATCATAAATATAATCCTGAAATACATCACCATTTCTGTTTAGCTGCATCAACCTAATATCGTTTCATATTGTATCTTTACAGTTTAGTGATTAAATTTCAGTTGGATAATTAACGTATCCTATATTACTCAAAGCAGTTTTCAAAACAATTCATCTAGAACGCCAAAAATTTAATTGTATATGCCTAACATAAATATGCAACGTAAGTACTCTTTAAATTTTTAGTTTACGAAGATTGATTCATTAGCGTAATAATGTGGCCATACATCAGAAGGTTTGCACAGTATAATATTTTGACGTTGACTGATTTTTGGAAACGGCCAACTTTCATTTCAGTTGTTTGACATGTTATACAATTGTGTATCTTGGCGCACTGCAGTGATCTCGCAAAATCGATTAAACTGGAACAATACTTACCATTTTCCCTAAGCTGTTCAGGCCATTTTTCTACCTCAATTTTTCTGTCTGGTTGACGCTGCATACCTCAATTCATTATCACACTGAGATATCGGCAAACTGAGCAAACACTTTAAATTTTGTTTTATTTCTCTTCTCAGTTTGGAAGTTATTTGTATGCAAATTTTCCTGATTTTGTCACTCAATCACTGAGCACGTACTTTATGCAGTCGTCGAAAGCTGAAATTTGGTACAAAGATAAACTTTAACCCACGAATTATCTGATAAGTCGGAAACTTATCTACCGCAAACGTGAAATTGCATTCTAACGTAATATATGTACTTGATTTTCATTATAAATGGAGCTAACTGAGCTTAAATAATGTGTTAAATTTTACTTCGTTTTCCTCCTTACTTTATGAAGTTAGCGAAATTCAAAGTGTTTGACTGACGGGAATACCCCACTATCATAACTCCACTGTATTTCACGTGGTACTAGAAACAGGTAATTTGGTATACACATTCGATTTCAACCTCAAATCATTAGGTAAGTCCAATATTGTTGATTTTCTCTGTATTTATCTAATGGCAAACCCAGTGCAATTTTTGCGCTAGTTAATTTGCTCTGGAATATGCTATATTCCTCTGATTCAGTAAGCGTAACTAATACATTAAATTTTATTTTTCTCCTGAACTGGGTTTCCAGGTTATTGACACAGCGTCTACATGGATGATGACATTAACGCAGTCACAGTATCGCTCATCCAGAAACAATTTGACGCGAGCCCATTCTTCGAAATGAACATTTGCACTGTCGAAGACACCATTCAGACTTCAAAAAATGTGACATTAGCAGGAATAATCGGAAATTCAAATAACAAACAGTTGTTAATGCGCATAAAGTAGAGCCAGAAAAGAAAGACTGCCCAGCATAATCTATCATCCTCCACAAAAAAATACATAATAATAACCAAGAGGACAGGGTTTCTTCTCAATCCACAACTATCGTAGCCGCCTAACCGCAACACCTAGTCCTACTAGGAATAGGGGACCTACAGTTCAACATGAAATCCGAAGTAATCAGGCGTACTTAAAATTACATTAGCAGGCTTTGCCAGCGGTGAAGGTAGGGTTAACGGCCTTAAAAAATTACAGACGATACCATGACTCGAACGGAGGGCTCTTGATCTTTAGTCGGGTTCATTAACCATTGATCTATCATACAGTATTAGATTTCCAACTATTGTCAAAAAGTTTTTATACAGTCTGTAATTAGATTGAATGTTCTGCTGTTCGAGACATGTTTCAGTATGACTTTTTTTTTAACTGCTTAACGTCTCTTAACAGCGAGGTCTTTAGAGACGGAAAAGGATGGGGGCAAGGAATGGGAAGGAATTCTTCCATGGCCTTTTGAAGGAAGCATCCCGACATTTGCCTGGAGTGATATTGGAAACCATGGAAAACCAAAATCTGGATGCCTGGACGGGGATTCGAACCGCCATCCTCCCGAATGTTAGGCGAGAACGCTAACCGTTACACCACCATGCTAGGTTTTCAGGATTACAACATACAATATAATGAAGCTGTATCTACTAGAATTTGGAATCAACTCATGGATCAATACCGTTCTACTAACGTTACTAAAGCCCGCATATATCAATACCTTACTTTTTTTTTATCTGCTTAACGTCTCTCTAACAGCGAAGTCTTTAGAGACGGAAAAGGGAAAGGATGGGGGGGGGGCAAGGAACGGGAAGGAATTTAGCCATGGCCTTTTGAAGGAAGCATCCCGGCATTTGCCTGGAATGATTTGGGAAACCATGGAAAACCCAAATCTGGTTGCCCGGAAGGGGATTCGAACCGCCGTCCTCCCGAATGCAAGGCCAGAACGCTAGCCGTTACACCACCACGCACGGTCCAATTCCTTACAAAAATCCGAGTAAACAAATACTTTTCCACTGCTCACTGCCCTATAAATCAGTAATTTACCTACCGAAATATGTGTGCTGTTAATTCAAATTGCGCTTAGTAAACAAAATTGTTATAAGCGGAAATGTATATTTGACCGCAACATAATAAAAAAAATTTCAATTTTGGTTATTTTACGAGTATTTACGAGGGCTGTTTTTGTTTTTGTTTTTTCAACCTCCGATAGGCCATAAATATAAGACAAATGGACATTGAAAAAATATTTTATTAACAACTATTATGGCACACTTATGGTTACTTTTCAACGTAATCACCTTGAAGATTAAGGCATTTATCATACCTGTGGACAAGCTGTCCAATACCCACTTCATAAAATGTTGCCGCCAATGAGTCATCACATTGTCTTGAAGCTCCTCGTTGGCCCGGAACCGCTGCCTTCCTAGCCACTACTTCAATTCAGCAAAAAGATGAAAGTCACTTGGTGCTAGGTCGGGACTGTATGGCGGGTGATCAAAAATCTCCCATTGAAATTGTTCAAGAAGTCGCTGGGTGGCACCAGCACTGTGGGGGCGAGCGTTGTCGTGGAGCAGAACAATGCCAGAAGTCAGCATACCTCTTCTTTTGTTCTGAATGTCCCTCCGTAAACGTTTTAAAGTTTCACAGTAAACAGCTGCATTAATCGTGGTCCCCGGCAACATAAACTCCACAAGCAATACACCTTTTTGGTCCCAAAACACGGTAGCCATAACCTTTCGGTTGTTGAAGGTCTCTTTGAATTTTTTTTGTTTGTTCGGTGAATTTGTGTGCATCCATTGTTGGGATTGTTGTTTCGTTTCGGGTGTCTCATACCGAATCCATGTCTCAACTCCAGTCACAATTGATTTCAAAAAATCTGCTCCATCTGCGTTATAACGGGCAAGGGACTTTAAAGCTGACGCCATTCGGTGAATTTTGTGGTTGTTGGTCAACATTTTAGGGACCCAGCGAGCACAGATTTTTTTGTAGTGTAAATTGTCTGTTACGATGGAGTACAGAGAAGATCTGGAGACCTTTGGAAATTTCATTGATAATGAATTTATTGTGAACCTACGGTTTTCTCTTACCACTTTGTCAACCCGTTGAACAAGGTCATCTGTAGCGACAGATTTGAGTCCTTGACCTCCTTCATCGTGCACATCAGTTCGGTCTTCTTTAAATTTTCTGCACCACTCACGCACGACTCCTTCACTCATAAAACTCTTTCCATACACTTGGCTCATTCTTCGATGGATTTCTGCTGCACTGTTCCCTTCTGCTTGCAGAAAACGAATAACACTTCGTAACTCGCACTTGGCGGGAGTGTTGATGAACGCGGCCATGTTTCTTTGACTGTAGCTTGGCACAGAATGAAGTCACAAACGCGCCAAAAACAAAGTGTGTCGTAGGGGAGATGCGCAATCGTCTACTGCGCACACCGCCCACCTGCGACTCGTCTGGTCTCTATGCTGTTCAATCGGAGGTTGATAAAAAAAAAACGCCCCTCGTATTTCCGTGATGATCCCAAACGAGAAACGTATCGGCACCGAGCGTGGTGGTGGAAAGGTTAGCGTTCTCGCCTTGCATTCGGGAGGACGGCGGTTCGAATCCCCGTCCGGGCATCCAGATTTGGGTTTTCCATGGTTTCCCAAATCACTTCAGGCAAATGCCGGTATGCTTCCTTCAAAAGGCCATGGCCGAATTCCTGCCCATTCCTTGCCCCCATCCTTGCCCCCCATCCTTTCCCGTCTCTAAAGACCTCGCTGTTGAGGGACGTAAAGCAGTTAAAAAAAAAAACAAAAAAAAAAAAAACGTATCGGCACATTTTTGAAAGCTAGAATCTTTACTCAGGATGACGCTATATGCTTCGAATTTCTGTTATGCATAAAGATCAGCAATCTTAACTAACACATTTAATTTTACTTTCATCCTATACTCACTTTAGATGTTATTGGTACACGCTAAACTTTTAATACTGGACTTGGCAGTATGTCTGACATACATAATGCCTTATTCCAAAATCATACGAACATGCTCAAATTGGTGAATTTCCATTTAACGACACCTTATCTACTTCAAAAATGAAATCGCTTTCAATCCTAATATCTTTATAGGCCTCATATGTTAATTACAGATGCACCTTACTGTGCTTAGCTAATGCGTTAAATTTTATTTCGCTCTTCCATTTATTTTAAAATTTTTAGCGACTATGTCACTCCGTCATCATAATTATACTATACTTCCCTGGTTCATCAAAATTGGTCGTTGAGATCTTATACACAACTTATTGGTAGTCCAATATGTGTAATGCAATATAACAACTTCAAGAAAATTAGATAACTATTCCAATACATAGCATCCGTATGACCAGTTGATATAAAAAAAACCGACATACATGATTATCAAAAAAAATGTGTATTTGTACAGTTCTTGCAGATTTTCTCCAGAAACAACTATAAGGAAATCAGCGTAAGTAAATGGCTTTTTAACAAATATCACTACATTGCTTGCAATTCTACGAATCAGATCTCATATTTCTGCCGCATAAATAGTGTTGAAAAATGCCAAATGACGTTTTGGCAGTGTAAAGATCAAGTATTGTTATCATCAAGAAATAACAATCTTTCTTGATTTTTACTATTTCTATGATGTTTAAAAATATAGGAATCGGCAACATGGCACTTGTAGGAACATGGTAGCAAAAAACACGGTAATCAGATAAATGAAGAATTATTTACCTAGAAAAAATAAGATAAGCGGAAGAGTACGGGCGTAGCATGGAGATGAACGCACTTAGTTTCTCGCTAGTAACTGTCAGAACAACTTTTTCTCTCTAGCAATAACGCACGGACTTACTGACTGGATTTTGATTTTCTTTTCTACTTTCAGATAAAACTAGAACTCAAGGTGACATAATTCATGTAGTCATCTTTAAGATGTTTCTAAAGTGGTTCTTCAAATGTTTGGTAACTGGTAAATGGGGATTATATTTGGGCGACTGTGTCGTAAAAAAGCACTATCGATTGACGTGCCACTCGCAGACTTAACTAACGTCATGTTTCTCGAATTCTCAGAAATATTAGATACATCAGCAAAAATTACTAGTGCGTGTTCTTTGGTTTTTTTTACTATGGCTACCCATAATCAAGTGTAAAAATGGGTGCCATCAAATAATTATTGTTCCATATTTATTACTAAAAAACGGAATAAGCATCCACACTTTTAGAAGAGCATTAGGAAATAGTCGAGTTGTTTGTTTTTAAAGACAGAATGGCTTAAAAGCAACACTTTAGTTAAATGGAGGTTTTTGTTTAATGTAATAAGATATTTATGTTACTTATTCTGGAGATGGAGAAATTAAACAAGAAATATCCAATGTTACGTAAGTTTTCAGTGATTTACCTTGAAAGATAATCGTATTAGATCGGATTTAGATTTCCAGGATGTCGTTTCAAAAAAAAATAGTATAGTATTTTCTCTTAATTTTGTTAATTTTTTTCCGTTGCCCATTCTTAGCTTTAATGAAGATGTAAGCATAGTTTATAACCTTATTATGAAAGGTACTATAAAGAAAAAGTGACAATCTCACTGAATGTACTTCTCAGGATCCAATCTCAAGCTTCCATCACAAATATCGTGATTTGTGTTGGGACTGAAATCTTAACACAATGCTTCAGTTAGCACATATATATATAATTTCCTGAAGTAATTTCGAGAAACCGTGCAAAACCGAAATCTCGCTAACCAAAAGAGGAGTTGAACACACGTCCTCCCGAAAGCCACCCCTGAGCTTTTCCACTCACCAACCGGACTTGTTAAAAGACAAAAGCATCAAAACAAATGGTTGCTAAATATTACAGACGTTATATTTCGCCGTAATTTGTGACGACAGTCCCTCGTGTGTTACACCATGCATGATGGGATACTCAAAAGTGTCGGAGGCAGGGATATGCGGCTACGTGTAGACGCAGGTGGAGGTGCCATAACCAGCACGCGTATCGTTGATAAAATTCCATCGGGGCCGACCGAACAAGTGCTGTTAAGTGAAATGCAGACATCAATGGCGTCCAGTGACAAGAACCAAGAACCTACTGTATAGATGGATGGGGTTGAGAAGGAAAACCATGCACCCAAAATGCACTCGTGAAATAGAATGAAACAGACAGATAAAGTCGAGACAAAGTAAAATGAATGTTAACCGGTTGTTACTTGAGATCAGAGCAATTAGTTAGGGCTTAAATCTATGGTAATTCATTAACCAGTAATCAGAAAAAACAACAGCTAATCAGCTTAAAGTAACGAGAAAAATAAAGCTACACACCATCGTAAGCAGAATCATTAAATATTTTTCTGGAATTTAAATAGGGCCATGCAGGCAAGGTTCACACAGTGAAAGACAGGGAGCCGTTGCATATGAATATGCCTGAACCAAACGAAATTGTGGTAAATATTTACCAAACGGGGAAACCCGATAAAAATAGAAAAAATCTTTAGGAGGGGAACAGATCCGACAGTTAGAATGTCTTACAAGATATAAGTATGTGTATTCGAGACCATATGGTCATGTAGACCACACTTCCGATGAAAGCACAATCCGACAAATGTGAGAATTATCGCACCATTGGTCTGAACATCACATGTTCAAAATAATATAAAGAAGAATGGAAAGGGTAGTAGAAGAGATAGTAGGTGAAGATCAGTTTGAGTTTAGAAAAAACCGCGGTACAAAGGAAGCGGTTCCGTCTTTAAGATTAATACTGGATGAGTGGATCAAGAAAAACAAAGATACTATGGCATTTGTTGATTTAGAAAAAGCTTTTGATAATGTTAGGTAGCACAAGACGTTCAAAATTTTAAAGAAGTCAGGTCTTAAATATCGAGATAGAAGAATACTTTAAAAATGACATAAGAATAAAGTGGCTATAATAATAGTAGACAATCATGAGAGACATGAATCAGTTAAAAAGAGTGCCAGACAAGGTTGTAGTCTATCCCCATCAATATTCAACTTGTATGTAGAGGAAGCAATAAAGGAAATAAAATAAAAATTTTCAGTGGCATAAGTGTTCAGGGAGCTATCATTTGCTGATTACATTGTCTTGCTAGCACAAAAGGCTGAGGATATGGAGGAGTTACTGAATGGCATGAACAAAATACTGATGGTAGATTTTGGACTGAATATAAATCAAAGCAAGACAAAAGTGCTGAAATGTAGCAGAAATGATACCGATCATAATAGAGTAAATATAATCATTTGATCGGATGCGATAGAAGAAGTAAGTGAATTCTGTTGTTTTTTTTTTTTCTTCTTCTTTTTTGGGAAGTAAAATTATAACCGATGGCCGAAGCAGGAATGACGTTAAAAGCGCAATAGCACTAGCTAAAAGAGTCTTCATGAAAAAGATAAATGTTTTATTTGCAAATATTAATTTAGGACTTAGAAAGAACTTTTTAAAACTCTATATGTTGAGCATAGCACTTTATGGCAGTTAAGCATGGACTTAGGAATACCAGAAGGAAATAAAATTGAAGCATTTGAAATGTGGTGCTACAGAAGAATGCTGAAAATTAAGTGGGCACTCAGTGTACGAAAAGAACGAGTTTTGAAAACTTGTGGAAGAAGCATACAGAAAGAAAAGACAAGCTGGTAGGTCATGTTTTTAGAAATGCTGGATTGGTTAATTTGTTAGTGGAGGGAACAGTCGAAGGTAAGAACTGTAGAGGAAGACAAAGATTAGAATAAATTAAGCAGATAATTGAGGACATGAGTTATGAGGGGAGAACAGGTTAGCACGAGATAGGAAGGGATGGAGGATTGTATTATGCTAGTTGAAAGACTAATGACAGCATAAAAAAAGCGTATTTTGCTTTCTGTAGTGTACAGGGCTAGTCAAAATGATTGCAGCGATATCAGGATTTTTCTATTGGCTGTACTATTATAGGTACGATGAAGGGGTTTGCTATTATAAGACAAGTGGCTCTCCAAATTACGAATGTACTAAATAAATTCAAGCTTCCCGTGTTGGTTGCTAGGGTGCTAAAGCGCTAGAGAGCAAGATGGGTGAAAGTGAGAAAGCCTTCGTTGTTCTCGAATTTCATTCTACTCAGTCTGTGGTAACTGTTCAGCGACACTATAAAACAAATTTCGGCAAGGATCCCCCGCATGTTAACACCATTCGGCGTTGGTATCAACAGATTAAAGCCACGAGATGCCTTTGTAAAGGTAAAACAACGGGTCGCCCTCCTGTGTCTGAAGAAACCGTTGAACGTTTGTGCGTCAGTTACGTTCGTAGCCTACAGAAGTCTACTCCTCGAGTGAGCAGAAAATTAGGTATTCCACAGAAGACTGTTTGGAGAATCCTACGGAAGCGACTGTATATGAAGCCTTACATGTTACAGTTGCTACAAGCACTGTCGCACAGCGATGAAGTGCGTCGTTTTCAATTCTGTGTCCAATGTCTAGACGAAACATTCACAGAAAACTTGTGTTTAGTGATGAGGCCACTTTTCATGTGAGTGGAAAAATGAACAGACACAATGTGCGCATTTGGGGCACCGAAAACCTCCATGCTTATATTCAGCACGTTTTGCGCAATCTCACGAAAGAAACTTTATGGGCCTTTTTTCTTAAATGAGGTGACAATTACAGGGAAAATCTATGTAAAAATGTTGCAGAATTGGCTCTGCTGATAGTGAAGATTTCATTTTCAATCAGGACGGTGCTCCACCACATTTTTCTCTAGTTGTCCGTAATTTCCTAAACACCAGGATTATAAACAGATGGATTGGTCGTGCTGGGGATACTGATCGTCAGCTGATGTTATGGCCTCCTCGTTCCCCTGACCTAAGCCCATGCGACTTCTTTGTTTGGGGTTTCGTAAAAGACACAGTGTTTGTGCCTCCAGTACCAGTTGATCTGCAAGACCTGCGGGTTCGCATCACCAATGCATTTGCTCTCATTGACATGGAAATGCTACATCGGGTATGGGAAGAACTCGATTATAGACTTGATGTGTGCAGAGTCACTAAAGGTGCACATATTGAGCATCTGTAGACACTCAAAAAAACTTTCACAGTTTGTTTATATATCTGTTTAATCTTGTAAGTATATGTCAAATAATAAATCTGTAGTAATTTTCTGAAATAACTGCAATCATTTTGACTAGCCCTGTATTAGGAATTCACAACTCTCTTGTAGCCGGCCTCGGTAGCGTAGGGGCTAGAGTGCTAGCTCCGCGTGCCGAAGGCCGCCGGTTCGAATCCGGCCGCGGGCATGGATGTTAAGTGTTGTATGTCTGTGTGAATGTCCTGTCCGTCCTGTGGCGTCTATACACTGAAAGCAATTAAATCACCTTGAGCTGGCTGTATGGCCTCCGTTGCCAAATGCCATTAAAAAAAAAAAAAAAACTCTCTTGTAGATGGGTCACAGTGCAGTTAAATTCTGTAAGTTACAACACCGAGAAGATACTTTTTCTTAAAAATATTATAGAGATTGTTGTGATCCGCTTCCGTCAAAGCTTTTAACGGCAAGAGAACAATGTTCATTACGAATAGACAAAGGTTTCATGGCTGTTAATGAGGAATAATTGAGATTTATATTCTCAACGATCTCGCCACTACATTTAAGTGGTAACACGATTATGGGGGAAATTAATCTTTAATAATTATTTCCCAAAGCTCACAGGGCCACTATACGGAAGTTCACGGTATAACATACTTTGAGAAGTTTATTTTTCAGATACTATCCTAAAGTAAAATTATTTTGACCATAGCAACAAGAGGATGCATTTCTTCTTTTTATTTTATCAATTTGGTATATTATCACACATCTATTTATCTTCATCTAATATCTTGCAATCAGCTCTCGCGAGCGACATGTAACCATAAAAAATGATTGACTGTAAACCATGAAAATCTTCCGCAAAAGACATTATATCCTAGAAAAAATGAAATTTTCTTACTGCTGCCAGTTGTAATAATAATAAACGAAATGCCATACAATCCTTCAAACTGCTGAAATCAGTTATTTGTTAACCCAGTAGCTAAGGTATTCATTATATTTCGGAAAAATTGTGCTGCAGAATTATTGCACGTACCCCATTTAAGTTTTTAAAACATGTAAGAGTCACCGCATGCCTTCACATAAACTAAAAATCTGAAGAAATAATGCGACTTGATAGAAGGTGTATGTTAAACTAGTCCAATTTTTGAATACTGGAATATTTCCAAATGAAGTCCTCTGCTAATCCTTGGCTGTTCAAAATCTTAGCGTCTAATACGTTTCTCCCAATACAAAATAGATCTGAATGTTATGGATGCTGCTTACGGAAACAGTTGTTTAACTTGCTTATTCAATTGTTGTGATAAATGCTTTTGATGTGATTTAGATAATTTATGAAACCTTATTTTATTTGTGAATTGGAAATTATTTTAAATGAATGATTTCAAACAGTATTAAACCTTCTTTGATTTAAAATTGAATGTATTCAAAGAAAACAGAACTGTTAAGTAGATGCAGAACCTGCGTGTGAGCCCGCACCCCGGACCAAAACACCCCCGTGGCTAATTGATTTTAATTGATTTTAATTGATTTTAATTGAGGCTAATTGATTTTAATTGATTTTAATTGAGGCTAATTGATTTTAATTAATTTTAATTGAATTGCGGGGAGCCTTAATTGATTTTAATTAATGCTAATTGAATTGCGGGGAGGGGGTCTCACATCTGTAACCTCAGATTGACCTTATTATTTCCTTATGGACCTGTGTGTGAGCCCACTTTTTCCCTTATGGACCTGTGTGTGAGCCCACTTTTTCCCCCATGGCGGGGAGCCTTAATTGATTTTAATTAATGCTAATTGAATTGCGGGGAGGGGGTCTCACATCTGTAACCTCAGATTGATCTTATTATTTCCTTATGGACCTGTGTGTGAGCCCACTTTTTTCCCCATGTATTCTTATGGGAGGGCGTGTGAGCCCACTTTTTCCCCCATGGCGGGGAGCCTTAATTGATTTTAATTAATGCTAATTGAATTGCGGGGAGGGGGTCTCACATCTGTAACCTCAGATTGATCTTATTATTTCCTTATGTACAGCGGTCAGCGGACAGTTTTTTTCCCCATGTATTCTTATGGACCTGTCTTTGCAGACAGTTTGGAGCGGAGGGGAGCCGAGGAACTAGGGGAGTTTAATTGAATGCGGGTCCGTAATTGAATGCGCCACACCCGAATTATCGCTCCCCTCCGGAAGCCATCAATTATCGCTCCCCTCCGGAAGCCATCAATTATCGCTCCCCACGCAGCTGCATGATGCGGGTCCGTAATTGAATGTGCACAGCTGCGCCACACTCCAATTATCGCTCCCCTCGCAGCTGCATGATGCGGGTCCGTAATTGAATGAGCGCAGCTGCGCCACACTCCAATTATCGCTCCCCACGCAGCTGCATGATGCGGGTCCGTAATTGAATGAGCACAGCTGCACCACACTCCAATTATCGCTCCCCTCGCAGCTGCAGGATGCGGGTTCGTAATTGAATGTGCACAGCTGCGCCACCACATTCATCATCGTGGGGCGCAGTCTTCCCACACCAATTCTCCATGGCTCCAGACGCGTGTATAAATAGGGCTGAGACGCCCCTTCTGCCATCCAGTCTTCTCTGAGTCGTCGAGCTGAAAACTTCAATCATCGCAATGTCTTCTGAGGATCTTAGCTTATTCAGCGATATTGGTAAGTAAATTATTGTTATTTAACTTGTTTTTTCTGGCTGTTTTAAATTCTTTCACATATACTGATGAGTTTTTTTTTTTCTGCTTCAGACATTGATGAAATTCTCGCTGAGGATGATTTCGGTAATGATAATATTTTTTTAACGTAACTATATTTATGAAAATGTATAGTGCTGAAGCAGTAGTCTATATTATTAATTTATTTGTTCGCAGGTGATTTGGATATTTCATTCAGCGACCTTTTTTTATTTCAGTACGTATTTATCTATAGATTATTTTTTTTTCCATGTCTTTATAACTATTGCTAATACATTTTTTTTTCTTTTTCAGATGAACCATCACGCGCAGAGAAGCGTAAGGGAAATTCTCAAGAAATAAGTAGCCCAAAAAGAGCTTGTGATTCCTCACAATGGAGCATGCTCCCAAATATTGACGTGGATGTGCCGCAGAGCATGTCACCCACCACATAGCATGCCGCCAACCTCCGCCACCACAATGGGTTCTTCCACAACCACCAGCACACTGGAATATCGTAAGTCCAGTACATCAGTAATTTACCTATATTATTTTATGCTTACAAAATTATGTTTTTCATGATACTAAAACATTTTTCTTCTTTTTATGTTTCAGAGGGGGCGGTCGGACACCAGGACAACGAGGCAGTTCCGCCACCATATGGCGACCATGGGAGACGTCAGGACTTAGCCGACCGCCCGCCACAGCAGCAGCACCTCGGCCTGTCCAGCCGCCCATCGCCGGGCCCAAGTCGACCACAGCCGGACCCAGCCGACAGTATGCCGGTCCATCGCCGGGACCCGCCAGCACTTCAGCAACCCACAGCCGGGCCAGCCGGCAGTATGCCGGTCCATCGCCGGGTCAAGCCGCCACTTCAACAACCCACCGCCGGGACCCAGCCGACAGTATGCCGGTCCATCGCCGGGGTCAAGCCGGCACTCAACAACCCATCGCCCGGCTCCAGCCGTCAGTCCGCCGGCCCATCGCCCGGCCCAAGTCGCAGTATGCTGGTGCAGGGGCAGCCTTATGCAGTCATGATCATGCAGCAACGATGGGTGAGTCAGCAGTATCGCGATTAGTCCTTGAAGACAGGCTTAGTGCATTTAAAAATAGAATTTATTCCGGGACAATTTCAAATTCTCAAAATTCATAGATCCAATGAATTTCATTGATGCTTGCTTTAAACTTGTTGCCGGTAAAGTTCGCGAAATTGTGGATAATCGGTCCTCCCCATCTGTAAAGGTGCAGGTTGGACTGATTAACACATATAAAATACAGAAGGAAATGATTTTGGAAACCGCCCGTATGTGCTTTTTAACTAAAATGCGTGAAGTCACAACCAGCACTTGCCTGTCGGATTGGTATGAA